>QTSX02004313.1:0-317070 GCA_014839935.2 Entomophthora muscae | reverse complement strand
AAAGTCCTTGTAATAGTATCAAGGACAAGGGGTACATATTTTTTCTTTTTTAAGAGCAGCTCATGGTCACACTTCTAACCTTTGTCTTGAGACCTATTCCCCATGGTTACCAGCAAGACATTGTCAGAAGCAGTCAGACCCAGTTTCTTGGCTAGGGCTGCATTTATGAAACTCTTGTCAATCCCATTATCAATGAAGGCCTCCATTTGGTGCACTGTTCCTTGTGATTCTATGAAAACCTGGAAAATTTTGTAAGACTTATTGGAGGTGTTTATTTGGGTCAATGTGATAGAAGGGTGTTCTTCTTTGGGCACACTATGATTAGGTGAGCTGTTTCATTACAGTAAAAGCATAAGCTTTCACAGTAGTGATGCTGAAGTTCTTCTGGGGACATCCTGGGTCTATTGGGATCTGGTTTTATTGGTACAGCTTTGGTTAGGAGTTGATCTTTCTTGGTAAATGCTTAATCCTTTGCATAGAGACAGAATTTCCTCAAAGCTGAGAGTGGGTGAAGTTTCAACAAGTTTCAAATTTTAGACTTCACACCTTTCCAGAACAAGATGGTGGCCATTTTGCTCTCTAAAGTTGGGTGTGTTTCTTTAAATTGAGAAAATATTCAATGTAGAAATGTGATGGCACACTGTTCTTGTTTGATCTCTAGTAGGGTCAGCAGGGTGTGGTGGCAGGTGAATTTATCATTACCAGTGACCATGAGTTTGGCCTCAAATCTGGTATAGTCAATACAAAACTCCATATCTTTGAAGGTGGTCTTCCCAAACTAATCCAAGGTGTCACCTGATAGCATGGCAGCAACTCCAGGATGTAAAGTCACTCCCCCCTTTGGCCCTGGATAGAACCATCTTCCCTTGGTGCACCAAGTAATCTGCTCATATTCAAGCAAACCCCTTTAATTCTCTTAGGGATTTAGCTCACACCATTGACAAGCAATTTGTCCTGGTGTATCCTTCTCAGGTGGTAACCACTAATGATCATAATTATTTTCCCACCTGGGAGGAATCTCTAATTAATCTAGACTATTTGTTGGCTTGGGCTTGCCCACATTTAAAATAAATTAAGTGCAATCCATCAGGTCGCGCTTCTGTTGGATCAAAAAATTCCAATCCAACTGGATTAAATGCTGCTCTGAATCATTCCATCAATGCCAGCCAATTAGAGTTGAAGACAGAAATTGCTGCAAAACCCTCCAACTCACTGGATACACCTCTACAAAATTTCTCCTGCAGCTAATTAAATTTGCGCCTTGGATCAGATGACCCTAAATCTAAAACCCTCCCTTAAAGCAAGACAGGGGACTTTCAGTCCCCTGCTTGCTCATTCTTATCAATAAAAGGTTAGACTTTTGAACTTAAATTTTATATTTAATTTTGGGGCCTCTTTTTTGGCCTTTCTGATTATCTAGAGTTTTTAGCACATTAGTTTTAAAAGCTATGGCAACAAGCAAAAACAATTCAGATTTAAACAAAATCAAAATGAATCTAAATATATTTTAAATCAATATAAGTTGTTTAAAATTAATTTTTTTTAAATCTGAGTTCCTTTTATTTAAATCCTAATTGTTTTTGCTTGTTGCCATAGCTTTTAAAACTACTTTAAAGCTGCTTAACTTTACTTACCTTTGTTGTTGTCCCCCGGTTCTTGTCCTTTTTGAAGCTCCTAAAGTTAGAGTTGGTATATATGTTGTTTCTTACTGCCTTGGTTTTTGAAGGTTTCACTCAAACTCTAAGATTAGTATCAAAAACTATATATTTACCTATTTTAAGTTCTTTTTCATCTTCTGTTTGCTTCATTGTTGCCCTGGCTTTCTTTTAAGCCTTCAAACACTCCCACTATTTGTTCTAAAAGCATATAGATTGACTTTGCCATTCTATTTGCCTCTAGACTTTCAGGGTTTACTATGAGACCACCGGGGCATTAAATTGGGCTTGTTTTGTCTCAAACTAGAATTTTCTTAACTGATTTTTTAAGCAATGCTGGCCTCTGTTTTAAAGTTTATGGTATTTACCTTGGCACCCATGTTGGTGATGGTTTAGACTACAACCCCAGATCTATGTGATTGTCTTTCCTCCTCCCTCCACCATGTGAGAGGCAACCCTGGTCACTTTTTGAGTTTGTTTGACAATATTTTGGGCCTTCCCAAGACCTTCTAGTCACTAGTGAGAACCTTGTCAAGAGTTTCACGTGAAATGACCTTGAAGTGTTTCCCCATTAATATGTTATACAAGCCTCTCATAACTTGGACCTTTCCTGAGCCCCTCCCCTCTGTGGAAACAAAGCCCACAGTTCCTGTGGAAGAGTTGCTTTCCCTTGAGCACGCTTACAAGCACACTCCCTGGTTTCTTGGTGGGATCATATTGATGGGTTTAGACTCTTACTTTCCCCAATTTTTATTTACGTCCTTGCTGTGGAAACCCCTTCAAGCAGCCATACCAGTCTTGCACTGGATGGTGTCCTGGTGAATTATTCCCCCAGGATGGGAGCCAAACTTAATTAGTTTAGCCCCCTCTCTTACACAAGACTTTCTCAGTATCATTTAGATAGGATTGTACGTTTTGTTTGGAAGTGGTATATTAGTATAGTCCTGGCTCCTCTGTCCTCTTCTGGGTAAGCTCGCTCATCTGGGCATACCAATCTTTGTTGATAATTGGTTCACAATCCTATTCTGAACCTATGAGGTCTGGAAAGTCCTTTTATCTGAACCAGGGTTGGCGTCCTTTGGTTTGTTTGTGTTTAGTTTCTTCATCCAAGTAGGGATCAATTTGGTAGCACCTTATAGGTTTAATAAGCTATCATAAATAATATTATCATACAGGTAGCCCCAAGAGTTAACTGTGTCTTGGGCCTGGGTTAATTTATTTTAAGAGAATCATCATAATATCAGGATACCAAATGTGAGGTGGGTGGCCAGGTGCAGTTGGGGACCAGGCCGCCAGCCCAGAAGGTAACAACCACCAAAGGATTGGTGCTAACTTGACAATGAAGGATAATGAGTGCCTGATCATGATCAAGGCCCATATATGGAGACCATGGAATCTACTAAGTCATTAATAGTAATTTACAACACTCCAAACAGCCAAGTAGTTGTGATCTCATTGGGGGCAAAAGAATCTTGTGGGTGGTTGGGCTAGGGGTTCATAGGAGGAGTCATGGGGACTAGGTAGGCAGAAAAATAGTTGTTTCTGTCCCCAATTAGTTGTGGTTAGATATTATATCAGATGCCTTTGCATCTGAAGCATTCAAAGGTTCTATTTTTAGCAAGAGGGTAGCTAGAAGAATATTTTTGATATTGAACTCTGCATTATACCAAATATACATTCAGATTGGATTGCACACAGGGCTAAACAGAGCACTAGGAGGACAAAATTATGTGGGTAGCAAGACGGGGGCAGAAGGACCTGCTGAAAAAGTATTGAAGTGAAAGAGGGACAGAACAAGGTATAGTAGAACTGTTGTAACTTCAGCTATTGGTTGGTTGATAGCTACTAACGCTTAAATCAACTACAAATTTATGTGTTACTAAAGATTAAGCTAAGATAAATCTTTCAGCCTAATGTGTATAATAAGTATAAGTTTATGTAATTCAATCTTTATTTAAGCAATCAAGGAGAGAGTTATATAGTAAAGGAGGGGATTAATGAGAGTCAATAGAACGTCAGGATCCTCTGGTTACAGCCCAATTTCCTCTATTGCTTAGCCCAATGTTAAACTAATGATTGGATGATCATCAGTTAATATGAATTTGAAATACAACCTAGTTGATTGTTTGGACTAGTTATCATCCAGGTCAAGAGTACCATTGCCCTTTGGTTCACCAAGCTTAATGGATCAATGTGTGAGTATAGTGACGGCTAGTTTATAACCAATCACTTCACAACAAATACTAGTTGAACCAAAGGTTCATCACAATCTTATTATCACAACAGCAATAAATTCATATTCAAACTTGATGGGGATTTATACTTACTTCCCTGGCTTCATCTTTGGGGGCGGAAATCTGGACTTTGGGAATCCTGGTACCAGGAAACCAGGGGCACTGAGAGGCCTCTGGCTTGGTTGGTTCAGGATTAGAAGGTATTGTCAAATAGGCGTCAGAAACTTACTGTTCACACCCCTTATTCCCAAAACCAGGCAGGTGGTCCAAATGTATGCTTTCCCCAATGCTGAGAGGTGATGTATGCTGACTGCTGTTGGCAGGTTTGGATTTATATTTCTCTGAATCCCCCATCTGGTAAGCAGCTACTTCTGTGTAGGTCTGGGATTCAGGTGGCACACATTTTGCTTCAATCCCTTTTCTCTTTAGCAAGTCTCCCTTGCTTTGAAAGCTCCTAACTAAATGCCTCTTAGTATGACAGAAATCACGGGATAATAAGAAGCTGTCTCCATGTGGTGGGGAATCACCCACCAAACCCAGATAGAGTTAATGATTAACCACCAATGCAGCTTTAGATACTGTTTTGTGGAATTTTCAAATGAGATACTAGGGGTAAGTAAAATAATTAACCCCAACCAGAAAAGCCCTAGGTAAATGGCCTAGAGAGAATCAGAGTGTCTTCAGCATAAAATTCAGGACATTGGGATAGCACATGAGTTTCAGTTTTGATGGTAGGAGGAATAAATCTAAGATTGGTAGGCATTGAATTAACATTTGGCAGAGACAACAACAACGTACTAACATCAGGCCCCCATCTTCCAGTAATAATCCAGCTAAGGATTAAATTGTAGGGAATTTAGCACAACAATCCAACTACAGGATGCATTTTCAAAAGTAAATTTAGACCAGGGAATATGTGATTTTATTGAGTAAATTTTGGGAGGACTTAACTCTTAAGAGTTGAAATAGTGAAAATTATTCAATATATATCAAAAATTGACTAAGCAATACCGCCTGGATCCTGGGCTTTTATTCCTTCCACATTGTCAAGTGAGTATCTAGTCCAGGTTGCAAAGAACCCTTGAGTGACCAATTTCTGACGAACATGCTGATTAACAAGTTCATATCTGGTGACCCTTAAATTATGTCAATTTATCAACATCAACTTACGGGGGGAATCAGATTTGATCAGCAAACTGGAGCAGCTGTAACCCATTTCTGAGCAACTGTTTGATTCAAATCTGTTAAATCAGTCAGTTTTGTTAAAGGTTTTTGGGCTTTCTGCGCTTTCCTACTTGGCCAAATAATCCCCAGTATTATGGAACTTACTGTGACTACAGATCCAATCCCAAAAAACGCGGGTGGCTGGGCACCTGGCCCTCAGGGCTGATGAGCTGTAAAGTGTGGGGCCCCAAGATTGATTCTTGAATTTTGCCTTGCTTTAATATAAGAAGCTAAATGAAATTTGTGACAGGTAGAATATGCTCAAATATCCCAGGGACAAAGGGGAGATGGGCTGCCAGCAGTGATAGGGCTCCCCACTGGTGGGCTGGGAAGACAATTCAGATGCATGGCAAGCATAACCCAGCCTGGATCTGGCTTGCTGTCCATGGATGCAGGCTGAGGCATTACCACCAGCTGTTATGTATCACCCAGGAGTGTGATCTTTTATATACATCATGACTTATTGTTGGTGTTAGGAATTTTGACCAAGCAATGATGCCAATTATGATGAAGCCCACAGATTGGGATTGCTACAACCAAATCCATAAATGAGTAGTATAAAATACAACAATGCTAATTATGACGGAGCTTGCAGATATGAATTGCAGCTACCAAATAATATAAATCATTAGTATAAATCATATGAATATCAGATCAGCAGCAGTCTGCTGACCTGAACCCTAAATTAGCCAATGATAAGCACCGCTGCAGCACTTAAGTGATACATGATTTGCTGCCACGCTACTTTGGAAAATATATAAGCGCCGTGGCACTGCCTAGCAACTGAGTTAGGCGCCAAACCACTTTTACGTCAAGCTCTGCCTAGCAAATTTGTGCAGGTACCAAGGCGCTGCTTTACTTTTACATTGAGCGCCAAGGCGCTGGGTTCAATTCCCCATTATCTCAAATTCCCATATTTATCACATTAATAAGCATTATGTTTGGAGTATGCCAAGGAAGTAGGAAGTGATCCTTAAGTAACTAAATTCTTTCATGCCAGCAAGGATCACCTGTGCTGGGTGAAGATGAGATATTCTATTGGTTGATGTGCAATAAGCACCAAACCTAGATTAATAATTACCCATATTAGAAGCGTGTTAGAATGTCCTAAAAGACATTGCTAGCAGCCCAGAGATTACCCTTGCAGAAGGTATAAGAAGAATTAATGATTTACAATAAAAAGAAGCTTTATATTGACTTGTATTTAAGATATATCTTTAATCTGGTTGACCTTTATCCTAATCCTTAAGTGCTTCTGCACAATTAGAAGCCATTGCTGGACAATAACCGTGGTTCCATTCAATCCTGGCTCTTCTAATACAATACTACTCATATCCTCACATATGACTGTATTCAAGCAAATTTCCTTTGCCCTATAATCTTAAATAATTGCGTTGCTGTAATGCAAAAAGTGCAACAGTTGGGATAACTTCAGTTGTTGGTATCTGATTGGATCCCTCTAAGGATTGGGTTCAGAGATGAGATCTGAGCTGGAATATTGCTACTAGAACATAGAGGATGGATCCATTGAGCCAAATGTCCATAGCAACCATTATTAGAAAACAGTAATATCCATTGATTGGAGGGGGAAGGAGTTCTTGTACTCAGCTTCTGGACCTTCAGCCTCCTCAGGATTTTCTGGGAGAGCTTGTTCAGGGCTATCAGATCTGGGCATTGGATTGGAGCATCCTTTTAACTGGGAAGGCTTGAACCCTAGGAAAGGGTTTGGCTGATTGAACTTTCTAATTCTAGGAGTTGATCTTAGAGGAAACCGGGGTTCTCTCTATCTTTAGAAGGTGTTGGGGGTACCTCACTCATTAAGGAACCTCATGTCAGGGAAAGTTTAGCTAAGTTATGCCCAGCCCCAGGCATCAATCCTGTAACTGGGCCTAATCTTTATACCATGCTTAGCCTGCCAGGTCCTTTGGCAGCGGCCATTGATTCCTCTGGGTCAGGCCTTTTGGACCCAACCCAATCATTAGTCCTTTTGGGGTCTTTTGCTGTGTTCAGCAGGGTTTTCAGACCTGGTTCAAAGCCTGGGACTCAGGTCAACTCTTTTCAAGGTCCTGGGGTTAACCTGAGTCCAAATGCACCAGGCAGCCACAGGGGAAGGACTTGAGGGTGATTTGCTCCCTTCTGCAACTGTCTGTAACTGGCAGGGCAATCTACTTATGGGGTGCACCCTGGCATTTACCAGACAAGAAATTCTTATAAGGGAGCATTATGACCATGAGCTATTATAATCAATCTAACAATACTTGGTTGGGCAATGGGCCAAGCTCCTGAAGCTACCCCAGCCTGCCTATTGGGGGATAATGGCCTACTTCAAGCCTAGACCCTGGTATCTTTGATTCAGTAAGGTGAGCTTTAATGCACCTCACCCAAATTTGCCCAGGAAGTTGAGGATTAAATTATCTGTGCCCAGGGGTTACTTGGAACAGATATATGGGGTGGAATTCCCAGACACTAAAATACAGCTGCCAAAGCTTTCCCTGTGGTGTGGGCATTTTGGACAGGATCTATGGGTTCCTAATGTCTGGGTGTGAGGTTGAACCGTCAGTGCAGAACTGGGTGGGCCCACTTTTAAGCGTAGCTAGTGTAGTGTAACCCTGAGCAAATAGCTTAATGCCTTGCCAAGCTATTTCATGGAGTGATTTTACTGGGCTATTTCTGCTTATTTTTTTGCTACTGAATGCTTTTGTGTATTGGTGGTTTGAAGCAAAGGAGCTGGGTGGGGAAATTTGTGGTGGAATGTTCTAGGCCCGTGCTAGCTGCAGGTCAGCCTTCAGTGATGAATATTATAATGGCAAGATGCTCTAGGGATGAAATAATAGTAGCACTTCCAACCTAGTTGTGAAGGGCAATGTAATGTCAAAGCTAGTAAAGAGAGATGAATATAAAAACCTGTATATTGATAAGTAGGCAACTTTTTGGGAGGCTTCAAAGAGTGAGTTAGAGAAGAATGGTTTTATTGGATAATGTATTAGGCTTTTATAGCAAGAAATATTGTGGCAGGAGCCTAACTGGTATCAGTGGCTGGTATCAGGTGACTGGACTTGTATCAGGGATGAGCAGGTAGATGGGTAAGTCAGATGGAAATTGGTTTGAAACCAAAACAGGTGAATGGTTAGGAAATCAATTTGGTACCAAATCAGGTGATGTATGGATGTTGAACTAGGCTGGTGATAGCTGAACTGGCTTGACGTCTAAACCTGTGACAATATATTAAATGTGAAATAAATATTTATGGATTTTTTACAGCTGGAATCAACATCCTAGCTGCCACTGTACTGCATGGTACACAGGGAATGATTGATCAGTCACCCCATTTCAGGTCTTATGCTATATATCCCCTCTCGGTTTCCTTGATAAAGCGGAATCCCATATTTCCCTATAAGGAGCAAACTCAATTGTATGATGATCCCTCACATGACCTTGTCCAGCCCATGTTCATACCTTATCTGGATTGCTGTCACAGTTGTTGCAACTGAACCAATGAGGATTCAGTATTTGAGTTGGGGAAGACAACAGTCTAATAGAAAGGACAAGAATGAATAGATTAAGGTATTATTTATTGTAGAATATTGTGATTAATATACCATATGGGGAAAGCCACAAGGCCACAAGGGGGTGGCATAGCGGGAAGTTCCATGTAAGGTACAAAGCCAAGGAATAACTCATGCGGGGATCAGCAAGTTGAATTGGTATTGCTCCTAATCAGGATGAAGTACCTGCCATTTGATATTGCCATCAGATTGGCTCATGTCGTTAGACACGTCAAGGGGTGACTCATCAAGCGCCCCCTGTGTATCGTAAGATACGTTAGCGGGCAAGTCTGGAAACTTGGTTACAAAACAGTGCCACCCCCTAGATGGCATGATGGCTTGTTACCTCAGTATAAGAACTCCCATTATTTTAAATAAAGATCATGGCATTCTTAATCTGGGTTGCTGGTCCCTTTCTGGACGGTTGTCTTCTCCAGCACCTTTACTGAACTATCATTAGTTCAGTTGCAACAGCTTGAAGATAAGTACCTGGCTTAGAAAGGAGGATAGTAACAAGGGTAATAGATTGGGAGTTAGTGGTTGGAAAGGTTAGGAGGGCATGCGGGGATGGAGCAATCTACACAGAACTCTAGTTTTTGATGATTGCAGACGAGGTAGGATTGGATTTGAAACCAAGCTCGCGTGGCTCAAGATTAGATATTAAACTCCACGATGGCCCAATTGTCGATTTGCCTGAAGGGTGCTATTCACAACGGTGCTACCTATTTGGTTCAAGACATGGGTATGTTTGACTGGTTTAAAGGCTTGGACGGAAGTTTTTGTTCGGTGGCTGGCTTATGTTTGGTCTCGACCGGCGAAGAAACTATAGTGTCTTTCGCTGGGAATGGCCCTTGATTAACTGCAGCTAGGGATGCTTCGGCTCAGCCAATCATGTTTTGTCTGATTTAATCTTTGAGTTTTCTACTTCTGTTTGATTAATTTAATAAGCTTCATGCTAATAATAGCAATGGGTTGAATTCACATGATCTGCTCAACTGCAAGCCTGATTTCTTATGTTATGTTTTAGTTTATAACTGGAAGAGTGAACCCAGCATAAAAAGGCCTATAAATGAGATCCTTTAACAGAGGCGTTTGCTTTGAGGTATTGATTTTTATAGAAATGTCACAGGATGCTAGTACTGTTTAAAGTTCAGTTATGCTTAGAATATCATCTAGTTCGGGAAATGGTTTTAGGCCGCATATATTTCTGATAAGCATTCATCTTTTGTAGGGAAAGATGTGAGTGAATGGGGTTTCGGTTCTAATGGGTTGATTTGTGCAGGCCTGTGAAGTTAGCTGCCCTAAGCCTTTTCTACAACCCAACCTGCCTAAGTCTTCAGGAGTTTGATCTGGCATGGCATTAAATGCTAGATCGGTTAAGCAGACTGTTGGATGCAAAGGTGCTGGAGTTCTCTAGCTTTCATATGCATTTTCAATTTGAGTTCTTTTATTTGATAGATGGAAATAAAACTGCTGCGTTGCCCAATATACACAGGCAAGGCACTATTGGTGCTTGGATGTTTATAAATTTGATTGAGCTGTTGAGGGTCTACATGAAGCTAGTGGCGGTTGAAATTTAGTTGGATCAGCGTGAAACACTGTTAGAAATGCAATATTTGTAATATTAAATAGAGTATCTAGAAGCTACACATTTTTTAAAACGTCAATTTAATGCCACTAATGTATTGATTCTTTTTAAGTCACATCTATGAAATCATCGAATCAAGGGCACTTAAAGCTAACTAGAGCCGCGTCTAAATAGTCACCCCATGACATTGCAACTAGATCCACCCTAATGGATGAGAGAATCAAGGCCGATTCCAGGAGAGTGGAGTGGAATACCGCTAAAGGATCAGACATTGTTTTAAAAAAGCTGTACCTGATGTAACCACTGTGATCACGCATTACAAAGAAAACGAAAACATAGATCGCCATAAAGATGTTATTTTCTCCCTATAGGATTAAGTAAAAGCCTAATTCTTAATTACCTCGGGAAGCTCAAAAACCTTTCCTCCGCCAATAACAACGTAGTGGGGCGGTCTTGAGGAAACCTGTTTGATGCCTAAACCCTTAATTCCACCTGAGTGGTTAGATGATATGGGAATCAATCTTACTGATGGACGCCCCGCGTTCGTTAAAGTGGTTGTCAGAAAAGCGTGTAGAATTAACGCCATAAGTCAGGTCCATGAATGTTACAAAAAGATGAGAAACAAGTTCAGCATCAGTTGGAAGAGAGAAGTTTCCAACGCTGTAGTTCCATTTCCCTTCACTACCGCCCTTCCAACTGAAAGCAGAAAGGAAGCCATGCTCGCCCAGCTCTAAAGGTTAACGTGCATCAAAAATCTAACCAACCTTTGATTCTTTGCACGATATAGCTGCGTGATTGGTACAGAGGAATGTTGATGTAGCGCTCCAATCGGAGACGAGAGGCAACAATATCACTCTGCGAGTTGTTAGCGTGAATAGGAAAGCCTCACCTGGGGATTTGACGCGTAAAGCTCCATAAGGTTTCGGGGCGCCGTGCCCTGCTTTGCGCCAGCCGCCTGGGAGTGGTCGTCAAGGTAAGCGGGATTTTCGATGGACAGAAATGGAAGCTTCATCTCCTTCAAGGCGGCATCGACCTTTCTTGTTGAAGAGGAAATGGAGGCCAGTATTTTATTTGCTATCCACTTTTGAAATGAGAAAATATATTAAAAATGAATTACAAGGCGAGTAGCGTAAGCTGCATTTTGGGAAGAGCCAGCCTCACTTATCATCTGAAGAGTCTAACTGTATTAGCAGCCTATGATCACCGTACTTGCTCTGCGGTGAAACACAAAAGTCCTGAAAACTCCCCGGACACGGCCTTGTGGGCTTTGGGTGCTTCAAAGGGTGCAGTTAAATAAGTTTTAACGTTGCCCAGAAGCCCAAGTAGACCAGAGTCTTGCGGGACATCCTGATCTTCTTCGTTGGGCTCAAAGATTCTTTTGTACGATGTATCTGAGATGGTACGATCTAAGTTATCTGCTAAAATTAGATACCATTCGAATATACCAGGCTGGAAATAAAATGCAAAGTGGTTCTTACCAGTAACTCCATTGGGCACATCAAGGCTAAAATAGTATTAATAATATGTCTATGTTCCAGATACTTGTAGCTTCTATTCCATTTACGGATTGGTGATTGAACTTTTTTTCCAACCCCAGAAGCATTCAAAGGAGTAAGTCCTTCAGTGCCTAAATCTGCAAGCAGACTTCTGGGGGCTGAGGGAGCATTTTCTTGGGCCTTGGGGGCAGCTATATAAAACAACATGAGCTGAAAATTTAAGTGAACCCTTACGAGCAGAAGTAAGGTATTTAACCCAGGGATGCTCTTTAAATCTGAGGAGAATATAGGTGACTAGAGAAAGAAATACAACTAATCATGAGACGAACTCAGCGCAAGGGTGCTTACGCAGAACAAAGTATAATTTAAGGAATCCAGAGGGAAGCAGACTAATTGGGAATAGCTTTAGCTGTGGCTTGAAAAGGATCGGACTTACTTTTGAATCGCAAGGAAGAATGCGAAGAAAAGGGTCGAAAAATTAACAGCAGTAATAAGCTTTATCTCTAATGGAGAATAGGTTGGGTTGGGTTTAGGTTCCTCTTTGGGTTTAGTAACTTCTACAGGGCTAGCGACTAAAGGATATTTAATTGGGGCTGTACTGGAAATGATTGATAAAACTCCTACCTCCAGGTATGGTTGTATTGAATAGCGGTCTATACACCCTTTTCCCTTCTGAAGTGGCTGGAACCTCGGGCTTTGGTTTGGTTTTTTCAAACTCCTTGCTATACTCACCTACCTTTAAGTTAAGGAAAATATGCATAGTTACTAGGAAATCTTCTACAGCTAGTATTGGGATCGAACCTAACCCTTGAGCCTTCTTTCTGGGCTGAATAAAAGGAAGAAAAGGTTCCGTCACCAAAAGGTTTACGTGAAGAAAATTCGTTGTCTTCTACAGGGCCAATGCTGACTGTTGGCCGATTGTCACTATAGTCGGATCCAGCAGTACTGGACGGGGGTGATGTGGAATCCCTATCCATACTAGAGCCAGTTGGGCTTGGATTTAAAGACAGCATGTTGGCACCAAGAACCAAGACTAGCTTGTTGGCATGCTCACTTTATAGCTTTGATTGCACTTTGATATTTTTCAATGGCCCCAGCAGCCTAGCAAACTTTGCTGATGGGGATTAAAATCGCCATCCGAGTCGATTTAAGAACTCGAATAGGGATGCTTCGACAAGCACCGGCTAGCTTCCGGCTCTAGGCCGGTACAGTCAAACCGGCGTTCTCTCATATTTAAACATTCAAGCAATTCTTCGATACAAGTTCCAGAAGCTGGCTGGAGCTTAGCCAAGGCAGCTTTAAATCCGGATGAGGGCCAGACCAATGAACAATCCCCTGACTTGGATCCAGACCAAGTGATCAGAATCCTGGGGTTAAATGGATTTCTACCATATAAAGCCAAAAGTATCAACCAACCCCAAAAATTAACTATCCCGGGTAGGGCTGCGGCGGATCTGAAACGATGGCTGCTCTATAAAAAAGCAGCCATCCATCTAAGATCCACAATTGTTTCCAGATAGTTGCCTTGGCTACATTTTTTCCGCAATCGTAGCCGTACACAGGAGGATATTTTTTCAGCTTTTTTAAATAAAATTACATATATATCTTCTTTCAAACTTTGTAGTTATAAAAGTATAAGAGTTCAAATTCCAATTCCATTCAAAAATAAAAACTATTGAAGTTATATATCAAACCTAGATTTTCTGGAAAAAGTAAAGCCATGTTCAACCATTTCTTTTAGAATTTCATATCCCCCTGGCATGGGGGATCTACATCACAAAAAAAGGCTTGGATGCAACAATTACAGCAACCCCCATAATTGAAGTATCTTTGATCCACTGCAGCCCTAATACGGGGTAGGGAAGGGTTCAGGCACAGACCCCCAACCACTCTGCTACAGCCATCGCTGTTGTAAACCATGCTGTGCTCCTGAGAGCACTGCTGGGATAATATCAGTATCTGCTCCAGGGGCTGTTAAAGGTTAATAATCATCAGCCAGCTTTGTAAATTCACTGCCCCCTTTGGCTTTGGATCATACTATTTTCCCTCGGCACACTAAGAAAAGCTCCTGAATGCCAGCCAAGCCACTTAATTCTTTAGGGGATTTGGCGCACACTGTAGACAAAATATTTGTATTAGCTTATCCTGCAGATCACCCGGCCTTTGCTGCTCCCCCTGGGAAGAGACACTGGTTAATTTGGATTATCTATTGGCATGGTGTCAACCGCTTTTGAAAAAAAATTAGGAGCAGCCAATCAGGAGATGCCACACCAGTGTTGACAAAGTCAAATGAATTTCAAATGCCTAAAATCAACCCTAGCCAGTCAGATGGATCAGCAAAAATTAGCATGAAATCTTCCAGTCCCACTGGCTTTGGCCAGCAAAATTTCTCCCCTGGCCAATTAGAGCAGGCCTAGGGATCATGTGATGAATCTATTTGCAACTCATTCCCTTAAACATAGCAAGGGGACTTCCAGTTCCCTGTTTGTTCATTTTCTAATCATATAAAATTTGGAACTGGTTGCTTAAACCTTTGTTTTATTTTATTTGAAACTCTGCTTTGGAGTTTCTCTTAATCTTTAATAAAAGTGTTAGTCTTTTCTTTAACAAATATTACCTTAATCTGGTCCCATTTAAACCTGGCTGCCTTCTTTAAACCTCTAGAAGAAGCGGTAGAACATAGTTGTTGTATAATTATACTTACACTTTCAAAAACACTGTTTGAACCTAGAGATCAAGTTAAAGATCATTATAAATCTTACTTTTATTTTTGAAATTTCCTTGTATTTGCTTGCATTGAAACCCACTTTCACTTCAGTCAACGCCCAAGTTATCCAAGACTTTCCTCAAGTCCTCCTTGGGCTTCTTACCTTATTTCTGCTTGGTTTTCTGGTGGCTACCCTATATTCAGTGAATCTTATCACTTTGAGGCCCAAAACTTGCACTCCTAGATTCCAAATTTCTTGGAGTTTGCAATTATGATCTTCCCTGCTCTAAATTTTATGGTGTTTTCCTTTACCCCTTTTTGTTGCTTCTTTGGACTACTTATCCCAAACTTTGGTCCCACATATCCTCTTTGGCTTGCCTTATAGGTGACAATCCCTCTAGTCTCCTGCATCTTCCTAGTGGCCTTCTCATCTCTGGAGAGGCTCTAGTCAAAAGCCTGACCTACAATGACTTGGACTTGCACTCTACTGATCACACCTCACTTGCTCCCCCGACTGAGGAGGTATCTGTGTCCTCCCCTCCTCTTCTGGAGAGTAATGACTCATTGCCTCTCCAAGCGCCTGGGATGCCAACCCTTGTTCCCACTTGTATGCCTTGGCTGCTCACCAGCTTAGTGTTGATGGGACTGAATGTGTACTTTCCTCAATTGTCCCCTGTGTTCTCTCTTTGGTCCCCCTTAGAGAGGTTATCCCAGTGCTTCACTGGGCGGCATCTTGGTGGTTTGTCTCACCAGGATGGGAGACAAAATTAGTTAGTTTAGCCCCCCTCTCTCACTAGCTTTAGATCATACTTTTCTCCCAATAACTAAGTAATCCTTCAATCTGGCCCTGTGATATCTTTCAAGCAACATAAGATGATATAAGATGTTCAGGAACATATACAGTGGGTTTGAAACCTGTTAAATGAACTCAAATATACTAGCCTAAAAAATTGGTTCAGCCCTAACCAAAATCCAACTCTTCTGGTAGAAATAAGAGCTCATTCCTTGAAAAAACCTAATGGGCAAAAATACCCAGACAAAAGACGCAACCTGAAAACCAATTTATCTGGAGGTAACAACAGCACCCGTGATTGCACAGACCAAAAGATTTCTATCATATTACAGGGCTTCTACGTTTATTGAGGTATTCAAAAACAGTTTAAACTCACCCTGTTACAAAAGCGATAAAGTCAAATCCCCTGGTGGGAATCATTCCTGCCCTGGTGACAGCTGCTGGGCCTGTTCTGGGCCCCAAAAGCTACACCCAAGCCTTGGTGGATTTGGCTGGGCCTGGGAAGGCTAAATTAAGCTGCCCAGGGCTCTCAGTTCAAGCCCACTCTCCATTAAGTAATTTAGGGTTCCCAATTGTGAACCCCTTTTTTAATCAAGTTCTTTTGCCTCAGAAAAGCCTGTCAAGCCAGTTTAAAAATGGTAATCAATTTGAAAATGACCCCATGACACCTGCAGCCAATCCTGTCAGAACTAATGACCAGCCCAGCAAAGATAGACCACTAGCAGGCCAAGCAACTTTTCTTGAAGACCCCAAAAATGATGATGAAACAGCCAACCAACCAGCAGAATTTGAGATGAAAACCTTGCCACCCAGATAGCACCAGAAGAATGTCCAGAGGCACCTGCATGTAAATGACTATATAAGCCAAAAGCAGCAGAAAGATTCTGTATTGTCATTCTTGTCAAATAAAGTTGTTATGAACCTTTGGTTCACCAATCTGATTAAATACCTTTTTTGATACTCTTCCGTCTACATTCACCTAGACACCAGAGCTCACTCTCAGGAGTTGAACACCAAGCACCAGCTGGAGACCCAGAAGCATTCAATTATTACTGCCCTCATGACGCTCTGTTTGGCCCTGTACATTTCACAGAGTATCCACCCAATCCCAACCACAAATCCTGGACTTTGGAAGACTTGCAGTGGTATGCCTGCCCAGACGCTCCCAAAGTCTCCTACCAAATTGTCTGTGACAGCAAGGAAATTACAATATATCCTTTGATATTCAGCGGGAAATACAACAATTCTTCTGCCTACCTGATCCCAATGGAACCACCCTTGACATCCAAACTAACTATCTCAACCCCTCCCACTTCTGATGCCACTGGTCAGAGTAGTCAATTCCTGGGATTGCTATACCTGGAACTCACTGGATTAATTTATTCTGCCTTGCCAGCAGCTGGACCATGGGTCATGTCTGGGAAGACCCTCTCCTACCTGGTAAAGTTAGGTCCCATCATCTGGTGAAACATACTGTACCTGCTTCTGTCCCTCCCTCACCTGAAGGGGCAGCACAGTACTCTTGGTATCCTGGCAAAAACACACACATCAAAACAAAAATCTTGATCCAATCATCAGTCATACATTAAATGAAACAGATAACAAAGATATCATATGTTTAAAAAAATAGGGAAGCTCTCACGCTGTTACCAGTGCATCCTAGTTAAAATATACAATAAAAAGCAGAAGGTAGAAATATAGTATCCTAAGTGCATTTTTTGAGAAAAAATTATCAAATAAACCAAATTTATCAATACATATAGCTAAAGGTGCAAATCTAAGGCCAAAATATTTAGTATAGAAATAGTAACCCCTAACATGGAATAGACAGTATTGGCAACAAGCTTCAGGGCTATTATAAACTTCAAATATACAATAAATTAAATAAATTATAGATTTAAAGTGATTTGATCCAATTCAGATCCAAATTTTATTTGGTGCCCTTATGAGAGTATCCCAGCAACAGTCTGATAGGACCAAAGAAGTAAATCACAAGCAAGGATACTCTTGTGGATCAAAAACAGAGCAGCTGTTATCCAGGAGGTGGAGGGAGTAGCTCAATCTGGGGAGTGAAACCAAAGCCACTCAGACATAAGTACAAACACAGGGCACCCAAACCAGCAGAGTATGCTGTACAACCCTAGAGTACCTAAGCTTACCAGAGTGCCTAAAAAATTTGTCACTAATAGAACATTGAACAACAACACTATTGAAATAGTCTCCCTGGTATAAATTGCTGTGTATCTGTAAAGTTACACCTCCCCCTTGGGCCTCTACTTCAATCCTCACCAAATGCTTGGGGATCTCTGCCAACTTACGTCTGGATATTTTCCAAAGATTTACTAAAAAAACCCTTGAAAGGTCCTCACACTATTAATTGCAGAATTAGTTTGAAATGCCCCCACCTAACCCACCCAAGAGACACCTCTGGTTAAATATCATGTGCAAGAGCGGCCAGGAGCAGTGGTAATTGCATTCAAGACAGGTTTTTCAATTTTTAGTTGATTCAGTTCTTCCTCTGATTATTCCATTTGGATTTTTACAGATTTTCCTGCCTCAAGAGATGCATCTATATTCCCTCATATCATTAGTCAATCAGTTTTGGAAATTCAACTTCCCATCTAAATTCCATCCCCTCCCTTTAAATGAATGCAAGAGTTGTGAAAGACCTTGCTTCAACATTCTCTACTCTAATAAAGCTCAAGATTTGTTAGTCTAACTTGGTCATTTGGTTTTTTCTGTTGCTTTTGGTGTTCAGTTGATTCCTTCCCCCCTTTGGCCTCCCAGGAATTGTTGGTGACAACCTTTTGGTTGTTGCTGAAACCACAATTTTATTGTGGTTGAGAGCTTGGTTTTATTTCCTCTTAACCTGCCCTCCAATTCTCACATTATCACCAAGATGTAGTACAGTAGTTTTAAAAGCTATGGCAACAAGCAAAAATACTTCAGTTTAAACAAAATGATTTCAGATTTAAACAAAATCTAACTCTCAGGTTAAAATATAAACTCTGTTAACAGGGTTTATTGGCGTTAATGGGCAAAATGAGTCAACACAGCAACAAAGGGCTCACACGCAAAGCAAAAATCATTCAAAATACAATCCAAAATACATTGATTCACAAAAGAAATGGTGTGAGTTGACTTTTGGTGTACATATGTTTACTATGTGAATTAGTGAAAAAATACACCCAAGCGTGGTGTGTCAAAACTCAATCCAAAAACGGAACACAGTAGCAACTCACAATGTAAACAAAATCACTCAATCAGTTTGTGCAATGGGTTGTAATCAAGAATGATACCAAGGTATCTAAAATAAGACACAAGATCTGAAACAAATTTTTTAAAAATATTGTGTTGGGTGTTTGAATTTAGCAGTAAAATATGGGAAAATGGGTGGAAATTATTTTGGGTATTCTAAAATGGGTGTGGTAAAACCAAAAACAGCTAACTAAGAAATAAAAAATCTATAATTGGGATATTGGGTGGGAAAAAATATTAATTGAATATCCATAAACAGATAAAAGCAAAAATTAAAAATAGGGAGTAACTTAATTAAGTTTTATTTAATATTTTATTAAATTCTCAAAATTTAAGGAACACAGCAACAGACTATCATTGCACCTGTTGTGCGCCGCGGTCGCGGTTGCCCCTGCAGGTCAAAGAATAGACTTAGTGCAACACAAGTGCCTACTCAGGAGGGAGGCAGGAGAGGAGAGTTCCATAGTGACGCTGCACTGACACAGCCGGTTCAAGGAGCACAAGCTGCTAGGGTGCAGAGCATAAACCCTTGGGTCCCAAAGCTGACCCAGAAGCCCACCAAGGTTACCACTACCAAAACAGTTAGAAACAAGGAGGTAGAACTTACTTTGTATGTATTTGACGTTGTGTACCGGCAAGAGTTGGTCCCGTCAGCCATGCTGGAGAAGGTGAAGCCTGTACTTGATACTAGCTACAAGCCCTATGTCAGTGATGGCAATCAGGAGGATGACAAGGAGCCCCAGTTCTACCAAACTAATGAGGGACAGCTGGTGTTAAAGAAAGTTGCTGCATTTTACACCAAGGTGCCCATGCCCTGTGTTGTGCCCAATGCCAACAAGTCAATCCCCACCGCTAAAAAGCCCATCCAGAAGCGCATCCCCAACATCAAATGCATCATCCTGCTTAAGCTAATGCGGGAATTGGGTGATTACAAGGCAGCTGCGGCTCTTGTTGGGGTGGATCCCAAGTACGCCTCAAAGACCTTCAACAAGTTCATTGATACTGGCCAAGTCCTTGCCGCGGAGAAATCCTTGCGTGTTTCAACCATGTTCACCAAGAAGCACAAATGGGCAATCCTCCAGTGGATAACCCAAGATTGCCATCTTGAACTGGCAAATATACAGGCCATGGTCAAGTCTTCTTTTGGGATCAAGGCCTCAATTTCCTTCTATTATCATTTGGTCAAGGGAATGCACTTTTCCTGGAAAAATCTTGGGGTATCCCCCTACAATCAGAACAGGCCAGCCAATATCAAGACCCGGAAAATTACGCTGAGGCGTACACTGCCCTCAAAGCCAAGGGGACAGTGAAATTCTATTATATCAATGATTCAGCATTTGCCTCGTCAATGCGCAATGAGTATGGGTATGTCCCCAAAGGCTCCAATGACGGGATGGCTCGGCGTGCTGCAGTCCGCGCCACAGCATACTCAATGGTGGCTCTCCTTGGTCCAAAGGGGGTTGAGCTGTACCAAATGATACTAGACTCCCATAATAGCCAGACTTTCCTATCATTTCTCCAATTGGTCCAGGAGCACCTGAGGCGCATGAGCCTGGGCTTCACCAATGTAATTGTATTGGACAACATTGGTCTTCATAAGGTGGAAGATATTCTTGAAGAATTTCCATCAATTAACACCAGCATTGCAGTGGGCCCCCAGCAATTGGCCACAGCAAATTTGCGCCTTCTCTTCCTCCCTGCCTATTTGCCCTTCCTAAATCCCATTGAGGAAGTCTTTGGGTGGCTCAAGCAAGTCATCAAGCAAGGAACCCCAACAGGGACCGAGGACCTGTTTGATTTGCTGCAGGCCGGGATCCATACCCTCCCAGATGAGACTGTGGCCAAATTCTATGGCCACGCTGATTTTTTCATCCCTGCATGCCTTGCCAAACAACCAATCAATTAAAGGCTTAGCTTGTCCAACTTTTTTTATATTCTCTAATTTACTATTCAAGCTAAATTGATTATCATTTTATATTTAGATGGTTCCACGCCCACAATCACATTCAGAAGATCCATCAATAGATGTAAGTAATTTATTTATTTTATTATATATTATTTAATATGTTATCTGAGGTTATCCCAAACGCTTGATACTGGATTACGCAAATATATTTATATCACTTTTGTCAAATAAATATAAAATAGTCTTATAAAAATTAAACGTAAATAGTGAAAGTTAAAATTTATTTTATTACTGTATTATTTTATACTTTTATGAAACCCATTTCTGCAATATATTTTGAAAATCTTGTTTGCTAAAATATTATTTGAAAAATTATTTATAATATAAAAATATAGTAGATTATAAATATATTTATTGATATAGAGATAAAATTAAGTGCACCTATAATGGGTTTGGCGGTATGTACCCACCCCGCGATGGAGGTGGCGCACAACCTCCACTGCCACACCGTGGACAGTGGACAGTGGATACACCTGTATTGAAGTATTTGCGCCTGCTGGTAAAAGGAAGGATGGTGAGGTGGGAATGGAGGAGCAGCCTTTCTGGCGGGGCTGCAAACACAAAGATGCCAGCCAGGACCAAGGTGTCCTAGATGACATGATCAACCGAGTTGTATCCAGGGGGGACCTTCTTCCCATCCAGTGAGAGCCTGGCCTTGTCAACCCCAAGAAGGACCCTGTCTAGGTCCTCTACAGACGCGCCCATCCTGAAGTAGAATAGGAACCCCAGGTAAATAACCAGATGAAGCCTTTGCCCAGCAAAGGCTTCTGTGAACTTGCACAATTTGTTGTATACAGTGCTAATCTTTTTCTTATGCTTGGTTTTGGAAAAGGTCAGCTCCATAGCTGCAGGGACCCCTGTCTTGTTGGCACTCCAGGCCAGCCTGAAGTCTGCCAGGAGGATTTTGGTTTTCTTGACGGCTGTTGCGTCTGCAGCAGCCAATTTTGACACCGCGCGCCCAAAGTTCTCCAACAGGTAAGAGATGGTATGCTCCACCGGGAAGCAAGCAGCTGCATGAGCCTGGCTCATCCCAGTATGTTTTTGAATGGGAGCGTTGCCAGGACGTCCCAAACAAGCTCAATGGAGTTTACACAGTAAACTCCACTGAGAACCACTAGGTTCAGGCGGACCAGTTGGGCATCCTTGTAGGCAGTAACTGCCCACTCAGATGCCCCCTCAGAATGTGTCAGCCCAGCCAATGCCTCCCTGGAAATTGGGAATGTACCATGGATCCTGTCTTCAAGCTCCTGCAAGACAGGGGGGGACAGAAAAGGCTGCCTTGCCACATGATTAGCATAATTGGCATAGAAGGTGGGGGGGACAAAAGGGACCAGGACCTGGCGGAGTTCACCATTGACATCTTCTAAAAAAAAGGTAAGTATTTAAGAATTTTTATTAATTATAATTTTTTAGGGTACCTTCTCAGGTTTCTTCCTTGCCGGCGGCTTCAGCTGGCTTTGCCATTCTTGGCACAATCAATTGTGCAGGCAATTTGGTATCCTCTGCCCTGGCACGCTTGGCGGGTTTGAGGTGGGCATACATCTCTGGGTCATCAACCCAGACAGACGGCGCAGAAAGATTGTATGACTTGAACTGGAGGCCCTCAACCACAGTTTTTTGAATATTTAGTAAGCGCTTGATTGTCTTCTCTGTGGTGTCTGGCATTTTTGACATTAGCGCCTTTGCGGACACCTTGTCAATTTTGTCCCCAGTGAGGACGGCAGACTTCACTTTGGCTTTGAACTTGCGGTCAATGTCCTTTATTTTGGCAATTGCTAAGTCAAGGTCCTTCAGAAGCTTTTCTAATTCTCTCATTGATTTTTTACTAACCTTTTCATATGTTTTTATAGCTTTCACCCTAATAAAATCTGTGTTATTCTGATATTTTAGCCTCTTTGTTTATTCCTTTTTGTTTTCCCATTTACTACATTATCCCACTCTTTACTTATTGTGTATATGTTTTACGCTCATCTTGATATGTGTTGTTTGCCTTGTGTTGGTATTGTTTCCTTTATTACCATATTATTTTTTGGCGCTTGACATAGCCCCTTGTGAAAATATTAACAACAATTTGGTGATCAGCTAAATTTGAATTAGAAAATTATAGGTTAATTGTATTTAGATAAAATTGTTACTGATCCAAATTCAAAATCTTAATGATAAACTTTAAGCCAATCAGGAGCCAAGTGATAAAGTGATTGTTGTGACATAAAGGGTATTCAATAATTCTTTGATGCATGTGCGCTAATTAATATGATTGGCTGGATGTTTTGCCATTGTACACCATTGCCGCTGTGGCAAGTTGTTGGTGGACTAGTACTAACCCAGCAGCTGATTGGACACTAGTCCATCAACAACTTGCCACAGCGGCAATGGCGTACCATGGCAAAACATCCAGCCAATCATATTAATTAGCGCACATGCATCAAAGAATTATTGAATGACCCTTTATGTCACAACAATCACTTTATCACTCAGCTCTTGATTGGCTTAAAGTTTGTCATTAAGGTTTTTAATTTGGATCAGTAACAACTTTATCTAAATACAATCAATCTATAATTTTCTAATTCAAATTTAGCTGATCACCAAATTGTTGTTAATATTTTCACAAAGGGATGTGTTTAAGTGCTAAAAATAACTGTCTTCAGGATCTAGATACACAACATAGTAAATATATGATTTTATAGAAATAAGCTGAACATAAAGAATATAGCCAACTATAAACAAAGAGAACACAAACAATTGAAAGTCAAAATAAAGATAATATAAATAGAAATTTTATGGAACCAGGGGGTTTATTGAGGCAGGAAAGAGTGATGCCTAATAGGCAGAATGGCACAGGAAGGAAGACATAGAGGTGGTGCTGGCCTGGGGGGTCTGGGATTGGATGGGTTGGGTTTGCAGGTGGGGGGTGTTGGTGTTGGTGGCGGGGGTGGAGGCAGGAGGATTGCATGTGATGGCCGCCATATACTGCTCATTGTACTGATCATCAGTCATTGGCTGGATGGGCTGGTAGGTGGCTGTGGTACGGGGTGGGAGGCGCTTATCCTTGCGTGATTGGTTGCCCATGTTCACATGGAAAACCATTTGCACAAACAAGTCAGCCACTATTTGGTGACCAAAGAGAAAGTTGTGATCAAGGACCCCAAGATAGAGGTTGTTTAAAGCCTGAGGGCGGCGCTCCTGGAGTGTATCTCCAATATTAAAGAACACAACATCTGCCATATGGACGTTGGTGTGACCAGCTGGGTACACAGAGGCCTGGTGCCCGCGTTCCTGGATGGCCTTGAGGGTGGTGGAGCTTCCCTCCATCTGGTGGCTCAAGAAAACCCGTTATTTGGAATTTATGCCATCCCAGGAGCCAAGAAATCCACCAAGGATGTGGCTGTATGAGTACCCATCAATGAAATCAGGGTTTTTCCAATAGTAGACAAAACCCTTAGCTGAAATAGCCAGAAATGCACCAATGAATGTCCCCTTCTTGACCTTCTTCCTTCCATTCTTGGTGGCGGCTTTTCCTTGCTCACCAAAATTGTCAAATGCAATTAATAGCTTGTAGTACAAGAAAAACATGATGTCATCTGTTAGACTTTTCAAGAATCTGACCAGGATTGATTTGATTGTGGTGTTGTATGGGGAATCCTCAGCGCCATCCCATTGGTTTCCGGCAAAATTTGTAAGAACCCTAATTGAAGCCACCTTTCTGTGCATCCAGAGCTGCACCATGTGCTCAGACACCCAAATGCCATGGTGTGCAAGTTGCTTCCAGACCTGGGTCAAGGGAAGCTTGGGGTCCCGCTGGAGGAGGTCAAGCATTATGGGGTATGCCTCATTGATCTGGGACTCTGTGGCCTTCTTTGGCTTCTTGGCCGTCCCAATCAGATTTCCCTTATTCATCAGGTTGTTGAATTCCTGCATGACAATAGCCCAGATAAATTGTAATTGGCTGGCTATCTGATCCCAGGACAGACCCTGCAGGTTGAGTGCCACAATTTCCTGAAGAATTTGGGCAGTGATTATTCTGTGTTTGGGGCGCTGGGCGGCGGGAGCTGAAGCCTGATTGGCTGAGGGGGGGCAGGTTGGGCGGTGGTAGGAAGTTGTTCTGAATCAAGATTGCCATCCTGATTGGTTGGTTGGTGGGCAGCTTGTGCAGGGGTGGGTGTGGGAGCAAGGGCAGAGCTAGACGCTAAGTGACTCTCAAACAAGTCAAAGCCATATGGGTTGGGGGACTGTAACAGGTCAGCTTCCTTGTTACCCGCCTCAAAGGCTTGGGTGTAAACAGGTGCCTTCATGTTCTTAGCCTTGCCTCCATTGAAGCTGGCTTGGCTGCTGGCGCAATTGAAGATGTTGTTATTAAAAACCATTATAAAAAACCTAGGATAAAATCACTAAAAGTAGAAATTTTAAAAATTAATAATTTATTTTTATTGTAATCTCAAGCCCACATTTGGAAAGTTCTCAAAACCTTTTCATACAAATCTGGAGCCATGAAAATGGATAAAATGCCTCTGTTCCTAAATTGGATAGCTGTTGATTGGCTGTTAAGTTGATATTTTTCTATTTTAGGCTGCTCATACTACACATCTTGTGTGAGTTCATTTTGTTTTATGCTTGTGTAATCTTGCTTCTAGATTGCTCAAATTTTGTTTCATTTTGGTCCTTCTGTTGGTGCCTCATATGAATCCTGTTTGGATTATAATATACTCCAGAATAGCATATATCTATCTCACTTGTTGCGTCAGTTCATTTTGTTTATGGTTTGAACTACACCACTTGATGTTTGATATAATTTTGTATGATGGGTTAGTGAAGTTTTGTTTTTGGTTTGACAGTTCATTTGTTAACCAAAAATATTTAAATTAATTGAATCCTGAATCTTGTGCAACTTGGATTTCATTTAAATCTGAAATCAGTTTGTTTAAATCTGAAGTATTTTTGCTTGTTGCCATAGCTTTTAAAACTACTGTAAAACCAGTATCAAAGAGAAGGTGTAACCAGTTCTGGGTACCAGTGGCAATAATTAAGTGAGTAATGGTGTCAGGAATATTCCTGCCAAAATAGCTCAAGATGTCAATGTTTTCTGCATTTTATTTTAAAACAAGGAAGAAAATTATTTGAAGCAGTTCCCCCTGATTAGGGAAGCTTCCAAAAAAAGAGAGCAGCAGGAAACAAATTTTAAGAATTTGAAATTTTGTCCTAAAGCCTTTTATAGGCCAACTGCCAGGCCCCTGCCAGCTGCACACCCAGCCTGGTGGCTTGCCTGCTCCTTTCAGCCAACAAATGGAAGCACGCCCCCCACTGCAGCCAGCCTGTCCCCCCACCAAATAGCAAAGTTGCCAAATTGGGAAACCAAAAATGTAATTTCCCCAAGTCCCAATTTTTTAGGAACTGCTGCCCAAATTAGTAACTTTCCCAATGCAGGAAGGGCTGCCAATATTAACTACACCAATATTCATGCACCAAGTGCAATCTGTCAGGGCCTGTAATAACCCTGACAAAGAACTAAGCAACCTCAAAACTAAGGGATGTAAAATTTCAATTGCGCAATTGTTTAATCATGCAATTGCCCTATTGAGACTGAGAATAAAGTCTCAGTAACTCACACCACTATTCCCCAAATGCCCAATTTAATGCCCTGGGGATGCCTGCACCTGGAAGCACCCTCATGAGCAGCCTTTACCTCCAGGAATGCTTCCTATTGGTCAAACCATCAAAAGTTGGTAATTTTGGCCCCCAAAAGATCCCTAGAAGATCACAAGGTTTGGCTCATGCGCCAGGACATGAAATAAGTGAATTTTCACCCCTAGATAGCCAATCATAAGATGTCCATGCCAGGAAAACAATAATATGTGACCAGCTGGCCAATCAAAATACCCTGCCAAGCCTAGAACCAACTTCCCAGCAGTATATAGCTAGGAAAGTAGGAAATTACTTCTCTGTTGTCATCACTAAATAAAGCTTTTGTTGATTAATGCACTCTGAGCCTTTATACTTTTCAGGAGTTTACTTTACTATAAAAAATTTCATACTGTTGGTGCTATCAAATAGAGAGTACTTCAGTACCAACACCAGCGCTGGGAAACAGAGCAACTCCTTGCTGTCTCTGACCCACTAATGTTAAACCTTGTTCCTTCTTTCAGAATTCTGGATCAGTAAATAGCTCCTACTCCTGCACCCCTTTTCTCCTTTCTTGGTTCTCTACTCTGCCAACTTGCCCCGTTAAGTCAGCCCATGAGCGCTGCTATGAGAGGGCTCCCTCTTGTTCCTTTCATCCCTTCATATGACTACAGCAATCTTGGGTTTGCTTATCTGACCATATTGGAGCTTGCTGAGCAAGTGATCTCCCACATAGGAGTGTTGTGTCCTTGGGCCACTACTTCCAATTATGTATTGAGGATGACTCTCATTATCTACTGGGCCTTTCAGGCTCAACCCTTCCCCTCAACCAAAGGTTTGCCTGGGATAAATCCAAGCCATGTCACAATCAATGAATTTGAGTGCATAAAGAAACACCAATCCTCTTCATGCTAATGTCAGCCAGGAATTTGTAATACATTACCACTTGATCCATCTGTCATGGTAGTGTCATTTTTGCCTGGGATAGATTGCCTGAAGAAAAAGAATGTGAAAAAGAAAGCAGCAAAACTTTTGAAAGTATGAGATGATTTAAATTTAGTCATTGGCAAAAAAATGGGTTAAAGCTGCTCCTGTTGAGGGTAAAGGAATTGACCTGCATCTCCCTGAATTTTGTTCAAATAATTATGTGTTGAAGATTAAAAGATATCACCACCCAGTGGCACTCAGCGGTTGACCGACCAGTTGCCCAAAAATATCAAATTATGTTGCCATCAACGCTTTGACAGAGGTCTCCAACCAGGAGGTGAAAATATTTCCAGCCAGCCAATCAGATTTGAGTTTGTCTCTCCCAGTTGAGTTATAGTCCCCCTCAGTTCCCCTCTGAAAATTTTTTCAGATAGGTTTACCTACTATCAATAAAGTTATTCCCCAATAGATGAAAGCTACTTTGGGGTCAAAAATATCCCCCTCTCAGGCCATGGTCTCTGCTGTCTTGGCATAATTGATAAAGGTCTCTACGTAGGACCAGCAGGTTTTTTACCCCTTAACTTGGAACCATTTCTTTTTGCCTGTCCATTTACACCTCATCTTTTCCTTACCACTCATCATCTTTGTTTCACGTTTTATTCCCTTCATTTGTAGATTTATAGGTTTAAAGCTTAAGTGCTCATCTCTTCTTTTGGTTTTTATTTTAGTCCAGGCAATTTATCCTCATAAATTCTATTTGAGCTTGGATCTAATTTACACAACTCTAACATATCCCATGGTCACCCCAGAAAGGGAATCTCAGACAACACCAAGTGTTTGGAGTTCCCAATCCAATGCTTTTCAATATTCATGTCACACCAGGGCACTGGTATATAATAAATAACAATCACTTGATGATAGTTGTGCTATCATTGAGTGAAATTACCCTCAATCATATCACATAAATCACTTACAAGACTTATCCCTACAGAAAGTCAACAACACTGAGCTTTGTCTACCCTTTCCCAGGAGATAGAATCTGAACCATATAATGTCCTCTGCTGCCATTACAGCCTGCCTAGGGATTGGGGGCCACCAAACCAGTAGGGAATTTCATTTCAAAAACTGCATCTCAAAAAACGCTATCTCTAAATACGGCATCTCAAAATTTGGCTATCTTGATTTTATAGTAAAAACATCATTTCAATTTACGGCATTGCAACTATGAAAAACAGGTTTTAAAATTTTAGTTTTTTTGAACCACAAAAAAACCAGAAAAATCCAAAAAAAATAAGATTTAAAAACCATTTATAGTCTTAAAAAGGCCTCAGAATTTTAAATCTTCAATAAAAAAAGGGGTCAATTAGAAGCAACAAGGCTGCATAAAGGGCAAAAGTCAAAATCTACACAAAAGCAACTATTTTCATCTATTATAGCTATGTCATATACTTTAAAATAAGCAAATATTTGTACAAAATGCTAAATAAAAGTAAAAAATGATGAAACTGAAAAAATAAGAAGTGTAATAGTTTATTGAGGAAGGCTCATACATTGGTTGACAGTGCTACTGAGAGGGCCTGAAGATGCTCAAGCTTTCTATCTGTGGTGCTCAAGGGTTCTAAGGGTAAGGTTGGAGTAGCTGAACAGTAACTGGGGGAACACAGCAGGACTATTATCTCCTTACACAACAGAAATTCTCTATTTGAGCTATGCAAGTAATTTAAGAATGTTGAGTTGGTTGTTATGTTCTATTCAATGATGTCTTTATTGGGGCTATCTGAGGGCCTTATATAGTTGAAAGTGGGGGAGGGAAAAGAAAGGATGAGTCATCCTGACTGAAGTCTGGACTTGTCAGGAACCAAGATATTCTTATGGGGTGAGACATTTTGGAGAATATTCAGAGAGAAAGGGCTTAGATTGGGTAGGATGTGAACATCTAAACATGTGATCTCTGGGTCAGGTGGTTGCAGCAAAAGTAGGGCCAATTTTTGGGAACTAGGTCTAAAACAGGGTTTCAGAATGTTCATCTGTGGGTCATACTTGTTGGTAAGGGACAGAAGGTCTTTATACCAAATTACAAATTGGGGAAATTGACAAGCTACTAATTGCCATATGTATAGGCTCCTCCAATGATTCACCAACCTACGCATCTGCAGCTAGCCGCAGATGTGTAGATTGGTGACTCATTGGAGGAGCCTATACATATGGCAATTAGTGACAAATCTATGTATCTGCGGCTAGCTGCAGATGCATAGATTTGTCACTAATTGCCTCAATGAAATTCACCACAATGGGTCACTCTCTGATGCATCTGCGGTTAGCCGCAGGTACATCAATTAGTGGCTAATTGGAA
The DNA here is from genome assembly GCA_014839935.2 of Entomophthora muscae. Classification (NCBI taxonomy): domain Eukaryota; kingdom Fungi; phylum Entomophthoromycota; class Entomophthoromycetes; order Entomophthorales; family Entomophthoraceae; genus Entomophthora; species Entomophthora muscae. The sequence continues at coordinate 287,708 of QTSX02004313.1, read as the reverse complement.
ATTGATCTTTATGTTTCAATGGGTAACTCTCCAATCAAAAACACAAGAAAGGGCAGCATTTCCTCTATACTTTTTCTTATAGGGTAGTAGTCTCAATATGGCAATATCTACAGGTGGCACCCTGCATCACAACCATAGTGGCATTATTTTAAGTTTTTCTTAGTATAAGTGTCTTGGATTAATACTATAGAAACATCTTCTGATTTTATGCAACAGGATTTGATTTAGTGTGGGAATAAGCTTATTTTAGTTTAAGATAAATTGCGTAAATTGAGATGGCGTGAACACACTCCACACTAAGTGATTACATATGTAAATAAAGTTAGCAAAATAAGTTTTAATTAATTTGACTCAAAATGACAAAATTGAGATGGTGTACTTTTGAGATGCCACATTATAAAATTATAAGTGAATTTTAACTATTTTATCATTTATTTTATTTTTTTGTGATTCAAAATCACTAATGCAAAAAATGCCATCTCAAATTTAATTTGAGATGGCGTAAATTGAAGTGCCATTTTTAAAGTGGCATGTCCTACCACCAAACCACGTTCAAACCATATGGGCCATTTCAAGAACCCACCAACAAGTACTACTATAAGGAGCCTGCACAACTGAACTCCTCCCAGCTTTACTGCTGGCTTACCTTGGTTTTGCCCCATTCAAAAATGTCCATAGCCATATACACCTTTATGTACTATGTACTCACTTACTTTGCTGGTAATTTCAGACAGTTTAATGTGCACGCTAAGGTGTTCTGTTAGGTATTGACAGTATACCCAATCATCACCTTGCTAACAGGATTCCAAGTGTCAAACTTGGCACCCTACCTGGCTAAAATACTTCCCCGCATGTTGGGTATTTACAGATGGTAACAGAGAGTTTTAAAATGAGGAGCCATGGTACTATTGAACTGTTAAGGGACATCAGGTGCTAAAAAAGGTTGTCATGAATTGTGATATTGAGACTCTTTCAATTTTGTCTTTGAGCTGTACTGATATTTGCAAAGGCTTGGCTAAATTTGGGTTTAAGCTCTAAAATGCCTCCTCTCAGAAATGAGACAAACTGATTCCAAAATGTTCCAGAATTCATAACCTGGTTTATTCTGATCATGGTACTATACCAGAACAGTAATTTTCCTGATCATCTAGTGGCTGATTCACCACATTGATACCTATATAATATTTCATTCAAAGTAGTAAAGTATTGAGTTAATCTACCTCTTCTTTGTTTTTTTACTTTGGAAAATTTTCTTTAATAAAGAAAAATAATGTTATATTCTCTATCCCAGGGTCTTGAGGTAATAGTCCTTATACATTCCTGAAGGCTAAATGTGGTGCATAGTCTCTTTTCTAGCCTCCAAAGTTTTTCCTGGGTTAAAGCCAGGGTACAATCAGGTTGGGGTGACCTTTTTCATGTGAACAAGCTCCAGTGCAAGGGCATTTTACTGAGAAAATCCTCTGTACCATCAAGACACTCAAGCTTAGGGGCCATGAATATTTTACTGAAATTGACAGAGGTATGATCCCCTTAGAAACCTTCTGAGTGCAACATGGTGCCACTGGATCCACACTATCACATTTTTTCTGCGCTGTGGTTTTGGCAGCTTTGATATTCTTAGGACCGGCACCAACTGGATACCAACAATTTCTCTTCCTCACCAGATCATCAATATTCCTTATTTGAATTTGAATACATAACTCCTTGTTTTAAGCTTATCTCTTTCTAGAACATTCCTTTCAAAAGCTTAAACAATCCCATATTGCTTGCCTGTTCTTTTTTAAGCTTCACACTTTTCTGCCAATGACCTGTGTCAATAGGAGAAGCCCCAAATCCAGCCAATTATTTGCCACTAGCCACCTTAAATATTTTCATTGTTATTGTCAAAGTGCCACCAATCTTTATCAAGAAGTCAATGGTTTGCCAGCAAGTCATTAAAATGTTATCATTTGAAGCATTAATGTTTCCCCTGGAATATAAATACTTCCTCATGATTCACCACCACTCTGCTGCGGTAGCACAGTACATTGGGATGCTTTTCCCTGAGCTCACCTCAACCATTAATTGCTGGAACCCTGTCTACCATATTTCCTTGACCTTGACTCATTGAATACCTCCAGAATGTTGTATAAATATTTCTAATATTTTCTTAGCCCCTTGCTCTTGTAGTAAAGGTGGCTGAAAGCATTTTGACATGATTTTCTAACCATTAATTTCTCTTTTACCCTTTTAGCAAATATTTTGGTGAGTTTCCTGAGGACTATCCCTTTTTTCTCTAGTATCAAACTATCAGAGAAACATTTCAATTCATTGATCAAAATTTCCCTGGGACACCATAGACATTTACAGTGATGACCTAGCATGTGGTGCCCATCCAAAGTAAAGGGTAATTGTGATGTTACAGCTCATTGGTCACCATAACATGTCCTGGGCCAAAGCCAGGTGCCAACTGGAAGGCTTGTCATTCTCCTGATGGGGCAACTTCTTGGGTTGAGGCTTGTACCTGGTTTGCATGACGGCAAACTCCTTGAGTACTTTTCCCATTACCAGGCAAGCATCTTCTCCAAAAACCTTGACCTCTTCTGGAGCCAGACCATCCCGGGGTTAATATCAATCCTTAAAGAGTCTCTTGAAATCATATCCTATGAACTCCTTGCCTCTGGAGGTCATCTCTAGGTTTTCAGACTATCTTTCCCACTCCTTGCCTGATGTTTTGCTAGTAGAAAACCCCTGGCAACTCTGACCATAGACATCTTCTTCCCCTGAGCTAGGATAGAAAATGTTATGTGATTCACTCATTGAGAACTATGCACAACCAGGGATAATAAATGGGGGTCAAGAGTGGCATTTATTAAATTCAGAAGAAAGATCCTCTTAGAAAGCTTGTGTGAGATAGCCTGTTTTAGAAGGATACAATTTGGGTTTCCAAGTCTTATAGTCCATACTTGTCTTCTTGGGCTCCTTGTCCTCTGTCTTGCAGTCCTGCTCCACATCTTGGAATCCTTGTACTGCGTTTTGTGTCTCACTTCCTGGCCTGTTATCCCTGCGCTGCCTTGCTCTTGGCCTTGTGCTCCTTCCTGGCAATCCTGGGCTCCTGCAACTATGTCTTGGGCTTTTTGTCCTGGCTTATGGCTTTTGAATTCACTATGTCCCCCTTGTCTCAGGCTGTTTCCCCCTAAATAGCTCCTTGCTTCCTATGGTTTTCCTTTCTGACTTCTTGATTTTCAAAGCTTAAACTATCCAGTTTTTCCTGCTCTATAATAAATTAAACTTATTTACTTACCTCAGCCAATCAGAGAGTACTTTTAACTGTCAATCTCTTTATTTTTAGGCTTTCCCCCTTCAGTTTAACCAATGGAAAACATTGATCAAACAAGTTTTGACCTGCAGCCAATCAGGCGTCTGGATTGGCCTGTTTTTCCAAAAAAATTCTACAGATGACCTGCTCCTGACCCTGGTCCAAACCTGTTGTTCTCTTGCTCCAGAAAAATCATGGCTCTGTGTTTCAAAAGGCTTCCCCATAATTTCTTTCATGTTTTGACGGGTCAATTCAAGCGTTTTGACCTATGTTTTACTTAATAGTTTTTTGTACCTTCATTTCTTTAATGTTTCTCTGTGTTTTACTGTGTTCTTTCCCCCCTTGGCAAAAATTGAAGCCTTATGTTGCTTGATTCACACTCCCTTTAATGCCTTGGCAAAATCCCAGCCTTTGTCCTTAGAGTTTTCCACCTGTTTCCCTTAATCATTTATTTAATAAATTCTTTATGAATTCTCCTTATTTCTTTCTATTCTTTTTTACTCAATTTTATTCTTTTATTTAATCATCTCTTTTTATTTCTTTTATTATTTTTCCTTAATTCCTTTAATTTGTTTATATCTTTAAATCTTTTTCCTGCTTCTTATTTCCCTTTCTTATATGTACATTATTTTAATATTATTTTCTGTTTTCAACTTCTTCTGATATCCTTTGCCTACTTTTCCTGTTCCTTCTGGTTGATGCTTACCACAATTATCTTTCCTTTTTCCCACTACTCTTCATCCTTCAACACCTCAGACTCAGGCAATAAATATCCACAAGTGAATCAACTTAGACTTGACCCCCATCAGTGACCTACACTTTAGGCCATCAGTAACAGACACTTCACATGTCTTTTCACTGTTTTTACTCACTCAAGTGGTTAGTTTGAGCCTTCAGGTGCAAAGTAACCAACTTCACTTCCCAGAAACCTCTAAATCATCAAGCTCTGCAGCTGTTTCTCCAAACAGCCACCTCAATGATGGTTCTTGGAATATCCAATATTGTTTAATAGTCTCAAGGCTTCCTCAAAGTTACTTGAAAATCATAGGGAGAAACTTTACCCCTCCATTTTAGGTGAAGTTGTTCAACTTCACCTTCATTACAGTTAGTCCTAAGATCTCAGAGCTCCTCTAATGCATCCCTTTCCACCTATCCAGGCCCTTATCACCCTTCATCTCATGAAACCATGGCCTTCTCACTCTCTTTTCCTGGCTTATATCCCATTTTTCTAGGCCAAAACCTAAATGCACCAACAAAAAAATCAACATTTACCTGTTTATAAGAATTTAATTTTTATTGTGGCCAAATTAGCCCTTGTCTGCAACAATGCTCTCATGTGGATTGCCACAGCAATATTGATGTCTTCCCAACTATCCTTATTTTAAGAAAATACATGTGATATTCTTTTGCCAGGCTACCACAAGTAGGGAGCTTGGGCTTTAATCTCAAAGTAATGATGATGAGCAACTTTTGGGGAAGCTTCAAATATAGATTTAAGAAGAAGAGATGTATATTTTATTGGATAATACTTTAGACTATATAGCTTGCACTGTGGCAGGAACTTAAGTTGGATCAAAGATAAAAGAGGTCATGTGAGGGTTGGATTTGAGTTGCTGGATACCTGGACAAGTCATGTGATATTAGTTTGTTGCCATTTCTGAAAGTTGAGCTGAATATTGGATTGGCATTAAACCAGGCAATGACTTTATGTTAAGTGTGTTGGCAACGGCCAGAATACCAGTACATCCAGCTCCTCAACAGTAAACACCTTTACTTTATAAACACCCTGGGTCATTAGGTTCAGCAACCACTTCTTTAAAAAGTAACTCCAATGGTGGTTTTAGGAATAGATGCCTAAACATTAGCATTAAGTGTCCCCTTTAAAGCTAAATATAAGTCATGGGTAGAGAAACTATACTCCCTTTCTAGGCAAAGTAGCCTAACTGTATTCTCACTTCATCTGGTATCAGGGGTTCAATGCTGCTTAAGCATATCTATCCCAAGGAAAATCTTTATCCTTGTACAATATCAGTATGTGTCAGTTCTAATGGAGCTAAGAAGGAATAAATAGAAAAGCTCAACCATCATAGTTGGGAAAACATCAGACATTTTAGCCAGGAAGCAATATAACAGCACAAATTCTCAAGTTTAGGCAGCTTAACTCTTTGCATTTAATTTGCGCATTTTTGCTATTTCAATTGGAAATTTGTCTGATAATATTAAAATCAAAAATCAAAAATACCTGTCCTTTTTCTTTCATTCTTCAGTATCTCATATCATCATATATGGACCAAGGTGAATTACTGAGACTTCTGGATCCTTTCCAGCCTCTCATCACCTGGCCTGTCTCTACTAAGTCTACTATGATTGTTCTGCATAGTATATGCTTACTATCTTTTAGAATAATAAGAATAAGTTCATCTTAGCTCATCAATTTTGACATAGAAGCTTCAGCACTCATCTTCTAATCTCTAGGAAGTTCTATTCAGCATATCTTATTATGTAGCCAAAATATAAATTAAATACCTTGTTGAAAACCCTATTCAGCCAATAATTTCTTAGCTTGAACCAAAAGTCACTTGTTTCAAGACTCCTACCAAGTTCTTTGTTATTTCAAGTAACAGAGTGCAACTTGAAAAAATGCTGCTCACTACAGGGACACAAACCCTCTTTCTTATTTTGTACACCGCTGACTTAATTGATCATGTTTGCCCTCTATATTCTTACACTACCTCATCAAATTTTACCATCTATCTCCTTGAGGAAGGTATTTCAGATGGTCCTGTAATTATCAAAGCTGACATTGTGTCCCCAGGGTCTAAAATGACGCCCATTTAATTTGGAGCTCTGATCATTGACCAAGTGCACAATACTACCCTCATGATGGTGCAAGAGAATCTTGTCTCTGTCTACCCTATTACTGGTATCTACTCTGACTTAATTCTATCTGGATTCCACTTCATTATAGATCATTATGGCCTAGCACACTCCTAAATTTCATCTCAAGGTGCCATAGGGGATCTTATTCACTGCTTTTTCCAACATGATTTGGTAAATTTCTAATTGACTCTAAGCTCTAATTATTATCATCTAGAAGATCTGATGCCTGCTTCTTGAAATAATTTCAAATAGTTTATGGCTTTTCAAAAATAGACTCACAACTTACTCTCCTTGCTTTTTTCCAAACAGTGTCATTACCTTGCTGTCCAGAAACACATGAAAGCCACCTTTAAACTATGATTTTGTCTCTTTTCCTACATATTGTCACTAATGAAAAACTCTTGTTGACTATGCTCATGGGAAAACCTCAACTACGGGATTCAAACCCTAAAACCCTGCGGGCCGCCTGCAGTTTCCTGGGCTCAAACCAGAGCAGGATTTGACTTTGGGGAGTCTCCTGAGACTTGATGAACTAAATTTACTTGCATTGAGGCCTCCCACGCCAAAGGTTCCTGTTAACCCAACCAACAAGAGCGCGGGCCAAGCCAAAGATCCCAAAATAACTTGGACCACCGCAGCAGGGGAAGAAAAGAAACTTCCTGTGGAATGCAGACCACCCAAAGATGACCAATCCTGCAACCCAAAAGGGAAAATTAAGTTTTCCCATCCCAATTCAGTCAATGAGAGATTCCCTGTGCAGGATGGCACCAAGGGTTGCCAAACCTTGGTAGATGGTACCCCCTGGCTCAAGGGGGGTTAGAAAAGTTTTCCCATGACAGATGACATACTTATACCCTGGGCTGCCAGGAAGAAGCCCATTGCCATTCTTGCAATAAAGTGACATGAACCTTTGGTTCAACCAGGTTATTACATATTTGATTTTTGCTCTATTTTATTTGCAGTCTACCTCCTGAGGTTCTGTACCTCACACCCATCAACCCCAAGAAGCCGCAGACCAACTACCCAAACTATATTGTCCACCAGGAGCTCCCTTTGGCCCAGTATATTTCACTGAATAACCACCCAACCCGCGTATTTGGAATTCACCCTAGAGAAAACCCTGATCTACAACCCAGAAGACAGAACTAGAGAGACAGAAACCATTTTCAGAGAAAGAACCAAGTCACCATACTTCCACTGCTATTCCACAACAAGTACAACTACTTGCCCGCCTACATAGTTCCAATGACACTGCCTCTCACCCTGCGGCCCAACTGCCCACAGGAATCTGTTGCAACCAATTAATCTACCTCCACCCAGATATTTGGGGTGATGTACATCACCCTCACTGGCCTTATTGATTCAATAGTGCCTGCCAGTAGACCCTGGGCTCTCCTGGGCAAATTTTTATCTTATATTGTAAAGTTAGCTCCTATCTTGTGGTGGGCCCTTCCCTCAGGACCCGTGGGCTGTCTTCCCACAAGTTCTCAAGAACCCCTTGCAGGCCAGATCCCTGACACCTATGTAAGGAAATTTTTACATGCTTAAGTCTAGACATTATCCCTGATAAAAAGCCATTGAAGACAACCTTTTAGCTCAATTATCAGGAATATAAAATCCCATATCTCAACTCAACTAGTTTTAGCCAAATCAACAGTCAACTGTTGCAAATTAAAAAGCATTCTTCTCCTGTTCAACCACCACCTCTCAAGAAGCTGCAACTGCAACTTGATAGGAACAGTCTTTCAAGATTCAAGGGTTGCAGACAATGTAAAGGACCCCACCAGACAAGATAATCATTTACCTTCTACTACACCTTCCAGAAAACCAAACTCTGAATTTTAGGAGGTACAAGAGGCCTTTTGCTGTGCTGGCTTTGCCTTTGGTGGTGGAGGCAGGAAAACGCTGCAACGTTTCCAGACTCTTGCAAACATGCAGCAGCTATGGAAGATATAGAAGAAGCTACAAAGGGCAAGCACCTTGATCTTTCTGAGAAGCAATATATTTGACAATACATCCTTATGCTTTTTCTAAAGCATAAGGGAAAAAAGCATAGGAAGGGGCTAACTTTTATTAAATATTTTGGAACACTTATACAGTTCAAAAATTGAATAATGTATCACAACATGCACAAGAGTGTAGTTGGATAAAATAAATAACAGCAGATGAAACACAATTAAAGAATTATTTGGGAAATAAAAATAACCCAAATTGAGAAGGAGAAAAATTTGGGGGTTTCAGAAACTCATGCCACTGGGCGCAATGACAAAGAAAAATTTAAGAACCTGATCATTTGAATTCTCTTGTGATCTGAGGCGCAGCACAGAGTCACAATGGGAAATCCTAACCTTAGGATTGGATTTGTACTAAGTCTTGGTTAGAATGGCAGGGAAGGCTATGTAATTACCTTGTGGCCCTGAATGAATAATATCTGCTCAACGTGGCTAGAGAGGCGCCAAAGTATGTGGAGACACAAAGACAAAAAAATGTGAATAGAACTTAAATTTTATTGGGTATAAAGATTGGGATTATATACTGTGTAGCTTTATCACAAAACAGTACATGAGCGGTAGGATCACTTGCCACAAGCATGAGTAAGGCAAGTGAGTTGTGCAGAATCAGGAAATCAAAAAATTGAATTTCCCACATTGGAGCCAGCCTCATTTTGAAGGGCAAAAGCAAAAGAGAGATATTTGTCCTCAAAATAACCCATCAAAAGCAAAATTGAAACACGGTGAATGGCAGCATTCACAATATTGCCCCCCTCTAGATTGGCCTTAGGGGGTGGTACTTGCGGAGGAACTTGGAATGCACGCAGGCAAACAGTTGGCCACTAGAGAGGAGCTTCACAGTATACTCTGATCTTTTTTTGAAGTTCACTTCCAAGGGCGCAATCCACAACAATTCTAGTTTGTGAGCACGCCCTCCTACTCTATGCTGATAGTAAAGAACATGGTCCCCAATGTTGAACTCAGGCAGGAGGGATCTCCTGGTATTGTCAGGGGAGAGCTCCAGCAGCTTGGTCTTGTATGCAGAAGTGTAGGCAGTGGCCTATATATCAATTATGTGGTTGACTAGATCCTTGATGTAGTTGTCAGGATTCATGGCCTTATCAGAGGAAAGCAGGGGGGCCCCAAGAGCAACGGAGTGGTGGCTTCATGACCATACAACATAGCAAAAGAGGAATACCTGGTGACACAATGTTTGCTAAGGCAATAGGCAAAGATAGCAGTGGGTAAGTATAGATCCCAGTTGGCAGCAGCAGATTAAGTGAGTTTTCTCATGATAGAAACCAGAGTTGAATTTGCGCGCTCAACCGCCCCATTGGTGGAAGGATTATAGGGGCAGAAAAAGACTGGTGAGACCCCAAAGCCTCGACAACCAGGGTCACTAACTTAGCATTGAAGTTAGTCCCATTATCAGATAACAACACTTAAGGGCAGCCATGTAGGAAGAACACATCTTGCAACAGAAAGGTGGCAGTTGTCTTGGCAGTGATGTCCTTAGTAGGGCAAGCTTCTACCCACTTGCTAAAATGATTAACAGCAATTAGGATAAAGTGGCAACCAGAGCGGGAGAAAAAGAGAGGTCCTACAGTGTCAATGCTGAAAGTGTGAAATGTGTGTTGAGGGGGGACTAGCTTGGACTTGTGAGCGGCAGCTCAAGGCTGTTGGAGCTGAAAATCATTGCAACTAGCAATGACATCTGGGATCAACAGACAAAGATTTTCCTATAAGTAGTTCTTCTGGAGCCAGGCATAAGTCTTGGCAACGCCTCTGTGTCCTGTCTCCTTATGAGCTTAAAGCACCACTGAAAGGCAAAGACTAGGCCTTAAATAAGGAAAGTAGTGGTCTTGTACTTTCTTAAAAAGCTGATTATCACAAATGAGTGTGTCTTCAGATAATTTAGACAGGGCAACTCAAACTTCTTCTGTCTTGTTCTTCCACAAAGAAGGATATCCAATTAGTTTGTACAGCCTGTCAGCCTCAGCAGGGTGTAGAGCAAGGATGGGCATTCTGGACAGTCCATCAGCATTCTGATTTTTAATCCTGGGGCAGTGCAGCAAAGTGAAGTTGTACCCTTGCAGGAAGAGAGCCCATCTAGCTAGTCATCCTTCTAGTTCCTTAAGTTGTTGTAACCATTTGAGCAAAGCGTGGTCAGTAACCACAGTGAAATGGGTGCCATACACATAATGTTGGAACTTCTTCTAGGCATGCAATACAGTGAGGCACTCTTTCTCCGTTACACTGTAGTTCTTCTCATGCTTATTCAGGACACAAGAGGTATAAGCTACAGGGTGATCCACACCTTCATCATCCAATTGAGCCAGGATGGCTCCAATGGCCAGGTCACTAGCATCAGTATATAGGATGAATTCCTTATTGTAGTCAGGATATACTAAGATAGGGGCCCCCTTAAGTTTTTGCTTAAGGACCTCAAAGGCCTGTTGCTGGCTGGCAGTCCATTCAAAAGGGACATTACGCAGCAGCTGGAACAAGGGTTTGCTAGTGTCAGCAAAATCAGGGATGAATTGTCTGTAGTATCCTATCATGCCCAGAAAGACTTGAACTTCTTGCAGGTTGGTAGGAGGAAGCATTTTGTCAATGGTCTCAACTTTCTTAGTCATGGGGCAAATTCCTGTCTGAGTCACCTCATGCCCCAAGAATTCAAGGTGTTCCTTGAAGAAGGCACACTTAGATGGTTTTAAATTAAGACCAGCTTCTTGAATCTTTATGAACACTTCCTTGAGATGGGCCAGGTGGTTGGTAAAGGTAGCACTAAAGACAGTTATATCATCTAAGTACACTAGGACTCACAAGAGCTTAAAATCACAGAGAATGGATTCCATGGTTTGCCGGAAAGTAGCTGGAGCATTGTAGAGTCCTTGCAGCATTTGCGTAGGCTCAAACAGCCCCTCAGAAGTAATTAAGACAGCCTTCTGTCTATCCTTGAGGAAGAGATCAACTTGCCAGTATCCAGAAGCCAGATCCATATCAGAGAAGAACTTGGAGCCCCCAAGGCAGCAGAGAGCATCATCAATGCGTGATAAGGGGTAGGAATCCTTTTTTTAAGGAATTCAGTTATCAGTAGTCCATCACAATACAATGACCTCCATCCTTCTTTTTTAGTATGAGCAAGGAGGAGGCCCATGGAATTTGGTAAGGGGCAAGCATTCCAGCGTCTAGAAGTTGTTTGAGCTCTTTAGACACCTGAGCATTCTCTACACAGCTGCGGCAATAAGGGTTATCACAAAAGGGGGAGCCTCTCCAGTATTAATCTGGTGAATGACGCTTTTAGCTAAACCATAATCTGTGCTATCCTTAGTAAAGATATCCAAAAACTGATCCAGTAGGTCAAGAACCTCTTTCTGTTAAACAGGAGATAGCTGTGGGAAGTCTTGAGCAGTGAACAAGGATAGGACTTGAGGTTTGTCTTCAGGTAAATTAAAGTCCTGGAACGTACCAAAAGGATGTAGTGATAGGACGTCAGGAGCATTCAAAAACTTGCCATAGCCAACAAACTGCCCTCTAGACACATTTATGAGAAGAGCAGTTAAGTTGGCGACCAGCAATTGAACAAGGTCTTTATGAGAGACATCCAAGATTCCCGGACAGAGATAGGGTTCATTGCGTCCTAGCAAGGGAGGGGAGTATAACTTTAGTAATGTATACTCAGGTAGCTCATACAATATTTGGGAGTCTAGGATAGCCTGAGATCCAGGGGAATGGTTACAGCGGAAGTGGCCAAGAGAGGAATTCCTTCAGACGCAGGGCAAGCCATAGGAGGACACTTCATGCTAGAGGAATGGGTACAGTATTTTAGAGTGAAAACACCATTGGGATATTCTAAGGCACATGTCTTGAGGCGCTTCCTGGAAACTTTAACTGGCTCTTCAAAGATCAGAGGGACCTCATACCCTAATATAGAGAGGTAGCTGTCCTTTAAGTTGATGATCCCATTGTATTCCCTAAGGAATTGAGTACCAACAAGGAGGTTGTAGCTCTCATTCTCTAAGACAACAGCAGGCGCAGCCAAGAGTAGTTTGCCAAACCGCATGGGAAGAGCAGAATAAGCTCCTATAGCAGGAGTCATGGATAGCCCAGCTGTAACATACAACTGGTGATAATTGAGGTTGGGGGCAAGCTTGAGCTTCTTAACAAGCTTCAAGGAGACAACATTAACAGGAGATCCAGTGTCCAAGACGGCCTTAATTTTCACCTTCTGAATAGATATCTCTACATAAGTGATAGTACAACCAAAGAGAGAGAGGACAGCCAGAATGTCTTGGGCTTCTGCAAGTTTCTTGTCCCATTTTCAATCATGCATCTTAGGCCCAGGAATTCTTTATAGACTGTCTGAAGAGGAAGAAAGTCTGAGACATTTTTGAACAAAGCGTAGGGGCCTCAGCAGCTTCCTCAGAAGACTCAACAAGCACAGGGGATCTCTTGGCTTGAGTGAGGTATGAGCAAGAGACAACCTCCTTGGCTTCAGGCAGAGGCTTGGCGGTTGTTGTAGTTTTCCCAGAACGTAGCTTATAAGGGACTGAAATGGTTTTGGGGACGGCCAGGACTGAATACCCATAGGCGTTGGGATCTTCTATATCATAACCATCCATATCAGAGTCATCAGAGATGTCATGGAATAGTAGCAGAATGGGAGGAACCTCAGTATCAGCAGGCTCAGAGTCAGCAATGGAAGGGGGAACTGGAAGAGACTGGGAAGAATTGTCAACCAAGAGCGTCTCTGCCTCTAGGTTGACTTTTCTTTTCCCACCTGCTCTTTGGGATCAGCAACTTCAACCCAAGGATTGGTGCAGACTCAGGAATGGTGACCTATCTGTCTACAGTTATGGCAACTCTGGTGTCAAGGAGGATTCTATGAGTTCATGGTGAGGATACACAGGCCACTTGAAGATGAACCAGAGTTAGAGGCAGCACAATTCTCCCGCACAAGTGCCCCAGAATGGGTAAGGTGCATATCCTGCAATAGTGTCTTTATGCTCTTCATGAAAGAAAGTATGGCTTTATGAGCCTTAAAGTGAAGATACAGAAGCTGGTTAACCTTGAGGGCTTGAGCCCCAGCCATGTACGCTTACTGTGCGGTCAACTGGTGGCTTGTGATCAGTTGCTGTCCCTCCATGTAGAATCTGACTGCAAACTTAGCTAGGGTCTCCTTTGGTTTGAAGCAATGTTCATGAAGGCATCCTTTTCACTTCCAAACTAAGGTCACCACTGAGCTCTTCAATCAGAAGCTGCTTCATATCTTCCCAGGTCTCAATGGTGGGCAGCTCTGGCACTACTACCTCTTGATAGGTCAGGTGCAGACAGTTAGAATGTGTTTTTTCTTAACCTCATCTGAAGCTCTTCCCATGGTAGTTTCATAGATAGTTAGGAAAGCTGCAATGCTCAAGGTTTTGGGGTCAAAGACTTGCTTAAAGGTAGGCTTGAAATGTGCTTCTTGTAAAGTTCTGTGGCACATCTTTGGCCCTGGATTGGGATGTATTTCCCAGATCATTGAAAAAAGTGTCCTGCGTGCAGGCAAAACCCCTCCAAAACCTGGAGGACTTGGCCCACACAGTGGATGAACGCTTTGTGTTGGCTTTCCCAGCTGAAGTTCCCATTTCTCCTTTGGAGCCCCCTCCAACTGCAGAAAAGACATTAAATCAGCTAGATTGTTTGTTGTCCTGGTGTTGCCCGGTCCTGAAACAACTAGCAGACCAAAGGAAAAATGCGGGCTGCATGGAGCCTGCAAAGCCTAACCTGCGGCCCGGGGAAATTGGGTATCAAATCCTGCAATCAGTGGTGTCTCAGGCTGTCAATCCCTCCAGCCTGGAAGTCCCTCAGCCCAAAATAATTGGGTTCCAGAGCTCTTTGGTGGAGACGTCAGAGGAAGGCATTAGGGGAAATGTGCACCCTGAGTCCTCAGAAGGCTCCTAGCCAATTGAGGGACTGAGTTTATATTTGGGCCCACGGCCCCTATTTTTCTTGGTCTCAAACCAAGATAAGATTGTCCAGTAGTCTTTAATAGGCTCCCCTTTAGATTGCACTCCAATAGCCCCTTTCATAACCCCCCTTCTATCACCCCCTCTTTTGCATAAAATGGAAGCATGGGCCGTCAGGTCCCTTGCTTACCAATTCCAATTGTTGAATAAACTCCTGACTTTGCAAATCCTTTTGTAGTTTTTGAAGTTTGTTAAATAATATAGGAAATTGTCTCAATTCCCATTGTTGTCCCCGCCTCCCGCTTTCCCTGGCCTGCCTGCCTGTTGTTTTTTGTTGGGAGTTGTTCCAAAAATATTAATTTGGACCATTCCCTACTATTTACCCGTGCACTTGGTCCATCCGCCTGGAAGTTTTAGCAAAAAAAGGGTACCCCACTGAAATATGTTGTCTCCTTGGTACAAGATGGCTATGTGGATACTGGTGCCTATTTCTCTGCTGTTCTGGTCCTCCAACCCTGTCTTTTGGAGTAAACTTTTCTTGATTTCCCAATCTTCTGAGTATATTCCTGGTTTGTTCGTAAATGTAATTAGAAATCTCACCCAGGTTCCCACCAACTCAGTATCCTATGGTTTTTCCCCTTGGTTGTCTCCTTATTTTGAAGGATTGTCACCCCTTTTAGAATCCGGCACTATTGAAACTCCTTCTTCTGATTTAGACAATCCTTCCCTTGCAGCAGTTTCAGCTTCCCTCCTACCTACCTTGCACCAAATCCCTGAGTCAGATGCAGAGGTTCCTCCCACTTGGGATTGCCCTCTGTGGTTACTTACTGGAGCCTTGGTCATGACTTTGGATGCATACTTCCCTCCCCTTTCACATCTGGTCTCCTTTGGGAGGCCCCTTTGAGAAGCTACCCCAGTCTTGCACTGGATGGCATCCTGGTGGTTGGTCCCACCAGGATGGGAGCCAGGATCTGTTAGTCTAGCCCCCCTCTCTTACACTTCTGTAGTTGGGCCACCATTGTTGCTATTGAGTACATTTATGCCAGGGGAGAATTCTGCTTCAGATTTGGAGGGGGGCTGTCTGGCCCACAGCTGGCAAACACTTTCCTCAAGAGTAGTTAGGGTCTCAGCAGAGCAGACACCCGTATTAGTAGCTAGGGTGATCTGCTGCTCAGTGACATCTAGGCGTTAGCCCTGTGCAGTTACTACCGAGAAAAGTTCAGCCAGTCAAGAGGTAAGAGACAGACCCACCACAAGGCAAGGAGAAAACCTGCCATCCACTGAATTGATTAACTCACTCATTTCCTGTACATCTTTATCAAGCTAAGAGTGGTCTGGTTTCAAATGGTCCACCTCATTAGCTAGAGCTATCAACTCTCTAGCACAGTGAATGCAGGGAGCTCCTGACAAGCCAGGGCAACATCCATCTTCATCAATAACCCCAACTGGACTAGCAGCAGTTGTCACCATTTTTTGTAGGGCAGCAACCTCTTGCTGTAGTTCAGCAACTTGAGTTGTAAGAGCAAGCACTTGGGGATCTGGCTGAGGGGCTTTGGTAGGGTAATCCTGACTGCGGGTAGAAGCTCTTAACTCTTTAATGGCATCCCATAGCCTATGTTCTCTATATTCTAATTCATCAGATGGAGGAGAAGGCTGGGATCTGGTTTGGGTGTAGAAAATTCATTCACTTGAGTCTGGAGTTTGACAATGGTAGCAGCCCTTTCTTGATCAAATTCTTTGCCAAGTTTGTGGAGGCCCTTTGCAGCAAGGGCTGCTACTTGCTGTAATTGGTCAAAGGAGTAAGCACTGAACTGGTTGAGCTGCTGCAAAATTTGTTCAAAATTGGTGAGATAGGCGTTCAGGGTGGAATCTACTTGGGTGTGCCAGGGCTGTTACAACTGATGAAACTCATGTAGACGCTCTCTGACGTACTCAGGGATGGACTGGCACATTTGTTCCATGGAATTGACCAAGCGGGTTTGGGAGGTGACATGGTCGTGTTGATTGTCTGATACCAAGGAAAACAGGGAGTGAATCCATTGCTGGTAGGCCGCAAACTGATCCCAGTGATGAGTGACGGCAGCTTGTAGAGATAAAATCTCCTGAACGTGGAGTCCTAACATCATTTAATGATGGGCTAAGGTAGGTTGTACAAAGGATGACAATAAGTGTTCAGAAAAACCAGCCGCTGAGAGGAGATGCTGTGGAAATTATGGAGCCATGATCAATTTGTAGTACTCTGCTTGACTGAACTGAAGCTGGAGGCAAGGGATGGCTCCATTACGGACTAACCCAAGGGCTGCCACCATGACTTGTTCCAAGTCAGGGGTACCAAAGGGTAGGCCACTAGGCAAGGACCATTCCCAAGGTTCAGCACAGTAGGGACAATAGGCAGTTGGTGATGTCTTCTTCAATAGGAGGACTGGTAATTTCAGGTAAAGTTGGCTCTTGTATGGGAGGAGGCAAAGGTCCTGAAAACGTGGTTGCAAAAGGGATAACCAAGAGGCTTACAGCCCCTGTAGTGAGCATCATTTTTGTTGTGATCTGAGGTGCGGCACAGAGTCACAACGGGAAATCCTAACCTTAGGATTGGATTTGTACTAAGTATTGATTAGAATGGCAGGGAAGGCTATGCAATTACCTTGTGGCCATGATTGAATAATATCTGCTAGACGTGGCTAGAGAGGCACCAAAGTATGTGGAGACACAAAGACAAAAAAATTGAATAGAACTTAAATTTTATTGGTAGAAGTGAAATGAAATATGTACTGTGTAGCTTTACCACAAAACAGTACATGGACGGTAGGATTACTTGCCACAAGCATGAGTGGGGCAAGTGAGTTGCGCAGAATCAGGAAACTGAACAATTGAATTTCCCAATTCTGAGCCAGACTCATTTCAAAGGGCAAAAGCAAAAGAGATATATTTGTCCTCAAAATAACCCATCAAAGGCGAAATTGAAACATAGTGATGATAGCATTCACGACAACCCCTGAGCAGACCAGGGAAGTGAAAAGGTATCCAGAATTCAGCAAGGTGGTCTTTGCATACTATATTAAGGATAGGAAGCTTGAGCATCTTCAGGCTATCCCTGCTGCTCTTCCTACTGATTCATGGGCCTTTTCTGATAGACTGCTTCCATTCTTCTATGGTATTTATTTTGGTTATATCATATCTGACTTTTCTTTGGTATTTGGTACAGCCATATGCATCTTTAAAGTATATATTGTAGGTATAATGGATGAAGAGGGATGGCTTTGGGTGGATTTTGGCTTTGGGGTTTACCCAGCCTGGTTGCTTCTGATTGACCCCCCTTTTATTGCAGGTTTGGTGGCTTGAGACCTTTTTAAGCTGAGAGTAGCTTCTTTAAAGTTATCTCTTGCTGTTGTTTTATGCTTTTTTGGTGTTCAAAAGAACTTATTTTTTAAAGAGGGTTTCATAGTTGTGATGCTGTAAATTGAAATGGGGTATGTAATAAATTTGAGGTAGCAAAAGATTGAGATGGTGTATTTTGAGATGGCGTGATGTATCTGTTAATAAACCTTGTCCAGATCCTTAAGAACTATAAAACCCTTTAGTTTAAGAGATGCTGTAAAGCTGTGCCGAAAACCACGTTGTTTTGGAAGCCCCCTTCCCTTTGTAAGAGTGGATCCAGCATGGTCTACGAGGAAAAGCTTCATTGGGTATTGATCCGGGTTGATCTTTTAACCCCGAGGTACCAGGAGATATGGAAGATACTGATGTGGGTTGGTTTAGAGGTTTCAATCGTATCCGGCCGCTTCCGAGCCCGGATCGATTCGACTTTGGTTAAATCTCACCGACTCCGCGGACTGGGTTTCTGATCTAGCTGGCAATAAAAACTCGGTACAGAGATGTATGATGGAGCTCGGGGCTTCGAACGTAACCGCTTGCCGTTAAAATCGGGTGGTGGGCGTTAATGGGCTGTATCCACTGCATAGCGGATCTGTTTTTGGAATACTTTAAAGTTGCTGGTGTAGAGTAACGAAGTGCTAGGCTAAAGGGTGGTGATCCAATCGGTTGTAGTGGAGCCCGTAAAGAGTTGGGGCTCTCGTTAGTATAAAACGATTGGTGGATGAGATATAAATATAGCTATTCCAGGAATTAGCTTGGTGCTCGTGGTTCAAGCTACTAAAGCAGTCGATTGTAAAGTACAGGTCAGTGATTGGATTCTGGTAATGGTACATATCTTCCTCGGTGGTGTATTAAAGATGGGTAAGGATAGAATTTATCATGGCTTATGATTGATCATCTGCCGTAGAGCTAGGATTGAAAATGTTATAAATTCTATTTAAACAGGTTTTTAAAGATGGTTGAGATCCATGTACTGAGTGGAATTCTTTTTGTAAATGGATATGTAGATTATAATGTTTTTATGTATGGCATTATTGCTTGAGTTTATTTTTTTGGCTTGCAATGTGATTTAAAGCAATAATCAAACTCAATATGCTGGTTTATATAAATGGGAAGCCAGTAAAAACTACCTTTAACTATTCCTTGGGTGGAGCTTGCTACGTCATCGAACTTTGCGGGTTGATTTAGAAATTATTTAAGCAGCAGATAATGTGGTGGACGGGGCGTAGTGGCGACTGAAACATCGGCATAAGGTGTTCGCGTATGTAGTTAAGTAGCCCCGTGGCACGTGGGAAGAGGCATGGCTACTGAACAAGAGATGATCCTTGCCGACCTCCACAAGATCACGCTGCTCCTCCCCAAGGCAGCTGCCATTGAATTTGTCTTTGACGCTGGCATATGTGCCTTCAAGCTTTCCAAGGGCTTCGATGCAGTAGTGATCTCATTGCTCGCGCTATGCTGCGGTATGGTGGTGGTGAGCCTAGTGTTTATATTTGGGGTGGCCAAGGTAACTTTCAACCGTACTCTTTAAACGTTAGCGTAACACCAAGTCCATCTTCCTGCTTCCGACATACCTTATCGTCGTAGTAGTCCTAGTCATTGGCTTCCTTCTGGCGTGCACCGCTATTGATGTAGCGCTGTTGAGAGAGTGCCAGAATCACTTTTGTACTTACAGCGGCATAGCCTCTTTAGCCCTGAACATCTCCAAAGGGCTCATCTCCATCTTCTTCACGGTACCGTTTTACTTGGGCCTAACTAACTTTTAGCTTCGGTATCGGTTCGTCGCAGTAGAGTATGCCTGGCAGCTGAGAGATGACAAGCCAGAGGATCTTGAATTCTCCACCAACCAGTGAAGATCTCCCTAACGAGCCCCATTTATTAAACTCACTAAAGATGTCCCACTTTAAAGTCTTATATACAGCCAAATAATACCCAAGATATAATATACCCCTTGAACATGCATACACAGTAGCAACAACCTTTCTTCTACCAACCCTATGGCTGAAGTTTGCAACACCAGTAGTAGATATCTATATCTCATAAATATGTTGAAATCCTTAAAATAGACCCATCCTTTTAAAATCAGCAAGCATATATCTAATAAAGTTTGCTCAAAAATCCCTTTAATTTTTTGCAACCAAGATTCTATCCTTGCCCGCTAACGTATCTCACAATACACAGGGGGAGCTTGATAAGCCACCTCATGCCATGTCTAATGGCATGGATCAATCTGAGGGTGATGTCAAATTGTGGGCACTATCTCCTAATTAGGGGCTCTGCCAATTTGACACACTGATCCCTGCACAAGTTATTCCACAGCCCAAACCTTACCTTGAACCCACCATTGTTCCACCCCCTGTGGACTTGTGGCTTCTCTATATGATATATTAATTATGATATCCCTCAATTAACTACATCTTATTCTTATTATTTCTATTGGACTGTTGCCTTCCCCAATCAAATACTGAACTATTATTGGTTCAGTTGCAACAATATAACTATAGTCTGGTAGCACACAGTATGTATTTACTTGAATACCACCTTACTATCTCCCTCCAGCTATTTATACCTTAATAACCTCAATGCTGGGCTCCAATATCAACCCAAATACAAGTAAGCCTGGGTTAACCTCATCTTAACTTCACTGCTCATTCCCATCTGCCTTTGATTTCCAGTACCTGTTGGTGTAGAAAGTGCTTGCACAGAATTTCCATAAATCACTTGATGCTTTAAAAGATTCTCCCTTGAACACTGTATATCCACCAAAAAGGATCTTGGCTAGATATGCCAATCTTCTATCCATCCACAAGCTACCACAGGGTCAGCTTATGAAGCATCCATTCAAAATAAAGGGTTCCTGGTTGAGACTTGGGCTTTAAAGTGAACCAGGTTGGATCTAGAGATGCTGGAGTAGGCTTGTCTGATTTGGGGGAGCAATCTTTTGTTTCAGCCAATAAGCTAACTGGGTTGGTTCTGGCCTTCTAATAAAATCAAGGTAAGGCTTAAACAATTATCCTCACTGAATCTATTGGCTTTTAACTCTGATAATGTGTTTGGAAATTAGCTTTTATGATTGTATTTATCTAGCTGAAATAATATCTAAAGAGCATTTTATTCTTGATAAGATTAACTGTAAAGTTTCAAGGGTTTCCACTAGCCCTGGACAGGGATATATTCTCTAGAGCAAAAAAGGCAGCCACATACAGGAACAGCCTCTACGCAGCCTGAGAGACCATGCCTAAACTGTGGATGTGTGTTTTGTGCTGGACTTTACTGTCAAAACCTTATTTATCCTTCTTTGGAGTCCCCTCCCACTACAGAGGAGAAATTAATCCAGCTGCATTGTTTGCTCTCCTGGTTCTGTCCTGCTGTAAAGCAATTGGCAGGACAACAGAAAAAATGGCCCACACTTTATTAGGGTTGCCTGGCTTGCAGCCTGGGAAATTTGGGGATAAGATTCCACATTTAGTGGAATCCTAGTCAAATAATTCCTCTGGCCTGGGGATCCCTTGGCCTAGAGAAAATGGTTCTAGGGACATGCCAGCTATGACGTCAAAGGCAAGCATCAACAGGAATATTGTGCCTGAATCCTCAGAATGTATCTAGCCAACCCGGCTGCTGTCTCCTGCAACTGGGCCTGTTGCTCTATTTCTTGGGCCCAGGTCATAGGTATATTAGGTTTATGCATTTAACTGGTCCCCTCCTGCTGCTTCCAAAATCCCCTCCTATAACACCCCAGTACCATTACCCCCTCCCATGCATATAATGAAAACAAGGGTCATCAGGTCCCTTTCCTACCAACTTTTATTATTGAATAAAGCTCCTGATTTTTGCAAGTTTAATTTGTATTTTGTGGTGTTAATTCCATAATGCATACTATCCTCCTGACTTTGCTACTGCCCCTCTCCTCCTGCTTTGCTTCAGTCTGCCTACCTGCTGCCTGTTTGTCTGTGGTTTTTGGGATCCAATCCAGGAAGATATGAACCCTTTTTGAATCCTCAAAAAGTAGAGAAATCCTAACTTTCCCCCTGAAAACTCTAACTCAACAAACCCACAACAACTTGAGCCCCTCAGTTTTTATGGCCCATTGCCCTAGAGCTCTTTGTTAAAACTCATTCTACAGAATTTTGTTGACTTTTCTTAAGTCATTTATGGTGACCATGGTACCTGTCTTCCTTCTGCTATGAACTACAACCCCAGGCATTTGGGATAGACTCTCCTTGGCTGCACAACACTATGTACCCAATCCTCACCTGCTCTCAAATCCCTTTTTTACATCTGACCCAGGTTCCCACCATCCTCAACACAATTGCCAAGTTAATGGTAGGACACGCCATCTCAAAGACAGCATCTCAAAAAACGCCATCTCAAATTTAATTTGAGATGATGTTTTTTGCGTTAGTGATTTTGAATCACACAAAAATAAAATAAACAATAAAATAGTTAAAATTTACATATACCTTTATAATGCAGCATCTCAAATTTACGCCATCTCAATTCCATCACTTCAAGTCAGATTAATTAAATCTTATTTTACTAACTTTATTTACATATGAAATCACTTAGTGTGGGGCGTGTTTACACCATCTTGACTTTACGCCATTTTGAATTACGCCATTTATCTTAAACTAAAATAAGCTTATACCTGAACTAAAATAAAGCCTGTGGTATAGTGCTGGAAGATGTTCCTATAGTATTAATCTAAGACACTTATAATAAGAACAACCTAAATAGACGCCACTATGATAGTCCTTCTAGTGATTGTCATTGCTGGGTAAAAAAACCAGTTTTGTTATATGTAATTTATAACTTTATCATACATGAATATTTTGATAAGGGTTTTCTTAATAAAATATTTTAATAGTGATTTTAATACAGAAGGGGGTGATTACGCCATTTTGATTACATCACTTCAAATTCCACCAAGTTTCATATCACCCAATTGATTTGATGCACACAATGGATAGGGGAAAATAAGAGGAAATTACATATGACGCCAGGCTACACTATATCAATTCCCCCACCGCAATTCATGCTTTTCACTTTTTAAAAGTAATAGTTCACGTCAAAAACCATATTAGTAAAATGTAAGAAAACATACAAAACTTTGCAAATATACATCTTTTGGCCTCCTCTAAACAACTGGATACTTTTTAACCCCAGTTGTATAAGCTAGTTTTTGAGAAATTCAAGTTTTACTCTTTGGCCCAGTTGAGGTAGCTCCACCGTAAATTTCTTAATTTAATATAAAAATGGTCAAAAACACTATGTTTTTGAGCTACAGCACCTCAATTATGTCACTTCAAAAACGCCATTTTGACTGCAAGTTTTCAGTCAAAACTCAAAGTTTTTCATACTTGCGTTACTAATAAAAAATATTTTTACAAAATAAAAAAGCATTGAAATTTTGATAGTATATATTTTTAGATCCTCTCTACAATTCTATGTAAGAATAATTGCTACTTTAAAGGTGAAAACATTCTCATTTTTACCTTTAAAAACAATCCCCAAATTGCTCATATTTTGATACTAATTCACTTTTAGATGCCTCCCAAGTCAATTACCAAAGCTGCGCCCAAGGCCTCCAAGGCCTCCAAAGGCAAGACCACTCCTCTCAAGGCCAAGAAGGCCAAAACTACCCCTAAAAAGCAGCTTGCTAAGGTTAAAGCTCCTCCCAAGACACCTACACCCTCACCAGAGCCTGAGGAAGCAAGACCAACCCCTCCCCATTCTCCTTTTTTTTACTCCCTGTCAGACCCTCAAGAGAAGTTGTTCAACTTCAATTGCCATTCTGACCCCGCTTCAGAGCCTGAGGATGAAGAGGCTCAGGAGCCTGAGCCTGGTGCTCCTGCAGATGAGCCAATTGAGCTCTGGGATCTTAATACCATCCATAATATATGCAACCAAAATGGCACCTTTGCTGTGCCAACAACATACCTTATCAGCTATCCAATTATGACTAAGAAAGGGGGTGCTGGCTTTGTCCACAAGGGCTACAGCTTCAGCTGCAACAACACTTCAAATATGATAACGCTGGCTGTCCAGCTAGACTTACCACCTATGGGTTCACTTGGTTTAAAGCCCTGACTATTGGGCATGACTGTGCCAAGCCTTTTGATCCTCTATATCAACTGATCCACTGGTTTCTTTGCCAGGTGATCCCAACCACAAAGGACCAAACTGTAAATGAGGTTGTAAATGATGTGCTTATTAATCTAAATGATACCCAACTGGCAACTGTTGGTGGCACCTCAAAACTATAGAGATATCTCACTGACCAGAGATATGCTCTGAGCACTGAAGGCGTCAGTGCTACATCAATTGACCAGTTGATTCTAACTGAGGAGCAAAAGCTTTCACAGCATGAAGAGAGATTCCTCCTTCACAATGATGGGCAACATGCCCCAGAGCAGATCATCTGCTTTGCAACAAGCCAGGGTCTTTGCAACCTCCTCAAGTGCAAGACCTGGCTCACAGATGGCACTTTCTCCACCTGCCCAAAGCTCTTCAGCCAGCTTTGGAATATCCATGGGCAGGTTGGCAATCTGGTTCTTCCCCTGGTCTTCTTTTTCCTCTCAAATAAGAAGCAGGAAACCTATGTCTGGGCACTCACAATTTTGAAGGCCAAACTAGATGAAATACTCCCAACAATTGAAGAGGAGCCCAAGGAGACTAGAGGGCGCAAGAAAAAGACCCAGTCAGAGGAAGCCACCCCAATCAAGAAAAAGCCCAAAAGCCTTCCCTATCATGAATATCTGGTAGTAGATTTTGAGCAGGCTCAGGCCAATGCTTTTATTTGTGTCTTTAAGAGCTCTCCTCAGGGATGCTACTTACACTTCAGGCAGGCACTCTGCCGCCGCCTCCAAAAGTGCTCTGACCTCCATGAGCTGGTCTACACTGAAGGCACAAAGGAAGCAAAGGACGTGTTCAACTGCTTTGCTGCCCTTGTCCTTGTGCAAAAGGAGGAGACTAATGCCTTCTACAACGCCCTCCTTTGTCACCCATATATTATTGCCAACCAGGCAGCCTTTGCGCCCTTTATTGAGTACTTTGAAACTCAATGGGTTGGTATTTTTCAGGGAGCACACCACATTAGAAAAGGCAGTGAATAAATCACATGGAACTGTTTCAAGCAGGTAAAAGATGGCCTGATCAAGACCACTTCTTCTCTTGAAGGGTGGCATAGTTAATTTGCCACAAGAGTCCAGGTTCAGAAGCCCAAGTTCAACAAAATTATGGTGCATCTCAAAACCCAGCAGGCCATCTCTGCCTGCCTCTTTAAAACAGGTATGAAGACCAGGGGTTATCCCCCCAAGCAAACTAAGGCAGTGAAAAAGTACACAGAGATTAGCAAGGTGGTCCTTGCCTACTATCCCAAGGATAGCAAGCTTGAGCATCTCCAAGCTATCTCAGTTGCTCTTTATACTAATATTTGAGCCCTTTCCTAATAAAGTCTTCTTTATCTTCTCTCCTCTTTTCTTTAATTTTATTATTTTTTGACTTTTTTAGTATCTGGTACAATTGTATGCTTATTTTAAAGTATAGTTTATAGTTAAAATAGATGAAAATAGTTGTTTTTGGGTATATTTTAACTTTTGGGCTTTACACAACTATGTTGCTACTAATTGACCCCATTTTTTATTGCAGATTTGGAATCCTGAGGCATTTTTAAGCCTAGAAATGTTTTTTGAATTTTATTTTTTTGAGAATTTTTTGGGTTATTTTTGGAGTTCAAAAAATCTAAAATTTTAAAACCGTTTTTTCTTAGTCAAAATGCCGTAAATCAAAATGGTGTTTTTACTAGTAAATTGAGATAGCAGAAATTTGAGATGGCGTATTTCAAGATGTTGTTTTTTGAGATGCCGTTTTTGAAATGGCGTGTTGTACCAAGTTAGCTTGGGTAGGTCTCTATCCTGAGAGCCTCCCACCTTTTCAAGAGCCATGTATTGATTAATCCCTTTCCAAAGATCAGAAAAAAACCAAACTCATGTCAGCTTTGAACCACTCCCTCCCATCCTTGCAGCATCTTCCTCCTATGAACCTGGATTCCCATCCCACCCAGATTGTTCTCTGTGGTTGCTGTTGGGTGCCTTGATTACAGGCTTAAACACATACTTCCCACCCTTGTCCTGGCCTACCTCTCCCTGGAGGCCCCCTAGAGCGGTCATTTCATCCCTGACCTGGATGGCATCCTAATGGATGGTTCTGCCAGGGGGAGATGGAATTTGTTAGTCTAGCCCCCTTGTCCACATTAATTGTCCAGGCAGTGCAATCTTCATCTCCCACATGTGGCCTTTGATAGCAGAGACACCCTTTAACCTATACTGCCATCCATCTTCAAATTTGGTCATTAAGGATTTAATTCTTGGGGATGAGCATCTGCCCAGAACTTTATTCTCAACTTTGGGAAGAGGAGAGCTGATAGGTTCACTGTAAGGGAAGAGAGTATTGATTCCTTGTATGAGGACTAAGG
Organism: Entomophthora muscae; assembly: GCA_014839935.2. Taxonomy (NCBI): domain Eukaryota; kingdom Fungi; phylum Entomophthoromycota; class Entomophthoromycetes; order Entomophthorales; family Entomophthoraceae; genus Entomophthora; species Entomophthora muscae. The sequence goes on along the minus strand of QTSX02004313.1, from coordinate 261,743 downwards.
ATGTCAATACACAGTTACTAACTTCAAGAATACCTTTTACTTATCTAGGAAGACCAAAAAACAGTCTTGCTATCTTTAAACACAGATAAAACCTTAATAAAGAGTAAAGTTGAAGAGAGCAAGAGTTGAATCTTTATTATTTTTAGAAAAATATCCTTTTATAGGATTGTTATCTCATGGGCAGTTGACCCAAGAATCCTAGGGTCGGAACAGCCTATGTATTGGGGCTTTACTGGATAGTGTTACCCAAAAGACATATCACCCAATGCTCTATTGCAAAGTCATTGTTATTGCATCATTTCTGCTCCTGACCTTGTCCTAAGGCAAGAGTGATGCCAACTGTAATACCAAGCTGCTATTGTGGCGTTCTTCCTGAAAACCAGTCCATCCATCCCATGTCCTATGGTTGGGATCTACTCCATCACAGAGTATAATAATATAACACATGAAAAATATCAAGGAGTTTTTGGAGTTTGATCCCAGCCAGTATAAACAGAACTAGGTTAAACCATAGACTAACCACTATTGTGGCTATGATGATTGAGATAAGCACCTAAAAGTGCATTAACAGCCAAGTTTTTAACTCCTATGGAGAACTTAAATGTTTTGGGGTGGTGCTGCCGCACTGCTGTATTGGTCAAAGGTGGATACTTGATTTGGATCAGATTTAGGCGGACTGGTCCATTAATTTTGGGTCAGGAAGAATCATTCTTAATTCTTGGAGCGGTTTGGCTTTAGTGCCACCAATTTGGCTAATGCCTCAACGTTTGGGCCAAACATCAATTTATTCTGGGTATCTTTCCAGATTCTAATCAATAAGTTTGATGGCTGAATTTTCAAGTCAAAAATCCAGGGATTTCACATTTATAAAAGATGCAGTGCACTGGGCAGCATCTTTGCTGGTATGGGCAGACATAATATCTCCTGTGGGAAACTTTAGCCCATGCTTTATTTGGAATCACATAGCAACCAGAGTTCATCTTCACATCTCTATATACAGTTCCCAATGCCTGTGAATATATGAGGTACTGTATATATTACCTATCCTTTTTATTGAAGCCAGGTATATCCAACCTATTTTATCTAACATCTAGCCCATAAACTAATCATTCAGAGCATGATAGATATACCCAGTAATTTTAGTTTACACCTTTTAGGTTCAGAAGATAGCCAATAAGATTGTTTAAAGCTTTAAAAGCTTCCAAGTCTTGACCTCAAAAGAGGTGGAGCAATGATAGATGAATATTTTGGGGTTGATAGGGTAGCATTGGTAGAACAGGAAAAGTTTTATGCCACCCTTACCAGCCACATATGATACCTTGAATCAGAAGGGTACCCTTTAAAAACTTGAGTGTTACATGGGCTTAAAGTGGATCAAGGTAAAGGTTAGGCCTAGAGATTCATTGAGCCTGATTAAATCTTTCTGTGGAGAAAGAACAATCCAGATGAAAATAGCATGTGAGCCCCTTCAAGTTGCATGAAAGTGTTTAGATTCTGGGATGTTCCTAGAGCTAATAAGGTTTATTTTAAATCCAAAGCTGCAGCCAAATCATAAATCCCCATAACTAACATTGTCACACTCAACAGAGGGATAAAAAGGTTTTGTTGGTAGCTCATAATATCAATAAAGACATGGAATCTCCAGATAATTCTGACTGTATTATTTTAAGGACCTAAATATCTCATACATATCAACCCTATTACAGAAAGCTGAGATCAAGGCTCTGAAATTGCTGTAATATTATTAAGATGTATTGATAAATCATTCTCCAGCCCTTGGGGGCAGACTCTTGTAGCCTGCATCAGAAATAAAAGTTTTTGGTGATAAACTTCATTGAATGCATTTATAGCTGCAATTACTTACAGGCAGGACTTAAAATGAAGCAGCAAGCCCTCATTCCAAGACTCATTGAAACTATTTGACACAGTAAAGCTCATATGTTACTTAGCTTGTAAATATTACATTTAACTTATATTTTATCTTATCTTTTCCAGGACCCTTCTATCACAAACAATCCTGAATATTTATCCTATTTTAACAGAACGTTTCTGAGGTGGTTTCCTTTATTTACCCCCAAATGACCTTTTTTAACTTTTCTGGGTACCACCAGATCAATCATGGCTCAAGAGAGGCTTCCATAAACCACTTTATTAGCAAATTTATATCTGAATAAGCAATTTGGCCTTTTGTTGGGTTAGCTGGGGTCAAGATACCATTTTCTTTAACTTTCTGAATGGATCTAAGCTGGGAGGGAGTGAAAAAATCCTTACCATACCGCCACCCCCTCCAGACCTGAAATGATCTAATCAATATATATTTCAGTGTTCAGCTAGCCTATACACCCACTTGAGATTATATAGCCAATAGTCACAGGATAAAGTGATGCTGTAATCTACAACCAGCACAGCATGCTCTCATAAGAGAGTAAGGCACATAATCCCTCAACTTAGCCCCACATCTATCAACCTCTCCCATCCACTCAAAATCTGATTGGCTTACAAAATTAAAGATTTTTTTACTAATATTAGGGTTTATGACAAGTATGGATAAAATATACCTAATGATTGTACAGGAAGGATGAAGATCAAGCTAGGATGAAAGTTTACTGTTTTCTAGGGGTTTTGTATCTGTAGGACTGGGTGATTTGAGGCAGGTGTATCAATACCCAGCATCTACCCCTATATAAGTGAGGTTGCTCTGTCCAGAAGCTTTAGGGGATAACTCAATAGAGATGATTTAAATATCACATTATGGGAATGGTGGGTCAAACCAGTATCTGTGACAGAAATCACAGGATAGTATGAAGCCATTTCTAAGTGATGGGGAATTACCACCCAAATCCACATAAAATTAATGATTAACCACCAATGTGGCTTCAGATATCTTTTTGTAAAATTTCCAATTATAATACCAGGATTAAGTAGAACAATTAATCTTAACCATAGTAGCCCAAGGTAAATGGCCTGAGAAAGCATCAAAATATCTTCAGAATAAAATTCTGGACATTGGGAGGCACACAATTTTCAGTTTCCAGAATGGGGGACCTCCAAGATTGGCTTGCATGAAATTAGCATTGGGTGGCACCAACAACAAAGTTCCAACTACAGGGCCCCATCTTCCAGAAATGATTTAGTTGAGAATTAGATTGTATGGAATATATTGTAACAGCCCAACCACATGATGCATTTTGGAAAGTAAATTAGAACTGGGGATAAATGATTTTTATTAAGTAAAATTTTGGGAGGACTCAACTCTTAGAATTGAAACAGTGAAAGTTATTCAATATATATCAAAAATTGACTAAGCAATATCACCTGAGTCTTGGCCTCTGTCGTGAATACTGCTATTCACCATGTTTCAATTTCACCTTTGGTGGGCCATTTCAAAAACATTCTCTTGCTTTTGCTTTTGCCTCTCAAAATGATTTGATAACTGAATCAGGAAGTACAATTGTTTGGTTTCTTGATCCTGCGCAACTCACTTGCCCCACTCATGCTGGTGGCAAGTGATCCTACCGTCTTGATAGTGTTTTGTGGTATTCCTAACCACTATATATTCCATTTTATATTCACCAATAAAAGCTAAGTTCTACTCACATTTTTGTCTTTGTGTCTTCTGTACTTCCATGCCTCACTCTAGCCACAACTAGTGGAGATTATTTTTCCAGGGCCGCAAGGTAAACACATAGCCTTTCCTGTCATCTAACCAAGACTTAGTACAAATCCAATCCTAAGGTTAGGATTTCCTGTTGTGTATATGTGCTGCGCCTCAGAACACAACAAAAATGGTGCTCACTACAGGGGCTGTAAGCCCCTCAGTTATCCCTTTTACATCCACGTTTTCAGGTCCTTTGCCTCCGCCTATACAAGAGCCAACTTCACCTGAAATTACTAGCCCTCCTATTGAAGAAGATATTGCCGGCCTGCCTATTGTCCCTACTGTACTGAACCTCAGGAATGGTCCCCACCTAGTTGCTTACCCCATGGGTACCCCTGACTTAGAACAAGACATGTCAGTAGCCCTTGGGATAACCCGTGAAAGAGCCATCCCTCACCTCCAGCTTCATTTCAGTCAAGCAGAGTACTACAGATTGATCATGGCTCCAAAAATTCCACAGCATCTCCTCTCAGCGGCTGGCTCTGCTAAACACCTACTGTCATCCTTTGTACAACCCGCCTTAGCCCACCATCAAATGGTGTTGGGGCTCCACGTCCAAGAAATCTTGTCTCTACAAGCAGCAGTTATTCATCACTGGGACCAGTTTGCTGCCTACCAACAGTGGATTCATTCCCTATTTTCCTTGGTATCTGAAAATTAGCGCAACTCTGTTACCTCCCAGACCTGTTTGGTTAACTCTATTGAACAAATGCGCCAGTCTATTCCTGAATATGTGAGAGAGTGTCTACACAAGTTTCACCAGCTAGAACAACCCTGGAAAACTCAAGTAGATTCCACCTTAAACGCTTATCTCACTGACTTTGAACAACTTATGTAACAGCTTAATGCATTCAGCACGTATTCCTTCAAGCAACTACAGCAGGTAGCGGACTTTGTTTTTAATGGCCTTAATGAACTCAGTGCGGAGTTTGATCAAGAAAGAGCTGCCACCGCTGCTGCTATAGCCAAACTCCAGAGTCAAGTGAATGAATTAGCTACACCCAAGATAGATGAACCACCCTCTCCCCCGTCTGATGATTTGGCAGATTGAGAGCAAAGAATATGGGACGCTATTTGAGAGATACATATGGCTACTCACAGTCAAGGGCGTCCTGCTGAAGCTCCTCAACCTGACCCCCAGGTGCTTGAGTTGACTGCTCAAGTTGCAGAGATACAGCAAGAACTTGCCGCCCTACGTGAAATGATGGCAACTGCTGCTAGTCCAGTTGGGGTTGTCAATGAAGATGATTGCTGCCTTGGATTACCAGGAGCCCCTCAAATCCAATGCGCTAGGGAACTAATTGCCCTAGCTAATGAGGTGAATCAATTGAAGCAGAACCATACTGAACTGGATAGAGACGTACAAGAGATGAATGATGTGATTGACTCTGTGAATGATAGGTTTTCCCCTTGCCTCTCAGTGGGGCCATCCCTTACTTCTTGACTGGCTGAGCTCTCCACAATAGTGACTGCCCAAGGTCAACGCTTAGATACTACTGCACAACAGACCACTCAAGCTTTTGATACGGGTGCCCGCGCTGTTGAGACCCTGACTACCCTTGAAGAGAGTGTTCATCAGCTATGGGCTAGACAGCCCTCCTCTGAATCCAAAGCAGAGTTTTCCCTGCATATAAACGTACTCAATAGCAACAATGGTGGTCCAACTCCCAAAGCACACTTCAAGCCTACCTTTAAGCAAGTCTTTGATCCCAAAACCTCAACTATTGCAGCTTTCCTAACTATCTACAAAACTGCCATGAGACAAGCTTCAGAAAAAGTTAAGAAAGAACATATTATGACCTGTCTACATCTGACTTGCCAGGAGGTGATGGTGCCTGAGCTTCCCTCCATTGAGACGTGAGAAGATATGAAGCAGCTTCTGATTGACAAGTTTGGTGGTGACCTTAGCCTGGAAGTAAAGAAGGATACCTTCATGCATATTGCTTTCAAGACTAAAGAGTTGCTAGCTGAGTTTGCAGAAAGATTCACATGGAAGGACAGCAAATGATAGCAAGCAGACAGTTGACAGCCCATGAAGCCTACATGGCTTGCGCTCAAGCCCTCAAAGTTAATCAACTTCTGTGCCTTCACGCAAAGCCCATAAGGCTATGCTTTCAGCCATGAAGAGCATAAAGACACTGTTGCAGTACATGCACCTTACCCATTCTGGAGCAGTTGTTAGGGAAGGTCAAGCTACTTCTAACTCTGGTTCATCTTCCTGTGGTCCTTGCATTCTTACCATGAACTCAAAAAATTCTCCTTGATGCCAAGGTTGCCACAACTGTGGTCAGATAGGTGATCATTCTTGAGTCTACACCAACCCACAGGTTGAAGGAGCTGATCCAAAAGAGCAGGCAGGAAAAGAACAGTCAATCTAGAGGCAGAGGCGCTCTTGGTTGACAATTCTTCCCATTCTCTTTCAATCCCTCCCTCTATATCTGACTCTGAGCCTGCTGATAATGAGGCTCCTCCTATCTTCCTCTTGTTTCACTATATCTCTGACAGCTCTGACCTGGATGACTCTGATACTGACAACGCTGATGCATATGAGTGCTCTTTTCTGGCTATTCCTGAAACCATTAAACTCCCCTATAAATTACGCTCAGGAAAGACTACAACTACCACTAAGCCTTTACCTGAAGCCAAAGAAATTGTCTATTGCCCTTACCTCACTCAGTCTAAGAGGTCCCCTGTGCTAGTGGAGTTGTCAGAAGAAGATGCTGAGGTTGCTGACGCAGTCTTCAATAATGTATCTGTTTTGCTCCCTCTCCAGACTGTTTATAAGGAGTTCCCAGGATTAAGATGCATGATTGAGAAGTGGGATAAGGAACTAGCAGAGGCTCAAGATATCTTGGCTGTCCTTCCCCCCTTTGGTGGCACTACCACTTGAGTAGAGATATCCATGCAAAAAAGTGAAGATCAAGGCTGTTCTAGACACTGGCTTGCCAGTCAACGTTGTCTCCTCCAAGTTTGTGAAGAAACTCAAACTTTCTCCTGACCTTAATTATCATCAGTTGTATGGCACAGCTGGACTGTCTATGACCCGCGCCATAGGGGCTTACTCCGCTCTACCCATGCAGTTTGGCAAGCTTCTCCTAGCTGCTCCAACAGTTGTCCTGGAAAATGAGAGTTATGATCTCTTAGTTGGCACCCAGTTCCGTAGGGAATAAAAATGGGATAATCAACTTAAAAGATGGTTACCTCTCTATTATGGGGTACTAAGTCCCTCTGATCTTTGAAGAGCCAGTTAAAATTCCCAGGGAACAGCTCAAGACATGTGCTTTAGAATATTCCACTGGGGTCTTTAACCTCAAATATTGCACCCACTCTTCAAACATGAAATGTCCACCCATGGCTTGTCCTGCGTCTGAAGGGATCCCTCTCCTAGTCACGTCTTCTGTCACCATCTCACCTGGCTCCCAGGTCATCCTAGACTCCCAGATATCATATAAACTACCTGAACAAACCTTCTTGGAGTTGTACTCTCCCCCCTTGTTAGGACGCAACAAACCTTACCTCTGTCCTGGGATCCTAGATGTCTCCCATAAGGACCCTGTTCAATTGTTGGTAGCCAACCTGACTGCTTTCCCCTCTGACCGTGTCTAGGGGTCAGGTTGTTGGATATGGCAAGTTGTTGAGTGCTCCTGATGTCCTGTCTCTTCATCCCATTTGGCACAATCCAAGATTTTAACCTACCTGAGGATGAACCCCAAGTCCTATCCTTGTTCACTGCGCAAGACTTTCTGCAGCTGTCCCTGGTTCAACAGAAAGAGGTGCTAGACTTATTAGACTAATTTTATGACATCTTTGCAAAGAAAAGTACCAACTATGGGTTAGCCAAAGGTGTTATCCATCAGATTGACACTGGCAACGCTCCTCCCTTCTGTGCTAAACCATATTGCCGCAGCCATGTAGAGGACGCCCAGGTATCTAAAGAGCTCAAACAACTGTTGGACACTGGGCTGCTGGCATCTTCCCAAAGTCCTTAGGCATCCCGCTACTCATCTTAAAGAAGAAGGATGGGGGTCATTGTATTGTGATGGACTATTGCTAATTGAACTCTTTGACCAGGAAGGACTCTTACCCCTTGCTGCATATTGATGATGCTCTCCAACGTCTTGGAGGCTCTAAGTTTTTCTCCGCCATGGATCTGGCATCTGGGTACTGGCAAATTGACCTATTGTCCAAGGATTGCCAAAAAGCTGCGCTTATTACCTCTGAAGGGCTTTTTGAGCCTACTCGCATGCCGCAGAGACTCTGCAATGCCCCAGCCACCTTCCAAAGGGCCATAGACTCCATCCTCTGTGGCTTAAAGTTGACATGCGTCCTAGTATACTTGGATGATATAACAGTTTTCAGCGCTACCTTCACCAATCACCTGGCTCACATCAAAGAGGTGTTCATAAAGATTCAAAAAGCTGGCCTTAAGCTAAAAACTTCCAAGTGCGCCTTCTTCAAAGAATGTCTTGAATTCTTGGGCCATGAAGTAACCCAGACTAGGATTTGCCCAATGACTAAGAAGGTTGAAGCCATTGAAAAAATGCTTCCGCTCACCAACCTGCAAGAGGTATAAGTCTTTCTAGGGATGATGGGCTATTATAGACAGTTTATCCCTGAATTTGCCAATACTAGTGAACCTCTAGTCTATCTGTTACGCAATGTCCCTTTTGAATGGACCGCCAGTCAGCAGAAAGCCTTTGAGACCCTTAAGCAAAAACTCAAAGAGGCGCCAATCCTAGTGTATCCTGACTATGATAAGGAGTTCATACTGTACACGACACTAGTGATATTGCTATTGGAGCTATTTTGGCCCAACTAGGCAACAAGGGTCTAGACCATCCTGTGGCTTACACTTCCTGCATTCTAAAAAAACATGAGAAGAACTATAGTGTCACAGAGAAGTAGTGTCTTGCCGTATTGCTTGCAGTCAAGCAGTTTTGTCACTACATATATGATACCCACTTCACAGTTGTCACTGACCACGCTTTGCTTAAGTGGTTACAACAGCTTAAGGAGCCTGAAGGGCGCCTAGCTAGATGGGCTCTACATCTGCAAGGATACAACTTCACTGTGCTCCATTGCCCTGGGATTCAACACCAGAACGCTGATGGGCTCTCCAGAATGCCCATTCTTGATTTGCATCCTGCAGAGGCTGATTGGTTATACAAACTAATTGGGTACCCTTCTTCTTGGGAAAGTGAAACAGAAGAGGTCCAACTGGCTTTGTCCAAGCTATTCAAAGATACCTTCATACGCAACAATCAACTCTTCAAAAAGGTACAAGATAGTATCTGCCTTATGTACGGCCCAGTCTTTGCCTCTTGTTGGTGTTGCAAGCTTATAAAGAGACTGGGCATGGAAGCATTGCCAAGACCTTTGACTGGCTTTAAAAGAATTACTTCTGGGAGAGCCTTTGCCTGCTGATCCCAGACGTCATAGCTAGCTGCCACAACTGCCAGCTGCAGAGGCCTTGAGCTGCTGCCCACAAGTTCAAATTAGTTCCCCTGCAACATGCCTTTCATACTGTCAGCATTGACGCGGTAGGTCCTCTCCCCCGCTCACGTTCTGGGTGTTGCTTTGTTCTGATTGCTGTTGATCACTTCAGCAGGTGGGTAGAAGCTTGCCCTACAAAAGACATCACGGCTAAGACAACTGCTGCCTTCCTGTTACAAGATGTTTTCTACCACCATAGCTGTCCTCAAGTGTTGTTCTCAGGTAATGGGACTAACTTTAATGCCAAGCTGGTAACCTCTGTTGTCAAAGCTTTGGAATTGCACCAGTCCTACTCTGCCCCCTACAATCCTTCTACCAATGGGGAAGTTGAGCGTACAAATTCAACACTGGTCTCTATCATGAGGAAGCTCACCTACTCTGATGCAGCCAACTGGGACCTATACTTACCTGCTGCTCTCTTTGCATACCGCCTTAGCAAACATTGTGTCACTGGATACTCCCCTTTTGCTATGCTGTATGGGCAAGAGACTACTACCTCATTGCTCTCAGGGCCCCCCTGCTTACCTCTTATACAATTATGAATCCTGATGACCACATCAAGGATCTAGTCAACCGCATAATTGATATATAGGCCACTGCCTACACTTCTGCATACAAGACTAAGATGCTTGAACTTTCTCCCAATAATGCTGGACACTCCCCCCTGCCTGAATTCAATGTTGATGAGCATGTACTTTACTACCAATACAGGGTAGGTGGTTGCGCACATAAGTTGGACTCTCTGTGGATTGGCCCTTTAGAAGTGACCTTTAAACAAGGGTCCAAATAAACTGTAAAGCTCCTCTCCAGTGGCCGTCCTTTTGCTTGAGTGCATGCAAAGTTCCTTTGTAAATACCACTCTCCTAAGGCCAATCTAGGGGAGGGCAATGTTGTGAATAGCGCTATTCAATATGTTTCAATTTTGCCTTTGGTGGGCCATTTCAAAGACAAATATCTTGCTTTTGCTTTTGCCTCTCAAAATGAGTTGATGAATGAATCAGGAAGTACAATTGTTTGGTTTATTGATCCTGCGCAACTCACTTGCCCCACTCATGCTGGTGGCAAGTGATCCTACCATCCTGATAGTGTTTTGTGGTATTCCTAACCACTATATATTCCATTTTGTATTCACCAATAAAAGCTAACTTCTATTTAAATTTTTGTCTTTGTGTCTTCTGTACTTCTGCGCCTCTCTCTAGCCACAACTAGTAGAGATTATTCTTCCAGGGCTGCAAGGTAAACACATAGCCTTTCCTGTCATCTAACCGAGACTTAGTACAAATTCAATCCTAAGGTTAGGATTTTCCGTTGTGTGTCTGTGCCGCGCCTCAGAACATGGCAGCCTCCTATTCCTTCCACATTTTCAAGTAAGTATCTGGTACAGGTTGCAAAGAATCCTTGTGTGACCAATTTCTGACAACCATGCTGATTAAAGAGCTTGTATTTGGTGACTCTCAAATTACGCCAATTTATCAATATCAATTTGCAAGGAGGAACTGGTTTTAGCTGACAGACTGGAGCAGCTGTAACCCATTTTTGATCAACCATTTGATTTAAATCCGTTAACTTGGTCAATTTCAATAAAGGTTTCCTGGATTTTTTAGCCTTCCTGCTTGGGTGGATAATTCCTGACATGATGGAACCTACCATGAAATTACCCTCTTCTTTAGCCCTGGGCATAATACCACCATCTAGGAGATGGGATAAGGAGAAATTTTTGTGGGCAGGCGGGAGTTTAGCTGTGGCTAAGGTAAACTCAGGGTGACCAATAGCAGTGAGATTACACTTGTAGAACTTGTGAATCAGATCTGGGGAATTGGAACAATTGTAGTGGGGAACCCAGGGGTTTTCAGAATCAGGATAACCCTTCAAAGACACCAAATATTCCAAACAGTGTTGATTCTTGCGGGAAGCCAGAATACAATTTAACTCATACTCAGGTTCTCCTTCCACAAGAATGGGTTGGGAAAAGGGAGTCTCAGTACCTTTAAAGGGAGTCAGAAGACATTCATGAAAGGTGTGGAAAATCCAAAAAGAAGGAAGTAAATCCAGCTGATAGGCAGAGGGACCAATTTGATGTTCAACTTTGAAGGGGCCAACTTGCTTAGGCCCTAACTTGCAACAGGGAACCTTCAGTTTCATATTGCAAGCATCAACCATGAATAAATCACCTGGCATATAAGTGGGAACTTCCTGGCAATTGCAATATGCATATTCCTTGTAAGTTGTCACAGCAGCAGTAAGAGTGACCTGGAGCTCCTGATGAACCTGCTTCAATGCAGCAGCCTTATTAGTTGCAGCTTCTGCGTTGCTAACCAAACACAGACCCATGTTGGAAGACAAATTGTAACCCACATTGGCATAAAAGGGCAATACTTGAGTTGACATGTGTGGGGTGTTATTATATGTGAACTCTGCCATGGTAGATTATAACACCAGTCATCTTGTTGCGCATTAGTGTAGCAATGTATTTAGACCTCCAATCTTTGGTTTACCTTCTCTGTTTGTCCGTCAGATTGGGGGTGAAAGGTTGTGGAATAGCATAATTTGATACCAAAAATTCCAGTAAAAGCTTCCCAGAACTGAGCAATAAATTGAGGCCCACAGTCACTTACAATCTCCATTGGGATGCCATGTAGGGAGAAGATTATATCCACAAACAGCCTAGCTGTTTTCAACAAATTAATTGTGGTTGAGCAAGGTAAAAAGTGTGATACTTTTGTGAAACAATCTACCACTACCATGATTGCGTTAAACCCATTGGAATTGGGAAGTTCACTAATAAAATCCTCTGACACAGACGTCCAGGGTCCTGAAGCAGGCTACAGAGGAAACAGTAAACCAGTAGTCTTGTTCTGGCTTGCCTTAGACCAAACACATACCAGGTAATCACAAACAAAAGCTGCTACATGCACTGTCAAACCTTTCCAGGAAAGCTGGCAGCAGATTAGTTCCACTGTTTTGTTTTTCCCTGGGTAGACTGCCGTTGGACAGGTGTGATGAGCCTCCATGATTTCTTTCCAGATAGTTCCTTCTGGAACCCACAAGCAACCTTGGTGATATAAAACTGGGCCTATCTTATGATAGCCCTGGGGCTAGCCCACTGGGTTTGCACATGTTAGCTCTAATAGCCTATCATAGCCTTTGGACAGAGGTTTTAGAGACTTAACTTTGGAATATAAGTCCATGTCTGCGCCCTCAATTAAGGACATGGTGGTCAGTGTAGCAGGTGAAGGCAATACAAAAGACACCACAGCTAGTCTGGAATCATAGTATGTGTATTAAACTTGGCGTCTATACTAGCATATGGGAGATGGGAATGGTTTCTGCTCAGTGCATTGGCCAAGTGATTGTCAGAGCCCTTAATAAACTTGTAGCAAAACTTGTATCTTGTCAGGTCACCATGCCATCTGGATTGACAACCTGACAAAACCCTGGGTTGCCAATAATACAGAAGAGCTTTGTGGTCAATTCTTACTACAAATGAATGACATGCCAACATGAGATGGTGATGCCAGTGCTTTAAAAATTCCACAACAGCCAACAATTCCTTGTTGTAAATCATGAAATTGCGTTCACAAGCCTCCATCTTCCAGGAGAAATACCCTACAGGTCTCTCAATCCCATTGCCAGCATTCTGCAATAACACACCAGTCACAGTGTATTTATATGCATCTGTGGAAACCACAAAAGGAAGCTCAGGATCCACATGTCTCAATACAGGTGATAACAACAAAAGAGCCTTGGCTGCTGAGAATGCACTTGTGCACTCAGACGTCCAAACCAAAGTTGTCTTATCACTAGCCAAATATAAAGGAGCGGCCACTTCAGAAAAGTGAGGAGTGAATTTTTTCAAGAACATACAGATACCCAAGAAACTACAGAGTTGGGATACTGTCACTGGCGTAGAACACTCTCAAACTGCAGCTTCCTTGTCAGGGGCAATGATGTGGCCATCCTCAAAGATAATATTACCCAGAAAGGTAACCTTACATTTAAAGAATTCACACTTACTCCTTTTAATGATCAAGTTTTCCTGGAGAATACGCTCTACAACTGCTGACAGGTGGGCCTTATGCAACTCCTCATATAGAGAGAACACCAAGATATCATGCATATACGCAATGGCACATACACCTAGGAGATCCCCCAAGACTGAATCAATTAGCCTCTGAAAGCAAGCTGGGGCATTCTTCAATCCAAAAGGCATTACACAGAACTTTAAGAAGCCCTTCTTGATTCTGAATGCTGTTAACCATTACATTCCTTCTGCAATCCTAATTTTATTGAAAGCATTCAACAGATCAAGTTTTGAGAATACCTTAACCTTCTCAACACACCTAGAGATCTGTGCTTTAAGAGGTAAAGGGTAGGGATCAGGAATTGTAATGTTATTCAAATTCCCGTAGTCAACACAAGGACAAAGAGACCCATCAGCCTTTTGAACAAACAACAACAGGGAGCAGATTGAAAAGGTCTTTCTAAAAATATAGCCCTTTGCCAACATGTCACAGGTCCACTCTTTCAAACATGTGTCTTCCTTCAAGGTTAAAGGGTAAATAGGAGACATAATTTGAATCAGATCAATGGTAACTTTAAAGTCAAAGTCAAACTGAGTGTGCTTGTGGAGGACTTTGCCTCTGGTGGCGTCAAACGCTGTGGACCAGGGTTGCAAGCATGCTGGTAAATCTGAACTTGCGGGGACAGGGACAGGAACCAATTGAATGGTCTGAGAAGATTGCTCCAATTCAGATATACCCAACAGCAGAATACAAATAGATATACCCAAAGAGTGTTCCACCTGTAGCTCATTTTCTTTCAGTAAGGTTGATACATTATGATCTCTCCACCAACCTACCCCCAAAATGATAGGATACATCAGGGTAGAGCAAATGAAGAACCTTGCAGTAAAAGACTGATCTGCAACTACAAATGTTACTGGCTTCTTCAGCTGGAAAGAGGGAAACGTTTGACAGTTTCCACCCCTGACAATCATTCCAGGGTGGTACTTGAGTTGTAGCAAGTCTTCAGTATCCAAACTAATGAAGTTCTTGGAAGCACCTGCATCCAACAAAATGGCTGGCCAATAGATAGTTTGACCATTATCAATGCTACCATAAAACAAGAAGTAACCAGAAGTAGATTTATTTGCAGCAAAGGTTGTAATCTTGGTAGGGTTCTGCTTCTCTTTGGCAGTACAGACAGCAGCTAAGGAGGCATGATGCTCCTGGAAGTATTGCTCAATCATTTCTTGGGCAGCAGCTGGAAGAACAGGATGATCACAATCAATGGGAACAAGGTGTAACTCTTTGGACATAGCCGCAGAAGGCTTTTCAGTTATGATGTGCTGAAGCATTGCCAAGGAAATATCAGGACTGGACACCACTGGTGCCTCATTCACCTTGACAGGTTTGTTCACTACTGCCAATTGCAACTGAGAAGAACTACGGGGAGAACAATCCTGACTTTGGCTGAAGGGAACTACTGCGGAACAAGGACCAGAAAACCAGGAGTGTGCATTGGGTTTGTCCTCAATTACCAACATACCTTGCTTAGAAGTTGATGAATTTGAGACCAGAGAAAAAATTTGGTTTACCAGGGCCTCAGTTGTGGTTAACAGGAAATCCCAAACCGCCAAATCCTGGGCAGTCTGGTCAACTGCTAACCACAATGCTGAGAGTTTATTCACTTCAGGAACATCAATTGTATGGCAGTAGGCAAGAAACTGAAGAAGGAATATCAAAAGCAGAGTAGTACCCTGTTGAAAGGCGTACAGCTTACAATATACTTTGAGCTCCTCAATAGATACACACAATTTTTTTAACAAAGGGTATAGAGATGCACTTTCAGTTAAAACACATAGATTGTGCTCCACTGCAGACAAAAACCATTCACAAGCATCCTCAGAAACCTTTTTCATCACATGGTAAACTTGGGATTTGTGACTAAGGCTTGAACCGGAATAGAATGATTATGTTGACAATACTTCACGCAAAATTTCATCAGTGGGTGGAGCAGGAAAATAATCCAGATGCCAAAATGACATGACACAACAAAATAGGAAACAGAAGATCCAGTCTCAACAACTGCAACCGGAGATGAAAACCACAAATTAAAGAAAAGTCCAAACTGAAAGCTCAGAAAATAACTGATACAAATAAACATGGTAAACACAGATATCTCAACAGAGCAGGAGAAAAGAAACACAAATTCATGACAAACTGCTTCCAAAAACTCAGACATAGAAGTGTTGAGTAATGTGACAGAAATTGTGAGATAGTATGAAGTCATTTCTAAGTGATGGGGAATTACCACTCAAATCCACATAGAATTAATGATTAACCACCAATGTGGCTTCAGATATCTTTTTGTAAAATTTCCAATTATAATACCAGTATTAAGTAGAATAATTAATCCTAACCATAGTAGCCCAAGATAAATGGCCTGAGAAAGCATCAACATATCTTCAGAACAAAATTCTGGACATTGGGAGGCACACAATTTTCAGTTTCCAGAATGGGGGACCTCCAAGATTGGCTTGCATGAAATTAGCATTGGGTGGCACCAACAACAAAGTTCCAACTGCAGGACCCCATCTTTCATAAATGATTTGGTTGAGAATTAGATTGTATGAAATATATTGTAATAACCCAACCACAGGATGCATTTAAAAAGTAAATTAGAACTGGGGATAAATGATTTTTATTGAGTGAAATTTTGAGAGGACTCAACTCTTAGAGTTGAAACAGTGAAAATTATTCAATATATATCAAAAATTGACTAAGCAATACCACCTGAGTCTTGGCCTCCTATTCCTTTCACATTGTCAAGTAAGTATCTGGTACGGGTTGAAAAGAACCCTTGTGTGACCAATTTCTGACAACCATGCTGATTAATAAGCTTGTATCAGGTGAACCTCAAATTACGTCAATTTATCAATGTCAATTTGCAAGGAGGAGCTGGTTTCAGCTGACAGACTGGAGCAGCCGTAACCCATTTTTGATCAACCATTTGATTTAAATCTGTTAACTTGATCAATTTCAATAAAGGTTTCCTGGCTTTTTGAGCCTTCCTGCTTGGGTGGATAATTCCTGGCATGATGGAACCTACCATGAAAGTATCCACCTGCTGGATACAATAGAACCATATATATGAGCTGAACTTTTAAATCTCCAGAAAAATATATGGGTGCAGCAGAAACTTGTCAAATAGCTGATTGAATAAACTCTTTAATGTGCAGGAAGTTTAAATTTTTTCAGCAATTTTAATAATCCATACCACTTTCAGAATCACCATCAGTCAAAAAAATAAGACAGTAATTTAAAGCTTAATAAACAATAGGATCCATAACAGGTACCCAACTTATTTATAGCACTGTTACTTATTGAGCCTATTTTAACCATTTTTCATCATTATTAGAACTTTGTAATAAAATCCAAATTTAAAAATCCCCAGAATGATTCATAATTTTAGAAGCATGCTACTAGTACAGTAGCTTTCAAACCTGTTGAGATAAACGTAAAATATCAGTCTAAAAACAAAATCAAAGTTTAAGGAATTTCTATTAAATTACAAAAATATTTGTATCCAATTTGATTTTCTTTTCAGACTGAGTTTTATTTGTTTTTAGACTGAGATTTTTTGTTTATCTCAATAGGTTTGAAAACTACTGTATCAAGTACATACTTCTTGGAAGTATATAAAGCAGAAAAAGGAGGATTTAGGAAGAGAGTGATACTTAATTTGATATTTTAGATGAGTGCTATATATTATCACAAAAATTGCACATAATTTTCATTAATGTCATAACAGTCATGAGGTTTGTCCAGAAATTTTCCCTTATAGGATTTGAAATTTTTGACCCCTGTACAGAATTAGAGTTTCACAATAGTACCATCTACTAGTTGACAGACAAGCCATTTTTTTGGAAAATGCTTCCCCAAGAGAAATTATCAAAGATGGTAACCTGACTCAAGCCATTCCCCACATTATTGAGAATTAAAATAATCAAGGGTTGATTAATAAGTGAAGATGATTATTCTTTAATGACAATATCCAGCCTCATCCCCTGGGCAATGAATGACAAAGGGATAGTAAGTGTATCTGCCCATAGAATGAATGGTGAAAGGAAATCAATTATTACTTTATGTGTTAGTTAAAAGCCTAGGTGTCTAGGTAGATACTTGTATTAGAGTTTTTGTCTTGGAGAAATGTTTAGAGGGCACTTGAGACGTTTCTACAGAGTGAAATGACACAATGACATAGTAGAGCAATCTACAGTGAAACTTTGCACTTTGACAACAAAACATCAATCTGACTATTTATAGATCACAAACCTCTTCAGTGAGGAAGCAAAACACTTCAGCTCATGTGACAAGATAGACATTGTATCACAGTAGTGAACTATTTTCTAGGAATTGATTGCCTCAAAAAGAGACATCACATGAAACAGAAGGCTTCAAACAATTGAATATTATTGAAGCTTTGAATTTAGTGATTGATAAAAATTGATATTGACAGCCCCTGTTAAAAATCACCTTGCTCTCCTGATATTTTCCCCGGGAAATTTTATGGCAGTGAGAGTGAGGTATTTACCCCCTTTGCGTAATGATGGTTGACCAGCCAGCTGTCTTTAGGTGTAAAATTATGACACCATGAATGGGCCTGGCAAAAGTATGACAAAAGGAGTAAAAATGTTCTCCTTCAACAAATTAGAAGCAAGCACAGATATGAAGTTTCTCTCTAACTCCCCTCTTTGAACTGAAACTCTCTTTCAGATGTTTTCACCTGTATAATAAAGATAGCACATCTATAGAAAAGATATAGTGAAATAGTAAAATATGTGGGGCTCCAAGTCTTCCTAGGCACTTCATGTTCCCATTTAATTCTTCCTTGGATCTGTAAGGCCTCTATAAAGCACCAAAGGGCTGTATCCCCACTTCCAAGTACCCTTTCCTCTCTGCCAATCATTTATGCCTCTCTCTTGAAAATATAAATGCTAATTTCAGTTGCTTAACCTTCACCTCCTCTCCAGAGATTTATAGGTTTAAAGTTCCAGCAGACTTTTCTCTCTGCTTTTCCAATGTTGCTGCTGGGATCCACCCTCACCAATCCCACTTCTGTTGAGAATGGTTTAGACAGCTGACACATCAGTTGAGATTGAGTTCTAAGCTGATAATAACAATTGTTGTTTAGGGCCAATTAGCTTAAAAAGCATCAGGAAGAAATGGATAGAATCATATAGGCTACTTGATGGATAAGCCAGGAAGCCAACTTTATGGTTATATAACAGTTGATAGGGATTGGATAAGCCTTTAATAAACCCTTTCATGTAAGAAAATGTGTGAATCAGGGAGAGCAAGACATGCCCAGAGAGATGTAAAAAAGGCCATGCAGGATTAGAATAATTTTTCAGCCACAAGGAAGCAAAGATATATTGATGCCAGTATGTCAGAAACTATGACCCCCTACCATAAGCAAGGTTTCCCAAGGGAAGGAACATGTTGTAAATGAGGAGAAAATTTAAGGTTTTTAAAGGGGTCTCCCTGCTACGGCCCAATACAGACTGATTCTGACCATTGAAAAGTTTCCTCTTGGAATCATGGGTAGATTTCCTGTGTTTAATTACTGTAACCCTGAAAAGGTGAAGCTTTTCAGAAGTAATTGTAGGCTCCTTAATCATAGCCAGTTGTCTGAAATTGATTGGTTAAAGATAACTAAGGATGTAAATATATCATTGATGAGGAATTGGATTATATTAGGAGAGTTTAAAGAGATTTTCAAAAATCTCTAACAGCCACAGGAATAAAGTTGCCAATCCAGGCCTTATTTTCTTCAACTAAGACAAAATTGGATTAAGAAGGCAGTCTAATTTAACCAGGGATATCCAAACAAAGGGGAAGAAAGTAGATGTTGGGGCCAGTGTTAGTAGGATATACCAGGATAACCTTTTGATCCAGGGTGTGGTCTAAATAGACCAGGTATCTAAAGGGTTGATACCCAACTCCTTGGATGCTTTTTGAGTTTTAATAAAGGAATTATGCTCAACACCAGGGAGTTATAAAATTTATGATACCCCTCTTTGTCCAGGTTTACAATACAGCTGCAATTTGGTTTGCTGCACACCAGCCAGTCAACCTTACTGCAAGCCAACTGTTAAGTGGCTGATGGGTTCATGTACCCTGTATGAAACCCCTTCAACCCCCAATTCTAGTGGAGGTATTCCAATCTTCTCATGTATCATGCTGTGGTTGGTATCCAGGTTTCTCTTCTCCTTTATGACCAGGGTCTAATGATGTAAATAACTTGCACCTCTCATAGGCACCATGGTTTTTACTTCCTTGCTTCGGTCTTGTTATAACGCTTGGTCCAAGGTTTACTTTGAAATATTTTACCAGTCAGTATATTAGACCTAGGGTCTAGAATTTATTAAACCTTTCTGGGCTAAAAGGATGGTTCCTTTGCTTGGAATGGATGATTGATGATTGCCCTTTCTGAAAAAATGTACCCCTTCATTGAGGTAGGCTGCGCTAATGAAGTATCAGGATATATAATGGCCAGCAAGGATTGTTGTGCTTTCTGGTAAAAACCAAGCTTGAGAGACTAGATTTGATTGATGATACCTCCCCAGCTGCAACTGAACCTGCTTGGGGTTAGAAATCCAGGGGAATTAGCAGAGAAGAATGGATAATGGGATTATTGTTGATAATTTCAAAGGATATATAGTGCTATCAATACCCTCCATTTCACCTTGGAGGTGGGGCAAGAGATATCCTGGTTTGGTTAATGGGCTTATCAAGATGAGGATCTGGGAAGTGAGGTAGAGGGAAAGAATACTGTATTGAAGTATCAGAAAGGGGCTATAGAAAATTAATGGCATTAAGGGATGTGGAATGGATACTAGAAGCTGGTTAGATATACATGAATGAAATTATCATTTAATGGTTCAGAGTTGAGCTTGTCTGGTAGCCAGGTGAGCAACCCATTATGGAAATTTAGATGATTTTGTTGTACTGGGTTTCAGATATAGCTTTGCTTGTGCCTTCTAAGATTGAGGATGTTCTATTGCTGCAAAAAGGTGGTTTAAAGTGCTAATATTTTGTGGGTGGGTATTGGCATGCTGGTAGTAAGCTTCTATTCCATTAGTGTCTTTATATTTTCCTAGGGGTGGTTGTTTGTTGATTGGTTTGGGCATGTTTTGTAGATTTTATTGATGTAGGATTTATTGTTGTATTATAATAGGGCAGTTAGTTCAGTGATTTGTATATCTTTGGTGTGGGTTTGGCTAGAAGGATTTTGACAGTTGATGAGGTTATTTGCTCACAAATATGACTGGAAGGGCTTAGCATGTGGTCACATTGCTTGGGATGAAGCGGCGGGAAGTTTCTTCTGTTGAGGCGGGATCCATTTGCTGGAACAGTGTGCTTTATCATTTGTGTAGATTGGTTTAGTATAGGAGATCATTTCAGGGATTTCCAGGCTGAAAGTTTGGGCTTGGTTTGCTATACTAATATGTGAGAAGATTCCATGTTCCATCCAGGTACTTGAATATATCAAGGGGTTGGGTTTGAAACTAAACTGGAGCGTCATAGTTTTAACACCTTTGTTAAAAAAGTGGGATTTAGTTTATTATTTATGTTGAATGGGGTGGAGGCTGTGGGCTGTAAAGCAAGCTGACAAGCTATTAAAAGATCTGGGTCATTATTTTAGGGATTAGGCCATTTTATAATACACATGCTTCCCAAGTCACAGCATAACACAGTTCAATTTTGAAAAAATCAAATTACAAATGTTTATATTTAAAACAGTAATAACTCAACAAAAAGTTAATATTTTTTCACACTTTAAACTATCAAAATAAAGCTAAGAATCTTATCTTTTCATTGATGTTAAAATATTAATATACATAATATATTAATATTAAATCAAAAGCAATTTAAAAAAACATATGTCAGATTTTATTATATTATTTTGATAATGAAATAAAATAGATTACTCTAAGCTTAAAAAAGTTAACTTTTCATTAATTAATATATATTTTTTATTTAGCAAAAATAAAGATAAGATCAAGAGCAGTATTTCTGCAGTTTATTTTATTTAAAAGGCTTAATTATTTAGGATTTTATGGTAGTTTGAAGTTAGGATATTAATTTATTTGCTGTTTAGATGAATTTTGAGGTTCAAGTGAACTGTGAATCTCAAATTAAGCATTTTTTAAATACAATTCTTTAATATTTTATCATTTTAAAAGTATACAGAACAGTTATAATTAAGTTAACACATCATTTTAATTAATTTGCATAGATTACAAAGAGGATATGATGTAATTTGATGCTTAGCTGATACACATATATTACTTGTGCATGAAAACTGGGATTTCATTTATTCTAGAAATATAAATTCAAGTTGGAATTGTAAATAAAGCTGTCACATCATTTCTTTCAGAATGGTGTCATAAGGCTTGGTATATAAGAGCTAAAGCACCACATAAGATTTACTTCAAACCATCTTCACAAAAAGATATAATTCCTGCAACCAGCACTATTTTGCAAGGCATCTCTACAAAGCATCTCTTTATCAGCAATCAAAAATCCAATATTATGGAATCTGTTAACTTCACCTCTGCCATGCAGCCATTTTCCTCACTGGGAGCATCAACAAAAAGAGAAAGAATTGCTATGCTAAAGAAAGCATTCCTCTTTGTTTCTGGAGGCAAACTTAATTCCTTCATCAATCACTTCCTCACTCAAACTGAGTTTGGAAAAACAGAGTTCATTCCTTTAATTCAAAATCAGAAGCTAAATGGGATAATTCACAACTTAAAGGATCTTCTAAAATCTGCCTCTTAAAAGCATCTCCCAGCCTTGAGATCTCTGGTTACTTCCAGTTACTCTTTAAAAGAGCTTACTGATATGGGATTTAATATAACCAAAAGTGAGTTTGAATACTCAAGAAAAATAAATAAAAATAAAAATGTAAGCTTAAACAAAAAAAGACAAAAAGATAATAACTATTCATTAAAAAAAGAAATAATCAAAAAATAATTAAAAAACTACTGTAAAATTCTTTTGAAACAAGCCAGTTTACAAAAAAAGTACCAGAAAAAAATTATAAAGACATTGAAAAAGAAATGAATGAATATTTAACTGAAATAAAATATTCTCTATTAAAAACAAAAAAGAAATATATGAAAATATGAAAATAAAAAATGAAATTTCAATATCACTTTCAAGTTATTATAAATTAATACCAAAAAATATAATAAAGAGTAAAAAAACAAACTGAAATGTGTAATATTTGTAACTTAAAATCATCCTTAGAAAAAAGAAAATAATAATGTGAAAGTAAAAACTTATTATTGCCAGAATCTATAAACAGTGACTTAAAAGCTATTGATCAGCACCAAGACTTTTATGCTCATCAAAATAGGGAATATAAGAAAGATATCAATGAATTAGATAATGAATCATGTATTATAGTTATAGATTTTAAGGAGAATTTAAAATTTGGTGGTGGTCCAATTGAAACCAATAACTGTTTCTATTCCAAAAGACTTATTTCTTTATTGGGGTTTGCATTGGTATTTAAAGAAAACAATAAAGTTAAGTATGAATACCATGATTTTTCATCTCAAATATTGTCTCATAATTCTTTGTTTTCAGGTGAATGTCTAATAGGTCTTCTTAAATCAGACAAGTTTAAAAAAAATTATATCAAAGTATGGACTGATAATGGAAACCATTTTGGATCCTATGGATTCTTATATTATCTATTTAAAGAGGCACCACAATACATTAAAGGGTCTATTAAATACAATAGATTTGTAGAATGTCATGGAAAAAGCATTGTTGATGGTCACTTTGGTTTAATATCAAGAACATTAAAAGAGAAAGAAAATCAGCTTTCTATTAAGAATATAAATGATATTAAAATTATTTTTGAGCAAGAAGAAAAAAGAAAAGAATTATATAAATCAGCGCTATCAGGCTCAAATATTTCTCAAAAGTCATTCTTTTATATTTATGAGAGAAAAGTTAGGCCTTTAAGGAGAGAGCTCAAAGTTAAAAATCTGCGCATTAATCTTTCATATTTGATGAAAGATGGTGTCAGGAATGCATTGTCTATTTTTCTTGACAACAACAAGGATTATTTATTAGTTCCATTGTCAGGGAACTTTTCTCCTAAATTGGGTGCTTTGCTAGGACCTAAAAATGGGTTATTAGGAAGTAGTATCAGTTCTAATTTACCTTCTTAAGACAGAAAATCAATTCCAGAGGTCATCTTTTCTGCCCATACAGGGATCAAACCCAGGCTCTCTTGTTCTCCTGGCAAACACCTAAACAATTTTAGTATAGTGGATTCAAGCTTACCTCTGCTGGTACGCAAAATGACTGCCTGTAGCCAATCAGATGATGCAACAGGACCAGGAGATTTTGAAATTGATTTAACTTTGAACAATGATAACGTTAAGCCAAACATAAGCTCTGTACTTGATTCTAAGCAAGGAAACCATTGCTTATTCTCTTCTGGTGTTGTTGTTGCACACCAGAAGCAGCCCCAAGCTGTTGCTTCTCCAACAGCTGGGGGTAAATGACGCCCAGCTGTTTAGAGAAGCCTCAGCAGGGGCCAGTTATATTTTAAAAAATTCTTTTTTTTAAAAAAAAATTTAAATCAAAACTCCCCCTGCCAAGTCCCACCCTCAAATTCCCCAATATTCTCCGAATTCCCCTTGAAAGCTACCATTTAAACAGCACTTGACAGTCTATAAAAAGGCCCCATTGGTCAGTGTGTTTGATTGTTTAGTTAATAAAGTCAATTTACCTACTTAGTTGATTTATCTTTTTGCCTGCTCTCCAAATCCTGAAATCAAACACCATGATGCTACCCAAGTCATCCCAATGGGGACCACTTGGGTATAAATGGTTGGTTTGGTTGCTCCTTGTCTAGTCCCTTACTGCAAGCCTATCTTTTGGAACCAGAGCAGATTCTGGTTCACCTCCTCCCAATTACTTGGACAAGTTGTGGCGCCGAGTGGTACCAGGTGTATGGTACACTGCCACCCCACTGTCACAGAATCCCCCCATCACAGAGGAACTACAGGTCATGGGGGCCAGTCTGCCCACTCCTTCCTTATTTCATCCCTTGGCTTCTGTTTTCCTTCTAAGTTATCTTGGAGCTTACTTCCTGTTGGGAAGATTTAATCCCCTTTTGGGTTGATACCATCTTATTAGAGAATTGTTCCATATGGGGATGGTCTCCCTTCCAATTGGTTCTCTAATTACAGGGTTGAACCCGTCTGCAGCCATACACCTTTTGGGTGGTATGTTTCCAAGCAGATGGGTTCCTGACAGTTTAACTGAACCCATTTTTGAGGCTCTTGTTGGGACCTCAAAACAAACCAAATCTGTTGAAATGGAATTCCAGCTAGGGTTAGTTAAAACCTTGGCCTTGGTTTTTCCCCTTGTCTTGGTCTGTGCCACCACTGTTCTCATCACCAGATCCTACCACCAAGCCAAGTTCAAACATGGGGATCCAAAGCCACTTCAGAACCAGGTTCAGACTGTGGTCTTGAACAACATCTTGTCTATCCAGTTAGAGGATGTGGAGTCTAATGAAATCCTAATGCTTTTGGCCTTTTCCCAATCCCTCTTTGACATGTCCCCAGACCAATTCCACACCACCACTCAGAAGGTACATCATGTAGCTGAGCAGCTACAAGTTAAAGTCTGACAATGGTATGCCAAGTCTACCCTGAAAGGAGAAAAGCTTCTTCACAATTACCCTACCTTTTGTAATTCCCTTCTCGCTATAACTTTCCCAGCCTTGTCTAAAGAGGAGCTTTGTGATCAGATCTCTAGCCTTTATCAGGGCAAGATGGCCACAAGTGAGTTCCTTGAGGAGTCCACCTGTCTCAAGGAAGCCATTGGCATGGACAACAAAGAAAGCTGCTATATGCTACAGAAATGCCTATCTACAGACATGAAGGCTTTCTTAGCTCATCACATTTTGCCCAATACCTACAACAAGTTTACCCAATAAATCCTTTGTTGGGCCCCCTGAGTTAAAAAATTCCCAGCCTGGAAACCTAATCCTTCCAAACCCACCATCTCCCAGAAGATCCTTGGGACCAATACCCTCCAAGCAGGGTTGGTTCCCAAGGAGGGAGGTGGATATCAGCTATCTAAGGCCGAGCGTAAACAAGGCATGGACAAAGGATGTTGTCTCTATTGTGGAAAGAAGAGACATCAAGAAAAGGACTGCTTTGCCTTGAATTGTGTCCAGTAACATCATTCTGTGGTCCTTTCTGCCTCTGATCTCAATAAAGCCATCATTAAGTCCTATGCCACCTTTCCTGTGATAATCACTTCAATTCATGGGAGACTTTCAACACTGGCCCTTTTAGATACTGGAGCTATGGGCAACTTCATTGACAACTCCCTGCTAAGTTCTCTAGGGATATCAGGAGTTACCCTGTCTCCCGTGTTATTAGCCAACAAAACTCAGATAACAGTTCAAAAATTGGTGCTACCTCTCCAAACCAATATTGTGGACACTGGATTTCATCTTGAGTTCTCAGCTATTCCAAGTCTGGCATGCCCAGTGATTCTGGGCTACTCTTGGTGCAAGCAAGCACTTATGAACATCAATTGAGATTCCCATCATATAGATTTTACCAACCATGGTAAATCTTTCTCGGTACCCATCAACCTTGACACCTCCTTTTCTGACTCATACCTCTGTGGAATCATGACCCTCCTGCCCACCAAGGGTTCTCTTCCTGAGAGTCTAAAGGATTACAAGGGTCTTTTCAGTGAAGCAAGCTGCAATGAGCTCCTGCCCACTGGGCTTTAGACTTAAGAATTGATCTCATCCCTGGTAGCACACCAACTTGGGGAAAATTGCACCCCACCAAAAGGGCCCAGGGAATCACACTCAAGTAGTATCTTGACAAAAACCTTTGCAAAGGATTCATCCGTAGATCAAACTCTTCTTTTTCCTCCCCCATCTTCTTTGTTAAAAAGTCTGATGACACCCTTTGCCCCATGGTTGACTACACTAAACTTAACTCAATCACCATCAAGAATTGCAACCCCCTTCCCGCTGCAGAAACCCTCACAGACAAGCTTACAGGGGCGCAAATCTTCTCCAAACTAGACTTGCAAAACGCCTATAACCAGATCTGTATTTCTGAGGGGGATGAGTGGAAAACCGCCATTAGAACACCCTTTGGACTGTATAAATACTTAGTCATGCCCTTTGGTCTCAGCAACGCCCTAGCAGCTTTCCAAGGACTCATGAATGAGGTGCTATTCCCATTTCTAGATACTAGTGTGGTGGTATATCTTGACAACATCCTCATTTACTTGCCTGACAAGGAAACTCATGTTGAACACTTGAAGGAAGTGACAGATGCTCTTACCAGGGTCAAACTTTTTTTGCAAACTATCTAAGTGTGAATTCTTTGCAACAGAAGTCAAGTTATTGGGGTACTCCATCAAACCAGGAGGCTTTGCAATTTCCCTTTCAAGGTGGAAGATGTCCTGAACTGACCTGTTCCCATGTCTTGCACTAAGCTTAGAGGCTTCCTTGGTCTAGCCAACTTCTGTAGGAAATTTATCAAGGATTTATCAGCCACTGCTCTACCTCTCACTGCTCTTACCTCTAGCTAGGTGCCATTTGATTGGTCCAAGTTGGCTCAGGAATCCTTTGATTGCTTGAAACATTCTTTCACCTCTGCCCCATTACTCCTTTGCCCCGACCCTGAACGCCAATTTTTTTGGAAACAGACACATTGGATTATGCCTTGGGAGCGGTACTGATCCAGCTTGGGGAGGATGGTGAAATCCACCCTGTGGCTTTCTACTCCTATAAGCTCTTGGATTGGGAGCAAAACTATCATGTGTATGAGAAGGAGTTGTTTGCAATAGTAAACTCACTTAAACACTGGTGCTGTTATCTTGAGGGAAGTAAGTTCCCTACCATCATCAGGACCAACCAAAAGAACCTCCTCTACTTTACAGAGAAAAGGAAGATAGCACCTTGCCTTGCCATATGGGCAATTGACCTCCTGGCTTTTGACTTCACAATTGAATACACTTCTGGCAAAATGAATTTAGTTCCAGATGCTATTAGCCAACGCAAAGAACTGAAGGACAACATTACTCAAAACTATGACCATAATAACTAATCAGTGCTGACGGCTTCTCAATCCTTTCTAGCATCATTGAGATTTTGGCACATACTTCCTTGGACCAGGAGATCATGGAAGCACAGATGTACGCCCAATTTCAAAAAGAGCTTGAGGGAATGCTAAGAAGTTTGCCAAAGACCAACACAATCAACAACCAGGGGATAACATATGTCAAAGGTGCCTTGGTGGTCTGCAAAGGGGGACTTTGAACCAAGGCAATACTACACATGCATGAGGGTCCCCTGTCCAGACATGGGGGTTGCTCAAGACCTTGAATTGTCTCAGGCATCAATACTGGTGGCCTGGAATGAAGAAGGACATCAAGACTTGCATCTCCAACTGTCTCAGTTGTGGGAGAAACAAACCTTCCAACACTAAGCCCCAGGGACTCATCTGCCCCTTACCCATACCTTCTCGCCCATGGTCTTCCATATCAATGGACTTCATAGTGGACTTACCTATGAGTGAAGGGAACACCGGAATCATGGTTGTGGTAGACCGAATGACCAAATATGCCATCTTCATTCCCTTTGCTTCATGCACCTCCAAGAAAGTAGCCAGCATGTTCTTTCACAAGGTTGTCAGTGATCATGGGCTCCCTAAGGACATTGTCTCAGATTGAGGTGTCTAATTCACCTCCTGTTTCTGGAAGGCTCTAATGGACCAGATGGGGGTGACAGTGAACTTATCCACTTCTTTTCACCCCCAAACAGATGGGCAAACCGAGCACGTGAATCAAGTACTGGAGGGATACTTGCAACATTACGTAAATTCATAACAGGACAATTGGGTTCACTATTGCCACCTAGCCCAGTTATGTTAAAACACTGCACACCATAGCTTAATTGGTATGTCTCCCTTCTTTGCCAACTTTGGGTTTGATTTGGAGTCCTTCCCACCCAATCTCAAGGAATCAGCCTTCCCTCAAGCTGATGAAATAGCCAACAGGATGAAGGAAGTACACTCCAATCTTATTGAGCTCCTCACCAAGGCCAGGTCTGAATACAAGAAGTATGCTGATTGTCACCGTTCACCGGCAAAGGAATATCCTGTGGGGTCTTACGTCTACCTCAATGCTTGTAACCTGAAGTTGAAGATCCCAAGCAAAAAACTGGGTCCCAAGAAGAGATTGGTCCACTCAGAGTCCTGGAATGCCTCTCCAGTCTGAACTATCAACTTGAGCTACCAGCTGGTTCCAGTGTACATGACGTATTCCATGTGGACTTACTTACTCCTTTTGAGTGCAATCGGGAGGCCTTGTCTGGGCGGAACCCCAACCCTCAGATTGTCTCAAACACCTTTGAATAGGAGGTGGAGGACATCATTGCACATTGCCTAGTCAAGGATAAAGCACAATACTTGGTCAAATGGCTGAACTATGGAGAGGAGCCAAATTCCTGGGAACCCATGAAGAACCTTGCCAATTGTGAACAGGTCCTGACCAGGTTTCATTCCCAGGGGGAGCTTCCCCTAGGTGAGGGTAGTGTCAGAAATGCATTGCCTATTTTTCCTGACAACAACAAGGAATTTTTATTAGTTCCATTGTCAGGGAACTTTTCTCCTAAATTGGGTGCTTTGCTAGGACCTAAAAATGGGTTATTAGGAAGTAGTATCAGTTCTAATTTACCTTCTGAAGACAGAAAATCAATTTCAGAGGCCATCTTTTCTGCCCATACGGGGATCAAACCCAGGCTCTCTTGCTCTCCTGGCAAACACCTAAACAATGTTAGTTTAGTGGATTCAAGCTTACCTCTGCCAATACGTGAAATGACTGCCTGTAGCCAATCAGATGATGTTACAGGACCAGGAGATTTCAAAATTGATTTAACTTCAATTAATGATAACGTTAAGCCAAACATAAGCTCTGTACTTGATTCTAAGCAAGGAAACCATTGCTTATTCTCTTCTGGTGTTGCTGTTGCACACCAGAAGCGGCCCCAAGCTGTTGCTTCTCCAACAGCTGGGGGTAAATGACGCCCAGCTGTTTAGAGAAGCCTCAGCAGGGGCCAGTTATATTTTAAAAAATCTTTTTTTTTAAAAAAATTTAAATCAAAACTCCCCCTGCCAAGTTCCCCCCTCAAATTACCCAATATTCTCTGAATTCCCCTTGAAAGCTACCATTTAAACAGCACTTGACAGTCTATAAAAAGGCCCCATTGGTCAGTGTGTTTGATTGTTCAGTTAATAAAGTCAATTTACCTACTTAGTTGATTTATCTTTTTGCCTGCTCTCCAAATCCTGAAATCAAACACCATGATGCTACCCAAGTCATCCCAATGGGGACCACTTGGGTATAGATGGTTGGTTTGGTTGCTCCTTGTCTAGTCCCTTACTGCAAGCCTATCTTTTGGATCCAGAGCAGATTCTGGTTCACCTCCTCCCAATTACTTGGACAAGTTGTGGTGCCGAGTGGTACCAGGTGTATGGTATACTGCCACCCCACTGTCACAGAATCTCCCCATCACAGAGGAACCACAGGTCATGGGGGCCAGTCTGCCCACTCCTTCCTTGTTTCATCCCTTGGCTTCTGTTTTTCTTCTAAGTTATCTTGGAGCTTACTTCCTGTTGGGAAGATTTAATCCCCTTTTGGGTTGATACCATCTTATTAGAGAATTGTTCCATATGGGGATGGTCTCCCTTCCAATTGGTTCTCTAATTATAGGGTTGAACCCATCCGCGGCCATACACCTTTTGGGTGGTATGTTTCTGAGCAGATGGGTTCCTGACAGATGGGAAGTTGTATACTTCACCTCTAACATTTGAAAGTTTATCAGAGTATTCTGAGATAACTTATCATTTGAAATCATGTGATGATACCAGAGAAATAAAAATATCAGAAGATGCTAGTGTTGCATTAGGGCAAGTTCATGAAGTAGGGCAGCTTACTAGAGGGTGTATTTTAAATAGAGTTATCAGTCTTTCAAAAACAACAACCTTTTTTTCTGAAACAAACTAAGAATATTTATGATGAGCCAAAGATAGGGTAGTGGCATTTATAGCTTTGGGGCTGCTATTACTCTCCCATGCAACTCATCATAAATATTTTTAGCTTGTAATATGTAGTAGCACTTAAGATATTTCCAGCAATATTACAAGGTGCAATTTTCAATTCTAAAATTGATAAATTTTTTTTTTAAAATATCTAAGCCCAAGATAAATTAAAGATTTGACATTGATTGTATTTTAATCTTTCTGAATAATTTGAATATGAATAATGTAATTAAGCTATAAAATAATCAGTCCAGCGCTTAAGCATAATAAGAAAAATAGTGACCCATCTGTTGACTGGGTTTGTAAGTGCCAATCATTTATATAAAATACTATTTAAGAATTTTATTTAAAACGATGCTGTGGGCCTAAGTCTTGGTTCCAGCTGCCTATTTCAAATAGTTTAGAATTTAAATGATTTCGGATGGGATTCAGTTCGATGGCGATCCTTGCTTTGCAGGGCTGTTGGGCGGGATGCCTTGGGGTTTAATGGTGAAGATCTACGTTTTAGATGGGTTATCATGCAACTTTAGAAGAAAGATCATTAGGCGATTTTGGAGTGGCGACTAATAATTTAATTTAATTTGGAGTGTCATAGTTAACGGGGGATCTGATTGGCTTGCAAACAGTTAGCAGTGGTAGAGTGGGAAGTGCAGATTAGGACGATCAGGCAGCAAGCGACGACGTTGAGGTTTGACTAAGTAAGTTGTTAGTGGATTTTATATAAATTTCTTAATCAAAGATTAAGCTTGATCCTCACAATGCAGTTTGCTAGTTATGTTCCGAAAGGAAGCTCACAACTGCATTCAAACTGCAGATCAATTGACAATCAGCTTGCCATAAATACTTGACTGCAAATCAAGACCTGGCCAATGCCGTCCGATCTCCACCACACGCTTGAGCTGATAAACCGCTACTATCCCGATAACCCCTTCAAGCCCACCATCAAACCAAACTCAACAACACCCGAGTATGCCCCAACCCCACCTAGAACCCCAACCAGACACAGCATCCCAATCCCCTACATCTGCTGCAACATCACCTACACCGACAACAGCCAGGCCCTGTCCCACTTCTTTGATGTCCACTTCGAAGCCGCCATTGCCGCCATTGACACGAACCCATGCCGCTGCTTCAATGACATTGGAAACCCAGCCATCCCCATCATCCAGCGAGTAGACTACTTCATCGCCTCCCTCAACACCCGCCCCAACAACCCCTCCCACTTCCGCCCCGCGCCGATTTCGCTACCCCCGCTGAAATTCAAGAACCCCTACTCCGCCACAATGGCAATGGCCTACGACATCCTCCAGACACTCAGCGACAGGCCGCCCGAGTATGCAAACTTCACCTCCCTTGTCGATTTCCATGCCTCTCTTTCCAACATACCCCAATACCAAGTCAACTACTGGCTATGCTGGGCACATTACCTGCACCCCTCCCTCAACGCCCCCTCCAAGGATGTCAGGTGCGAAATACAGCCCCTCTTCCACTGCGAGGTGCCTGGGTGCACCAAGCTGTACAAGCAGATAACTGGCCTGCAATACCACCTTTCCAAGGCCCACAACGACCCAACCATCACCATCAACGACAACGCCCTCAAATGCCCCTTCACCCCCTGCGACAAAACCTACCAAAGCTCCACCGGCCTACGCAACCACCTCAAGAAGTTCCACCTCCAGCCCCACCACTTTGAACAGGACATCCACACCAAACACACCCCCGCCACCTGCCCCATCCTCCCCTGCACCAACAAGTTCCCCTCCCTCGCTGCCCTGCGCATCCACATAATCAACACCCACTTTTGGTCAATCACCCACATGCGGAGGTTTCCTCAATAACCCAACCCCCCAGCACCAAAAATATTTCCCTATCCGAATACGTCATAAACGAGATTATCTCAAAGATTTTACATTTTTTTCATGGACATGTCGTCATACTTCCTCAACAAGTATCTCATATGTAGATATGAGACATGCACCAAAATCATCGCAATCTATTTTGTGACTTTGGCAGTTGGTCATATATTATTTTACGACCCTCAAATCGCATCATAATACATGCATATTTGTTTTGTGTTGTATCCAATCATTAGCATATAAACTATTCCTTCTGGTCTATAATGTATATTTAAATGATAATATATTTTACCATTATTAACCAGAATAAACTGTGGTTCAATCAAAATTTGCGCTGTGAGATAATGCCTAATAAAGCTTTGAATAAATTGTTGCAACTAAGGCTGCTCCCCCACCCGCTAACATATCTCACAATACATAGGGGCACTTGACAAGCCGCCCCATGACTAACACATGGGTCAATCTGAGCACAATTTTGAATTTCAGGCACTATCTCCTAATTAGGAGTGTTGTCAATTCAGCACGCCGATCCTGTGCTCAAGTTATTCTCACCCCAAAGCTTATGTCAAACTTTTCACTGTGCCACCCCCTGGTGGACTTGTGAATTCTAGATATGGTATATCAATTACGCTATTCTCTAATAAACTACATCTCATTTCTATTCTTGTCCTTTCTATTGAACTGTTGTCTTCCCCAATCTAAATTCTGAACTATTATTGGTTCAGTTGCAACAAATTGTGGCTTAAAAGTAATTTTTCAACATCTGAATCTGATCTAATTTTACAGCAGCCACTTCAATTCCAAGAACCTTTCTTTAGAACCAGATTTAAACCCTGTGGCATTGTGGTGACTGCTCTAACAGGATGTCAGGCTTAAGCAGTACTTAGATATGCAAGCACCAGGCAAGGTGCAGTAGAACATAATATACCTTGCCAACATAAAACTGATGAGTTATTAACTATTGTCAATAGATGAAGATCATAGTATTAATAACAGCAGAAGAGGTTCATGTGTCAGTAAGCAACAAAATAACAGGACATGATACAGAGTCAGTGTATAGTAGTCATTTGGATACCAGATAGACAATATATACTTTGGAAAGGATTCAGTTTTTGGTCAGCAACAAGACAACAGATTCAGAACAGGGTTGGCGGAGGAATGGGTGTATGTTAATCAGTCGGAATCCAGACAGACAATGGATACTGGGGAAGGGGAAGAGAGGATTCATAATTGATAAGTTGCATGCAGAAGCCTTATGATTCCTAGGTGTCTCTTATTGACAGTTCTGAAAACACAGGCTCAACATCTGTTTATAGCTTACAAGAGCTATCATAGGTTGTACAGACCCAAGGTCTGCACCTCTGCAAAGACAGTTGGCAAGTAACTTATCCAAGTTAAAGGAGAAACAACAGTATTTGGTTTACAATAAAAGGTCTCTAATTTATTACATAAGTCAAGTGAAGATTATATAGGCATTTGTGAGATGATAGCCAACTGAAATGTTGATCAACAATATGGAATATTGATGATCAATCAAGTTAGTTGCTACAGTTTCATGTGAAGATTACAACTGACAAGAGTGGTTGTAAGTTAGATCAGCAGTGTCAGTTAGTAACTGGTTGTTCCAAAGGCAATTGTGGCAAATTGAGCATAATCTGGACAGATTATGGAACAGACAGTCTAACAGATCACTTATACTTTATCTGAGCAACAGATATGAAATGTGAAACAATATACCTGACATCTTTGACCTATAGACTTGTCTGGCCAACAGATAAAGCCTATAGCTTTGTATGGACAACAGGAAATGCCTATAGCATTGTATGGCCAACAGGTTAGGCCTATAGCCTCCTATGACCAACAGGTAAGGCCTATGGCCTCTTATGGCTGTCAGGTATGGCATGTAGCTGCCTATGACCAACAGGTAAGATCTATAGCCTTCTATGACCAACAGATAAAGCCTAAAGCTTTATATGGATGACAGATAAGGCCTATAGTCTGATTTGGCCAACAGAAGCTGGCAAATAGTGTCATAGTTCATAGCTATTTCACCACAGGCATCATTTATGGTATTTTATGGAATATGCTTATACAGATGATACCATAAACAATGTTATGATGCCAATCCAGGTCCCTAGGAGAAGTGTTATTGGAATTGACATGGGTATCTATTTCACATCCTGCGCTCAAACCAAAGTGATACCATATATTTTAACCTTAACCCCCATTTTAATTTTACAGCCTATTGTAAGACTTCAGACTTTTTCAACAACAGCTACAGTTGTATCAAAGCCTGTGCTCAACCATCACCAACAAATTACTATTTCCCAAGGATATAAGAGATACAGCTAGGATTGAGACAATAGTTTTATTGACAAGCCTAAACAGGAGGAGATTGAATTGCTTGGAATAATAGAGCTGTGAGGGGGTTTATACCCAATTCTATGAAAAGGAGATGATAGGAGAATTACCTTTAAGCGAGATCAACTCATAATTTTGAATCAGAAATATATTGTCAGGAGTAATATTACAAAAGCTAGAATCTAGGCTTTTTGCTAATACCAATTTGGGCTGAAATGGTTCAGTATTCACGGAAATATAGGCAACCAAAGATGGTAAAGGAGAAACAAACAAACAAACAGAAGTCTTGACATAAATATCGGCAAAATAGGAGATATCAGTTGAGACTTAAATTCTCAGTCCATACACCTATGCCTTGCACAGAATGAATCCATCTATCTCATCATTGAAAATTAATTTTTCTTTATACTAAGTGATCTTCACAATGGAGTGAGGCCCAAGTTATGACCTTTCAAAAAGTTGCCAACAAATCTGCACAGGTTGCCTTGCCATCCAATCCAAAACAGGTTAAAAGGCAGTCTGTTTCCCTTATGCCCTAAAATTGCTGTGACCATCCCAAAACTACTCCCAAGATACACCCAATCCAGCCCACACCTTTAAAGTTACACCTCCACCTTGGGCTTCTACTTCAATCCTTGCCAAATGCTTGGGGATCTCTGCCAACTTATGCCTGGAAATTTCCCAAATATTTACTGAAAAAACCCCCAAGAAAGGTCCTCACAATATTAATTGCAGAATTAGTTTGAAAACGCCCCTTCCTAACCTGCCCAAAAGACACCTCTGGTTAAATATCATGTGCAAGAGTGGCCAGGAGCAGTGGTAATTGCATTCAAGACAGGTTCCTCAATTTTTAGTTGAGTCAGTTCTCTCTTTGATTTTTCATTTTGAATTTTTCCAGATTTTCCTACCTCAAGAGATTCATCAATATTCCCTCATATCATTGGTCAATCAGTTTTGGACATTCAACTTCCTATCCAAATTCCATACCCTTCCTGTTGCAACCAAGTTTCCAGAATTGCCTGCCAATGTATCTTACAATACACAGGGGCGCTCAATGAGTTGCCCTTGACATATCTAACAACATGAAACAATCTGATGACAACATCAAACTGTGGGTACTTTCTTCTAATTAGGAGCTCTACCAATTTGATCTGCTGATCCCCGCACAAGTTATTCCTTGGCTTCAAACCCTACTTGGAACATGCCACTATACCACCCCCTGTGGCCCTGTGGATTTCCCTATATAGTATATTAATCACAATATTCTACAATAAACAGCATCTTATTCTATTCATTCTTGTACTTTCTATTGGACTGTTGTCTTCCCCAATCAAGTACTGAACTCTAATTGGTTCAGTTGCAACAGTGGTAGCAGAGGTAGGTTCATGGCCTACCTAAAAGAAAAATTCCCCCAAGAAAGGACAGATACAGGATGTATGGCTACTCCCCATCAAGAGACTTTCCTTTCAATCCCCAAGGGGGACATCCCTAACAGGTATGCCATCTACCAAGATCAACTGGTACTTACAAGTGTGTATAATTGACTCCACCTTGGGCAGTGCAACACCAGTGTCACTCTTCCTCAGTAGACCCTTCCCAACACATGCTCAACCTCCAGCTGGAATCCTTTGCGGACAGTGTAGAAGAGGCTAACATTGTCAGTTGGCTCCATTATACTGAAGCCTGCCTAAGCATCTTTCAAGTACCCAAGTCCATGTGGATTGCTACTGTGACTGGGCGCCTCACAGGGCCTGCCGCTGTATGGTTCACCAACTAGGCCAGCCAAGAAATGTATGTCACTTGGGTGTCATTCAGGGACACTGCAAAGTCCCGCTACAGTGAAACCTTTTCACCTATCATAGTGGAAACTCCCCTCCTGATCATTAAACAGACTGTGTCTGTCCCTGAATACCTTGCCGCCTGGCAACAAGCTCTTTCTGCCACCCCAGAAGCCGTGACTAATGGGAATGCCATGCTTCTTACCTTGATAGTTAATGGGCTCAAACCCCATATCTGTAAGTGGGTTTCCGTGGATTGCTGCAGCTCCATTGACAACTGCTACAAGGCCATTGTGGAGGCCCAAAATGGGCTTCAATGGGCTTCCACAGATCCAATGATGCACCACCCTAACCTTGTCCTTCACCTGACATTACCCACAACCAATTAGGCTACTGCCAGTCTTGCCAACAGGAAAATGGGGTTAAGTGTCCTGCAAGGAGGGAGCTACAATTAGCACAAATTGAGGACCTGGGAAAAGCCTGGGCTTTTAGATACAAGAGGTTCTACAACCCTTCTT
This sequence comes from Entomophthora muscae, assembly GCA_014839935.2. Taxonomy (NCBI): domain Eukaryota; kingdom Fungi; phylum Entomophthoromycota; class Entomophthoromycetes; order Entomophthorales; family Entomophthoraceae; genus Entomophthora; species Entomophthora muscae. The sequence continues at coordinate 224,898 of QTSX02004313.1, read as the reverse complement.
GACCCTTGCCCTCAATCTCTCCTTGCAAAGAATCCCTGCAACTACAACATACATGATATTGAAACCCTCAATGTATTCCAGGTCCACAGCAACAACCCCGTTCTCTAAGCAAGCCACTCTTCAAATAAAGTAACCCACTTGACCTATCCCTTCTGTTTTTGTGGGAACACCCACAAACTATTGGTAGATACCGGGGCCAATCACACTATGTTTGACTAGGCATTTGCTGACTCTCAACAATTAGACCAAGTGCCAAGTAGATTCAAGGCAGTACAAGTAGCTGATTCCTGTAGAGTGGCAATTACCCATGATACAGTAACCTTCTCTGTGAGGGTGGGGAACATCCAGGTTAAGCTCTCTGGGCCAATCATGGCAGAGCTCAGCCACAATGTCATTGCTGGCCTTAACTGACTTTGTCACAACCATCCCTACATTGACTGGGATATGTCTGTAATTACCATTAATAGAAATGGGGTGGGATTCCAGATCTACCCTGTGGAAATGAGCAAGTTACTCCATGATACTGTGTTTGTCAGAATAACGGAGACAGGTTCATATGATTTCAAGGGGGGAACTGGACTTTAACCAATTCTCAGTTGAAGTTATTCAAGCTGAACCACCTGAAGCCCTCCCCTTGACCACTCTGCCTCCACCAGCACTTGCCGCACTCCTTGAGGAGTATAAGGACGTTTTCAGTGAAATACTGGACCAACTATCCCCTCCCTGAGAGATCCAGCATGCTGTACAACTACAAGGGTTGCTTCCCAAAGCACTTCCCCTCTATCACCTGACACCAAAAGAAGATGAGACCCTCTGCCAGCACCTCATAGACGCACTCAATAAGGGCTTCATTTTCCCCTTGCTTTTGTCATACGGGGCAGCAGTCTTTTTTGTAGCCAAGAAGGACGGGTCCATTTTCCTGATCACAGACTACCACGCCTTAAGTAAGGTGACTGTTAAGAATAAATACCCCCTGCCGTTGATCAACAACCTGTTTAACACGCTTGCAGGCGCAAAGATCTTCAGAAAGATCAATCTCACTGTGGGGTACAACCAGGTCCGCATTGCATCAGGAGATGAGGCAAAAACTGCCTTCTAAACATGCTACAGGTTATTTAAGTGCCAGTTCATGAACTTCAGAATGACCAATGCTCCTTCCACCTTTGCCATGTTGATTAACAAAGCATTTGAGGAATTGATTGGGAAATTTGTTGTTGTGTACCTTTACAGCATTATTGTCTTCAGTCAATATCAAACCACACATCTCCAACATCTCTGTGCTGTCCTCAACACCCTTCAAAAAACAAGTTAAAGGCTAAGCCTTCCAAATGCAAGTTCCTCAAGTCAGAGCTCCTGTTCCTTTGGTACACCATCTCTGCTCAAGGGATAAAGCCTGACCCCACCAAAATCAAGGCAATAACAAGCATGCCACCCCCACTGATGTGGGCCAGGTGTGTATATTCTTAGGCATGGCTGCCTACATGTGCAAGTTTATTCCCAATTGCAGGAAACTAATTGCACCCCTCACTGAGCTTCTAAACACTAAGCAGCGCTTCTGTTGGACCCCAGTCAGAGATTGAGCCTTTGAGATGTTGAAGCAAAGACTCACAACAGCACCAGTACTACAGTTCCCCAATTGAAACTGACAGTACAAACTTGAGACTGACGCCTCTGACAGGGCCATAGGGGGTGCACTACGGGTTGAAACTGACAAGAGTGTCTTATTCCCCATGGCACACAAATCCAGGAAGCTCACTGACTCAGAAAAATGTTACCCAATCCATGACATAGAGTTAGCAGCAATTGTGCACTGCGTCAGGAAATGGCGCTATTACCTGGAAAGAGCTACCTTCCCACCTTGCGTCCTGACAGACCACAAGTTGCTCCAGTACTTCAACATGCAGTCCCACTTGACATGCCGCCAAGCAGGCTGGGTCAAGCGTCTGTCTCCCTACCAGTTGCGCATTGAGTACAAGCTTGGGAAGGAACTTGTCACAACAGACACTCTCTACAGAATCTAAGTGGTGTCCATTATCAGGGACAAGGGCTTAAACCCAGACTGGCCAATGTTCTACCTGCGTCCTGAAGCAACCCTCTACAAAGGCCTCAACTCCGTGACTATCTCCAAATTAAAGGACAATGAAAGTCAGTTCACCACTGATTCTGACAACGTCTGTTGCCAGGCAGAGACAGGCAAAAAGACGCCCTACATTCCTATCATACAACAAGGCAACACCATACTACATTACCATCACACCTTGGGTCACATCAGAGAATGTAACTTCTTTGAGATCATAAAACGTAAGGTTTGATGGCCACATATGTGCTAAGACATTCTGGACCTCCTAAAAACATGTGTGTTGTGTGAAAATAACATGTCTATACCTGCACCCCCCAAGTCTGTCTTGCACATCAAGGCCATGGAACCCTTTGAGCAGTGGGCCCTTGACATTGTGGAGCCACTCCCTGAAGACAGACTGGGAAAGAAGTAAATTATCACTGCCATCAACTACTTCACTCGCTGGCCAGTGGCCTGGGCAACCACTCACCATACTGCCACCATCATCACCCGCTTCATTGGCAAGAAAATTGTGACCTTCTTTGGGCAACCCAAACAGTTCATCACATATGGTGGGCCTAAACTTGTAAGGCCTGTCATAAAGGCATACTCTGCCAAAAATGCCCTCCAAAGAATAATCACCACTCCCTATCATGCGCAAGCCCATGGACGCGTAGAGCAGTTAAATGGCTCCCTGGTTCAACTGATTGCCAAGCTCTCACAGGAGTACCCTAATACCGCGTAGACTGAACACTTGCCCATTGCTCTACTTATTTTACAAGCAAGAATAAACAGAGGCACCGGGTTCAGCCCCAGCACTTTGGCCTTTAGAATGCCTGAAAGTTTGACAGGAGGTGAACAGGGGAAGTTACAGTCTACAGTTCCCAGGAAGCCCCCTGTAGTGATCCACATTTGTGTTGTTTTGCAGGCAAGGGTTGATTTGGCTTCAAATAAAGACAATATGCTGAAGAGTGACAATGTGCGGTTAGCTGATGCCGCTGTAAGCTAGTAGGTAACATAGGGCTACTAGGGGTAAGTAGGGCAGCCTAGTAGGTAACATAGGACTACTAGGGTAAGTAAGACCTGGCTGGTAGGTAACAAAGGAATACCAGAGGCAGATGATGCCTCCACCCAGCAGAGGATATTGGCTGCTTTGGGCTATAGTGCTCCACCTAGCAGGGAACTGTGGCTGCGGAAGGGTGGAGACTGAGATATCAAGCAGGGAACTTTGTCTGTCTAGGAGGGAGTAATTTTTAGACCCCTGGCAGGTAACACGGGCTGCCAGGGAGGGGAAGAGCTCTGAGGGCTCTATGTACCCTAATACGCTTATGGAGGTCTGTGAGCAAGCATCCTACCTAACGTACTGGTAGGGTGTCCTCGTTTATGCCCCTATGAAAGCTTTGGGGGGGACCCAAAGTGAGCATTGGAGGGCTTAGATTTGCTCAGAGTTGTCACCAAGGTGGTTTACTTGGGGAAGCAAGCTGCAGAACTTGGTGTGATCAGGCCTCTGGGAAGTAGAGCTGATTACTCTGTGACTAAAAGCCCAGACTTAATCACCTGGGTGAGTAAAGACAGCACATAGAAATTGATCTATGGTTGAATTGCCTAAGTGAAGTGCCACTTGCAAGGGCCCAGTCAAATGCCAGTTCAATGTAGACTCATGCCTGGGTCTACAAGTTCTGGTAACAGGGACTGAGATAAAGAACCAAGGTGGTTCACAGAATTAACAGAGAAGACTAGTGAGAGGGACTGTTTGATCACAGTGAAGGCTAGTTGATGGACTGTTAATTCATATTGAATTTTGGGAACCAATATGGTTCAGTGTGCAGAGGGAACTAAGGAGGTTCCTTGTGAGGATTTGTTGAGGAACTGGTTGAGGATAAGCTGAAGGACCAGAAGTTTATGATGCAGGACTAGCTGATCATGATGCAGTATGGCCAAAGGACCAGAAGATTTTGGTGCAGGACTAGAGAGCTAAGAGGATGTGAGTGCAGGACCAAGAGATAACATGAAGGAACTAGCTAGACTGGATACAGAGGCTGTAAGAACTGATTTTAGTGTCTTTTGAGAGTAAAATAGATAAAAATAAGCAGTTAAATAATAATTAAATACTGCCTGATTATGATTTAAAAAGGATGTAATATCATATTATGAAAAATAAATAAAAGGAAAAATAATATACAGTTTTTTAGAACTGTAAATTTATTTAAAGAAGAGAATTGAGTAAGAGGGGAGCTAGAAAGAGGCCTAAATAGAACAGAGAAACTGTGAGGGCAAAAGAGCAAATTTTGCCAAGAACAACTAAGAGAGGCAAGAGGACAAGCAGCAAGTGGTTTTAAAGTTGCAAAACGTTGAGAAAAATACGGAGAAAAGTTGTAAAATCAAGGGGTCAAAATTTGCCTAAGTAAAACATATGTGGAAGCACTTGAGATTTGCCAGGGAAACATGACAGGAATCACAGTGAAACCGTTTGTAATGTGGAGCAGTTGTTTAACCAGAGTGAGACAGCCTTGGGTTCAAACCAGGGTCAAGAGCAAGTCATCTGGGGAAATCTTTTTGGCAAAACCGTTGAATCAAGGTGTGTGATTGCCTGCAAGCCAAAGTCTATTTGATCAGTGTTTTAAGGGCTTTAACTTAAGAGTTAAAGCCTAAAAAATGAGGAGCAGAAGCAGAAAATTCAGGGCTTTCATTGGCTGAAGTAAGTTTTAAAGTTTAATATATTATAGAAGGAGAAAAACTGGATAGTTTAAGCTTTGAAAAACCAGAGTTCTAAGAGAGGTTTTTGGTCTGAAACAAGGGGCTATAAAAGGGAGAGCTATCTGAGACTCTTCAGGGACTGGATAAAGTGGATTACAAAGGCCAAAAAAGCTACAGAAGAAGCCAAAGACCAATAGTAGGAAGCAAGAACTATAAAAGACTGCAGGAGCCCAAGATCATAACACAGAAGCCCAAGACCAAGGAGCAGTAGCCAAAGACCAAGTACAAGGAGTCCAAGAGATTGTTAAAGGACTCCAAGTACTGGCACAAACCCCTCATTATTCCCTATCCCAAGGCCATATATCAGAAGTTTTCTAAGGGGATCTTCCTTCTGACTGTGAATAAAACGCCTATTATGACCCCTACCCAAATTTCCCACATTAAAAAAGAATATAAGTTCTATGAGTCAATTACCCCACATCTTCTACCCTAGCCCAGGGGACAAATAATCCTATTGCTTAGGTTGTAGAAAATTTGCCTCTAGTAAGTCTGCCCAGGAGGAGTGGGAAAAGGTGACTAAGCATTTTGAAATGACAGATAGAGGAAGGGAGTTTATTGGGGGAGAGTTTGCTAGACTATTACAGGAATGGTATTGGCCTACAGAAGGGCTAGCGCCTGCTGAAATACAAGTGTATGGTGGAGACGCTTGCCTGGTAATTGGGAAGGTATTGGAAGAGTTTGCTCTCATGCAGGCCAAATATAAGCTCCTAACTAATCACTCACCACTGTTGGAGAATGACAACTCCTCCAAGCCGGTCCCTGGCTACAATCCAGGACACACTTTGGGGACTGGTGGACAGGAACCCCACACCCCCTGTTAATGACTCCATCCCTAAAACAATGGCATGCCAAAGCCTGAGAAGCTGAGCACAAACAAATTGAAGAAGGGATAAAGTACCTTGAAGCCAGATACGCTGTAGGTGACCCTGTCTATACCCTCAACCCCAATTTGGCTAAGTTGGAGCCCAAACACTTGGGGCCTTTAAAGATAGCTGTGGTCTATGACAATCACACCTATCAGCTTAAAGATGCCCAAGGGAACACCAAGAAACTCCACCACAGTTGCTTGCGCCCCTGCCGCGCCATCCCCACACAAAGGTTGTTTGTGCGGAACTTCCCAGATCTTCTGCAGACTCTGATCCTGGTGTCTGACAACAAGCAGGGGGCAAGGGGGGCGTTGCAACCAAATTTCCAGACTTGCCTGCCAATGTATCTCACAATACACAGGGGGCGCTCAATGAGCCGCCCCTTGACATATCTAACAACATGGGCCATTCTGGTAGCAATGTCAAATTACGGGCACTTCATCCTAATTAGGAGTGCTACTAATTTGACTTGCTGATCCCTGCACAAGTTATTCCTCAGCTTTAATCTTTACATGGAGCATGCCACCATGCCACCCCCTTGTGGCCTGGTGGCTTTCCCATATTGTATATTAATTGTAATATTCCACAATAAACAATACCTTATTCTTATTATTCTGTCCTTTCTACTGGACTGTTGTCTTCCACAATCAAGTACTGAACTCTAATTGGTTCAGTTGCAACATTCCTTTAAATGAATTCAAGAGTTATTAAAGACCTTGCTTCATCATTCTCTACTCTAATAAAGTTTGAAATTTGCTAGTCTAATCTGGCCATTTGGTTTTTTCTGTTGCTTTTGGTGTTCAGTTGATTCCTTCCCCCCCTTTGGTCTCCTATGAATTTTGGCAACAACCAAAAGGTTGTTGCTGAAAACCACAATTTTTATTGTGGTTGAGAGCTTGGTTTTATTTCCTCTTAACCTGCTCTCTAATTCTCACAACACCCATCCAAATCTTCATCTGTCTGCTATCTTTTAATCAGGACACAGATATATCATGCACTACAATACAACCCCCATAAATGGAAAAAACCAAACATAAAACAAATTATATTAAAGCCAAACTTCTAACAGACCATATCAACCATGCATTATGAGCTATATATGAGTATCTGTATCATACATTTAGGTATAAAGCTGTTCTAGAGTGAGAGATGCTTAAACTTGATGAAAATGATAGTAGTCCCAGGGGTCTAGATTTAGAGGTATATCACGCATAATAGATAGCACAGAGATATGCATAAGCTTCAGATATCCTCAGGTCAAGGTACCTTATCTTTCACCAGTACAATATCCCTGATGTCTCACTTTTAGGAAAGTTCCAGGGTGCCAGTTACTTTGGCCCAATTTTCAGTCTATGAGGATATCCAAAGTTCATCAAATGCAAGAAGTCTGACTTGGCCCACAGCCCAGAGGCAGTGTGTCTTGGCCCATACCAGAGTCTGACTGGACCCCCACAGGGGAGGTAGGCTGGGCCTGGAAGACCATGTACACAATAGGCGCAATTCTGACCAGGTAGTTGACTGCAGTAGCTAGGGGACGCCAACTCCCAGTATGTAGTACAACCTGGTCAGCCAGCCCCAATACTGTGATGTAGATGAATCCCAACTTACTAAAGTCCTGAGCAGGAGGCATGTTGGGTATGGGGGATTAGTAGTAATATCCTTTGTAGCAGGCAGGATGATCTCTTTAGTACAACCCAGTGGGAGATCCAGATGATGAGGGTGGAAATACTCCAATTCAAGAGCGCAGGTTGGATTGACTAAGGTAGTAGGAGTATAACCAGGAGGGTACAGATAGGCAAGTTCATATTGATTAGAGAATTCACAAATAGATGCAAACAGAAAATTAAATTTGAGCAAAAATAGATAATTCCTGCAAGAAGATAATGATTTCTGGGCATAAAATTGTTTTATTTAAGATGTCAACAGTGAATAGGACTTTCCCCCCTCACTACTTATACTTACTGGTATAGATGCAATCTTTTGTGCCACCAGGGATCTGGCAGCAGCATTTTCAGTCAAACTTACTATTTTATCTTGGAATTGCGCACTAGAGCTTAGGGAGGGATTTACATTGGTTGGTATAACAGCAATCTTGCTTGGGTTGCAGCAAGCCAAGGTGACACTGCTATTTATAGAACCTACAAGCAATCAAGCGCCTGATTGCCCTCCTAATTTACCATTTCCCAATAATTAAGAGGCCCAAATTTGTTAATAAAATCAAAGCCAGGGATTTGAGGCTTGTGTGCCTCTCAAATCCTGGGACATTTTTTAATCAAAAGGGGGGTTTTCTTGCTCTGTGAGACAATTTTTAAGGATTCCTAAGCTGTGGGGTGTTTGATCTCTAGGAAGGCAAGCTGATTGTCCAGGGCATTCTGGGCCCTGACATCATCACCTACCATAGTCAAGCTTGCAAAGCACAACTCTTTATTCCAAGATTTGTATTCCTTCAGCAGAGTAGCAGTGTTCTCAAGGTTGGATTCTGGTTCCCAAGTATTCTCTTCATTGGGGTACCCTTTCCATTTGATCAGGAAATGGGGTTTTTGGTATCAGAGTTTGTGTCCCAGGATGGCTTTGACCTCATGTTCTGTGAAGCTTCCTACTTTGATTATAGGGGGAGCTGTTCTCACTATCTGGTGCAGGAGAAAAATTCCTTTCTTTTTTGATAACAGGGAGTGGTGGAACTTGTTGTGAATCTTCCATCCAGGGGGCAGTTCTAGTTGGTATGCTATGGTATCAATACGCTGTAAGACTTTGTATGGACCTGTTTATTGGGGGCTCAAGCTAGCGCAAGGGGCAGTGGTCTTGATGTTCTTTGCACTGAGGTAAACAAGGTTTCCTAATTTGATTGGGAGACAAGGGTTTTGTTTCCTGCTGGTAAAGTCCTTGTATACTTGTACTACTCTTCTCAGGTTCTGGGCACATTCTTCTTGGCATGTGTGGATGTTGCTGACCCAATATTGTCCTTATGGGTTGTTGGCTTCCTCTGTGGGAGGGGCATCCCATGTGGGGTTGAATCTGTAGTTGGCTTTGAAGGGGGGCATACCAGTGGAGCTTTGGTCTTGGTTGTTGTACACAAACTGAGCCATTTGTAGGTGTGTTGCCCAGTTGTTCTTTTTCAAGTTAATGTAGCATCTTAAGTACTGTTTGAGGACCTAGTTTACTCTCTTGGTCTTCCTGTTGCTCTGAGGATGATATGCTGTAGACATCAATCTTTTTATTACCAAGTCCTTTAGTATTTAGGCCCAAAACTTGGAGGTGAATTGTGGGCCTCTGTCTGAGACCACTTCTTGTGGGAGTCCGTGGTTCACAAATACTCGGTTCCAGAATAAGGTGGCAGTTTTCTTTGCTGTTACTTTGGTTGTTGTTGGAATGAAGTGAGTCATTTTGGTGAAACAATTGACAATTACAAGGATGGTTTGGATCCTTTTGAATTATGTAGCTCCACAATATAGTCCATGAATACTGACTTCCAAGGGCCTTCTTCAATATGAAGGGGTTGTAGTAATCCTTCTGGCTTTCCTTGCTTAGGCTTGGTACATCCATATGTCTCACAACCACTGAGGTATCCTTCAATTTCTGGCTTCATCCTGGGACACATGTAGGTTCTCTGGATTTCTTTGAAAGTCTTTGTGAGCCCAGGGTGTCCTGACATGGGGAGTTGTGGTATTCCTTCTGTCAGAAATTGTGCCATTAATGCTATTTTGATATGGCCTTCAAATAGTGATATGTGCAAAGATTTGGTTGGTTTTGCTTTCAATTTTGGGAATTCCTCCCCTTCTGAAAATAAGTCTGGTTTAATATCCACCCATTCTGGAATATCATACCTGCCCTGGACTGATCCTGGTATGACCTCATCCTAATGTGACCCCTTCTGCCACTCTGTCTACCTAATGAGTGATCATTGACCATTGTCCACTATTTAAGTAGAATCATTTCTCCTAATAAAGACAAGTTTATCCACATCTGTGTTGGCTTTAATATTCTTCAAGCTTTTTCCTTTCATTTTTGCCAAAAGTAATTTCACATCTTGTATTCCAGGAAATTAAGGTATGTGTCCTTAATTTTTCCCTGAAGGCTAACCCAAGGCTAGCTTTGAACCACAAATCTTTTTTTATAAAGATTTCCTGCATGTTCTCCTGGATGTTGTCCCCAGGAGCCAAACACAATTAAATGGTGCTCACTACAGGGGCTGTAAGCCCCTTGGTTACTCTGTTCCTACTCACATTCTCTGGCCATTCTCCCTTTGTTTCTGAAGTACCTGAGCAACCTAAATTTTCTAGTCTTCCTCTAGAAGAAGACATCACTGATGCCCCCTCAACCCCAATGGTAATGGTGTTGTCTCCCAGGCCTGCTTGGGCCCCCTTCTAGCTTTCTCTCTCAACTACCAGCAAGCTTGTGCTGCTGCCCGCTCTCTCCTGCACTCAGGCACTGTGGCAATGCACACTATCCCTGGTCTCTGTCCCGGGTACGCTTCTGAAGACCTGTACTCCTTTCTCTTGGACTTTGGTCTCCCCCCTGTGTTGATGGAGTCTATGGATACTATTCACGTGTTAGTTAACCAGTTTATCCAACCCATCCTGGTTCATCATCAACTTTCATTAGGATCCCAGAACCAGCTTCTAAATTCTATAGCCACTTCTGTCTTAAACAACAGTGCTCAAAATATGGTATATCAAAAATGATCCCATAGCCTCTTTGCATGTATTTTGGATAACCAGTGTGACTTGCTAGCCTCCCAGACATACCTAACCTCATCACTGAATTCCCTTTGCTCCTCACTCCCTGGTTATATCAAGGATTGACTGTGAAAATTGGATGAGTATCAAGCAATGTGGCATGAACAAATAGAGGCCGCTCTTCTAAAGCATTGTCAGGACTTTGAGACACTGGTTACCAAACTCAACCAATTTTGGGAGCATATTAATTCCCAGCTCAAGCTGGTTGGGACTCATGTTGATACCTGGGGCCGCCACCTGCAACACTTTATGGACTAGATAAGGCTGCATTAGGCAACACTCTATATCAAGTACAAAATTACATGGATGATAGAGTAGCGTCCATTGAGATGACACCTCCCGCTCCTCCTGTTGAGGTCCCGTCTGACTTTGAAGCCAAGGTATTGGAAGCCATAGCTGAGCTCAAAGCTACTACTTGACGTCAATCTTCTGTTCAGAACCCTCCTCCAGAAGAACCTATGCCTGACCCTTGCATTGCCTTGCTCACTGACCAGATAGCTACCTTGCAAGGAGAAACTGAGTATTTGAGTCAATGCCTCTCTAATCCTGATGATTCTTCCTCTGAGTCTGAAGGTGAAGGGAAAGCTGAGGTCACTAGTACTCCCGCCCATGGCAATCATGGTTGTTGCCCAGGCTTGGGAGGCTAACCCCAGGTCAACTTTGCTCTTGACTTGGATCAGTTAGCGGAAGTAACAAACAATGTTGCTGATAGGCAGGATGCACTGGAAAGAGAGGTGTAAACCCTCTCTTGCTTGACAGAGACAATGAATGGACAGGTTATCCTGTTGATTGCTCAAACCACTTCCCTGACCACTTGCCTCAATGAGATTTCTTGAACCCTAACAGTGCAACAGATTAAGATTGATGAATTTGGAGCTGCTGCCGCTACTGCTAGGGACATCAGGGGGCAAAACAGCTCTACTTTGGACACCCTAGAGGAGAGTCTTTGACTTCTCTGGGCTATACAACCTGCTGCCAAATCTGAGTTTGAGGGCAATCCCCACATTAACATCCTCAACCCAGGTGATAACAGCCAATCCACCTCATTGTCCATTGACCCCAGCTATAAGCCTTCATTCAAACAGATATTTGACCCTAAGACCTCTACCATTGCTGCCTTTCTGAAAATCTATGAGACTGCAATGCATAGGGCCACTGATGAGCTTAAAAAGGAGCATATTCTTACTTGTCTACATCTCACATGCCAAGAAGTTGTGTTCCCTGAACTCCCTTTCATAGTAACTTGGGAGGATATGAAATGCCTCTTGATCAATGAATTTAGAGGAGATCTCAGCTTAGAGGTCAAAAAAGATGCATTTATGCATATTGACTTTAATCCCAAGGAAACCCTGGCTGAATTTGCTGATTGTTTCTACGTCAAAGAACAACAGTTAATCATCAGCTGACAGTTAACTCCCCAGGAAGCTTACACAGCTTGTTCAAATGCTTTAAAGATGAACCAACTCCTATGTCTGCACTTTAAGGCCCACAAAGCTTCCCTTACATCTATAAAGAGTATCAAGACCCTCTTGCAAGACATGCACTTGACCCACAGGGGTACTGTGGTACACAAAAATAAGGCCAGCAATACTGGAACCACCTCCTGCACCCTGCATATTATGACTCTAGGCTCAAGTGGGCTATCTAAGAGGCAAGAATGTCATAACTGGAAAATAGGGCACCACTTGCTTACTTGCACTAATCACCGGGTAGAAGGTTGTGACCCTAAGGAACAGGCGGGAAAAGAGAGGTCAGCTTAGAGGAGGAGATGCTCTCTGCTGACCAATCTCCCCTGTCTCCTCCTGATCCACCCTCTTATGAGGAATCCCCCCTTCCTCTGGCCCAACTATCCTTCACCTGTTTCATGATCTTTCCCGTGATTCTGAGCCTGAAAATTCTGACTGTGATGAATCAGATAGTTATGGCTACTCTGTTCTGGCTGTGCCAGAAACTGTGTCTGTCCCTTACAAGCTTTGCTCATGGAAAACTACCACTACCTCTTGCACACCTTCAGTTGAAGCCAAAGCTGTGGTGGCTTGTCCCTACCTGTCCCAGGCTCATTGACCACCTGTCTTGGTAGACTCTTCTGAAGAAGCTGCCAAGCTAGCTGAAGCCCTCTTTATCAGAACGTGACTGTATCTCTCCCCTTGCAGACTGTGTATAAGGAAATTCCAGCCTTAAAATGCATGTTAGCTAAATGGGAAAAAGAGCTAGCAGCTGCACAGGACGTTCTGGCTGTCTTGCCCCCTTTAAGAAAGATACTACTTGTGTGGGAGTATCAATCCAAAAGGTTAAAATCAAAGTCATTCTGAACACAGGCTCTCCAGTCAATGTAGTATCTTCAAAGCTAATGAAGAAACTTAAGCTGGCCCCTGACCTCAACTACACTCAGCTGTACGGCACAGCTGGCATGGCACAAACTTGGGCTATTGGTGCCTACTCTGCTCTACCCATGAGGTTTGGGAAGCTCCTCATTGCATCCCCCGCTGTCTTACTAGAGAGCAAAAGCTATGATCTCCTGGTTGGCAAACAATTCCTCCGCAAATATAATGAGATTGTAAACCTTTGAGATGGATACCTTTTGCTTTTAGGGTATAAGGTCACTTTGGTTTTTGAAAAAACTCCGCGCCTACCATGCAAACGCCTTAAGACTTGTGTGCTTGAGTATCCCATGGGTATCTTCTTGCTCAAGTACAGAACTCACTCCTCCAATATGTGTTCTCCTTCTCCTTCTTGTCCTGTAGAGCAAGGTGTGCCTCTTCTTGACCCTGAGACTATCACCATTCCATCAGGCTCACAAGTGATTATAGACTCTCAGATATCCTACAAACTACCTGAAAAAGCATTCCTGGAGCTATACTCACCTGATTTCCTAAGCCACAGAGAGCCTTGGTTATGCCCAGGGATTTTGGACCAGACCCATAAAAAGCCTGTGCAGCTTTTGTTAGCTAACCTAACTGCCCTACCTATGCAGGTGACCAAGGGCCAGGTTATAGGGCATGGCTGCATATTAGGCTCAGAGCAAGTGACGTCCCTCTACCCTTTTGGAACGTTCAGTGATTTCAACTTACCTGAAGGAGACCCTTGGGTTCTCTCCCTGTTCTCCACTGCAGACTTCCCACAACTGTCACTCATTCAACAAAAAGATGTTCTGGAACTGCTAGACCATTTTAAGGATATCTTTGCCTCTGGACCTACAGACTATGGCCTAGCTAAGGGGATTATCCACCAAATAGATATGGGTGATGCTCCGCCCTTTTGTGCCAAACCTTACCACTGCAGCCAAGTAGAAGATGACCAGGTCTCTAAGAAGATTAAACAGCTCTTGTATGCTGGGCTCCTAGCTCCCTATAAGAGCCCTTGGGCCTCCCCATTATTGATCCTAAAGAAGAAAGATGGAGGCCACCGCATTGTGATGGATTACCACCAACTAAACTTTCTCACCAAATAGGACTCATACCTTTTGCCAAGAATTGATGATGCTCTTAGACAATTGGGAGAATCAAAGTTTTTCTCTGCTATGAATCTAGCATCAGGATACTGGAAGGTAGACTTGTCCCCTGAAGATAGAGAAAAGGCTGTGCTCATCACTTTGGAAGGTCTTTATGAACCCACTCAAATGCTCCAAGGACTCTGTAATGCCCTGGCTACGTTTCAAAGGGCTATGGACTCCATTCTACAAGATCTGAAACTCTCCTGTGTCCTTGTATATCTCAACAATATTACTGCATTCAGCTTCACCTTTACTGACCATTTAGACCACCTCAAAGCTTTATTTGTCAAAATTTGAGAGGCAGGCTTGAAACTCAAACCCTCCTAATGCTCTTTCTTCAAAGAACTACTTGAATTCTTGGGCCATGAGGTCACCCAAACTGGGATACACCACATGGATAATAAGGTGGAAGCTATTGAAAATATGCTGCCTCCCATAAACCTATGGTAGGTCCAAGTGTTTCTTGGCATGATGGGGTACTATTGAAAATTCATCCCTGTTTTTGCTGAATTAAGCAAACCCCTTGTCCAGCTCCTTTGCAAGTACCCTTTGAGTGGACTGCCAGCCAACAGCAAGCCTTTGAAGCGTTGAAAGCCAAACTCAAATAGGCTCCCATCCTAGTCTACCCTAATTATGATAAGGAGTTCATCTTGTACACTGACGCTAGTGGAGTAGCTGTGGGTGCCATTTTAGCCCAGCTTGATGATGAAGGCATTGATTGATCTGTGGCCTATTATTCACGAATCCTCAACAAACACAAGAATAACTATAGTGTCACTGAAAAAAATGCCTAGCTGTTCTGCATGCAGTAAAACAGTTCCAGCACTATATTTACGAGACTCACTTTATGGTAGTCACAGATCACTCCTCCCTTAAGTGGTTGCAACAATTAAAGGAGCCTGAAGGTCGGCTAGCCCATTGGGCCCTATGCTTACAAGGATACAATTTCACAATAGTATATTGTCCTGGTGCACAACATCAGAATGCTGATGGTTTGTTGAGGATGCTTATACTATCTATCCATCCTAATGACGACAATTGCCTATACAAGTTGATATTATACCCTGACTCCTGGACCACTGAACCAGAAGACATCCGCTTGGCACTGCAAGCCCTATCAAAAGATATTGTGATTTGAGATAGACAACTATTCAAGAAAGTCAACAATGCCTATCTGTCCTACGTCTTCCCCATTATGAGAATAGACATCATCATCCAAGCTCACATTGATACTGGACACAGAGGTATAGCAAAAACGCATTACTGGTTGTGCAAGAACTTCTATTGGGAGAATATGTACCTCCTAATCCCTGATGTCCTCGCTTCATGTCATTCTTGTCAGCTCCAACAACCCCAACCTTCCCAACACCAGTTCAAGATCATCCCTCCTAAACATGCCTTTCACACTGTGAGTATTGATGCTGTTGACCCTCTTCCTTGTTCTAGGTCTGGGTGTCAATTCATCTTGACAGCCATAGATCATTTTAGTAAATGGGTAGAAGCCAGAGCAACCAAGGATATAACTGCCAAGACCACTGCTAACTTCCTGCTGCAATATATCTTCTACCACCATGGCTGCCCTCAGGCTCTGATTTCTGACAATGGGACCAACTTTAATGCCCACCTCATAACGTCCATTGTAGAAGCTATGGGTACACACCAATCCTTCTCTGCTCTGATATAACCTGTTAACCAACGGGACTGTGGAACAAGTGAATTCCACCCTGGTGTTCATAATGAGAAAGCTTACCCTCTCTGATGCTGCTAATTGGTATATGTTCCTCCCTGCTGCTCTCTTTGTGTATAGACTCAGCAGGCATCAAGTGACTGGACAGTCCCCCTTTGCCATTCTGTATGGACAAGAAGCCACTAACCCCTCAATCTTGGGATCCCCTTTGATTGAAGTTAATTCATCTGCCAACCCTGAAGCTCATGTCAAAGACTTGACTAATTGTATCATCAACATCCAGGCTATAGCCTATTCTATTGCCTAAAAAGTCAAAGTTTTAGAGCTCTTGCCCTCCAATGCTTCCAGAGCCCCCCTCCCAAGTATCAAGTAGGCAACCTAGTCCTCTATTATCAAAATTTACTGGAGGCCAAGCCCATAAGCTAGACTTCCTCTGTGTGGGACCTTGTGAAGTCACTTACAAGAAGGGTGCCAAGTATACTGTAAAGCTGCTGTCTTCTGGCTGTCCTTTTGCCTGTGTTTACCCCAAATTTCTCTGCAAATATCAACTCCCTGTGTGCAATCTTGAGGGGGGAGATGTTTTAAATTGCGCCATTAATGCTATTTTGATGTGGCCTTCAAATAGTGACATGTGCAAATATTTGGTTAGTTTTGCTTTCAACTTTGGGAATTCCTTGCCTTCTTTAAATAGGTCTGATTCAAGCTCCACCCATTCTGGAATACCATACCTGCCCTTGTCTGATCCTGGTATGACCTCACCAACGTGACCCCTTCTGCCACTCTGTCATCTTAATGAGTGATCATTGGCCCTTGTCTACCATTTAAGTAGAATCAATTCTCCTAATAAAGACAAGTTTATCCAAATTTGTGTTGGCTTTAATAATCTTCAAGCCTCTTCCTTTCCTTTTTGCCAAAAAGAATTATTCATCTTGTATTTCAGGAAATTAAGGTATGTGCCCTTAATTTTGCCCTGAAGGCTAATCCAAGGCTAGCTTTGAACCACAAATCTTTTGTTTAAAAATTTTCTACCGTGTCCTCCTGGATGTTGTCCCCAGGAGCCAAACACAACACCTTCAGTATCTCTAAGCGCAGTGGACCTTCTGGTATGTAGGTGTGTCCATGTAGCTGCAGGATGTTTTCATGTAAGGAGTAACCTGTTTGGTAGTATTGACTATTGATTTCTTTCTTTAAGTCTTCCATGATGGAGATGCAGTGCTGGTCTACAATCTGAGCTAGTTGGATTTCTTCTCTTCTACTGGCTAGCCCTAAGAATAGGAGCATTGGCTCAATCATGTTTGAGGATAGCAAGGGTTTAGTGTTTAATTCTTCAATCTCTTTAGCGCTAGGGAAAAGGTCGGCTCTTTGGCTTGGGGCATCAGGTACAATTTTGATCTTGCCAGGCTTGTAGCTTATTGATAAGTTGTAATCTGCTAGGAATAGGACCCATCTAGCTTGACGCTGATTTAGTTGTTGCAGTTTGAAGAATTATGCCAGGCTCTTGTGATTGGTCATGATCCTCACTAGGTGGTTGATGTCACACAAGTATCTTCTTCAATGTTTCAAGGATTGGATGATAGCAAGTGTCTCTTTATCTTAGATGGGGTAGTTCAAATCAGGTGGAGTGAACTTCCTTAAGTAGTAAGCTACAGGGTGTAGCTTACTATCATGCCCCTCCTGAAGCAACACCCCCCAATGCAAAGTCAGAGGCATTTGTCTCCACAATTAAGGGTTTATTGTAAACTGGCATTACCAAGACAGGGGCAGAAACTAAAGCATTCTTTAGCAACTCAAAGGTGAATTTGGCAGTGTCATCCCACACAAAGGGGTGTTTCCCAGAGGTAAGGTGGGTCAAGGGCAAGCAGATTGAAGAAAAATTTTGGACAAATTCCCAGCAGAATTTTTAGGCCCAGTAAACTTCCGACCTCCTTGTGATTCATAGGTTCAGGCCATGACGCCACAGCCTCTATTTTGTTGGGTGACATTTCAAATCATCCTTTCAGTAAATTGTTCCCCAAGAACTCTACTTCCTCTTGGAAGAACTCATATTTCTGGAGTTTAACAAAGATTCTATGTTCCTTGAAGTGTTATAGGACAGCTTGTAGGTGTTCAACATGTTCTTTGGGGGTTCAACTTTAGATGAGGATGTTATCTAAGTAGGCTACACAACACTGATCCTTGAGTCCTCCTAAGAAACTGTTCACCATAGTTTTAAAGTTGCTGGGTGTGTTGCATAATCTAAACAGCATAGCTAAGTATTTTTAGAAATCTTGTCTGGTCTTGAAAGTGGTCTTCCATTTGTCACCAGGCCTGATCCAGATCTGGTTAAAGTCATCCCTCAAATCAACCTTTGAGAAGATGTTGGCTCCTGAAAGCTGGTCTGAGAGGTCTTTGACATTGGGTACAGAGTATCTGTTTTTTACAGTGATGCTGTTCAGGTCCTGATAATTGATGCAAGGACGTAGGTTGCCACCCTTCTTTTTAACAAACAGTAAAGGTGATGAACAAGGATATTTGGAGACTTGTATATATCCCTTCTTCAACATCTTTTCCAAGTACTCTCTTAAGACAGCTTGTTCCTTCATGTTACAACTGTAGACAGGTCCATGATTAAGTTGGTTTTTGGGGAGGAGGTCAATGGCGTGGTCAAACTGACTGTGTTTAGGCAAGGTGGTGGCTTCTTCTTCTGAGAATACAGACTCCCAAGGCTTCAAACATTTTGGGATATCAGCTTTGCAAGATTCCATGTCAATGTTGTTTAGCTCAGGGGTCTGCTGAGGGCTCAAGCAGGGAACCTCTAAAGTTTAGCTCTCATAAGTAACAGTCACCTGATGGTTCTTATAGTCCAAGTTCAATTGGTGGTTAACCCATCATTCAAACCCTATCACTACAGGTTTGGGAAGCTTCTCTGTGGCATGGAATCTGGTGGGCAGGAGTTTCCCATTTAACTTCAGGAAGACAGACTCTTTGCATTTGTGGTACAGATCTGTTGTCTTATTTCCCAAGTTTATCAGTCAGGAGTTTCCCTGGATTGTTACACCCAGTTTCTCAGCTAGACTATGTCCATGTAGTTGAGGGTTGCCCCACTTTCTAGGAGAGCTACAGTGTTCACCTCATATTCATGGTAACATAAATTGGTGTCAATGATAGGATAAGACTTGGAAGCATTGTTTATTGCTGAAAAATATTCTCCTTGGGTTCCATTGGAGTGTCTAGTGCAATCCTTGGATAAGTGGCCACTCTTGTGGCAATAGAAGCATAGCCTGCTTCTGATGTGGTGTTGGTACTCTTCTGGGTTCATGCTTAAACAGGTCCTACTTGCACCAGTGATTTATTATTCTGGGGTTGACCAGTTTGGTATCCTTCTGGTTGGCTGAAGGCCATGCCTCTGGCAATAGCCAGGAGCTTGTCTTTGGGGAGGTTGCATTGATGGTTTCTCATTAGGCTGGTGTGGTGTGGGTTCAGACCGTTTGTGAAATGTAGACCTGATATGTTGTCAGTAATCCTGGTAGCCTCTTCCAGGCGTAGTAATTGTTGTATGCATGTCTCCAGTTTTTCACTTCCTTGGGTTAGACAGATGAGCCCCGTGTATGCTTGGATCTTGACCCCAGCAGGGGTGGTTGCAGAGTTCATTCTCTCCAGGAATTGGTTGTATGAGAGTATGAGGTCTAGGTCTTCCTCTAGGCTGGTCAAGAAGGTTTCTCTGATGTCATCCTTCAGTTGGGAAGCCACCATCATAACCTTCTGAGTGTTGTCTCTGAAGCTCTTGGCTGGTTTAAGAAAAGGAATGATCATGGTAAACGCCCTGTTCCGTGCCCATCCCAAGTCCCTTTTTGGCAGGTCAGGAAAGGTTTTAGAGGCAGCAGTATTTTGGTTTGAGGTGAAGATGGTCACATTCTAGATCTGGGATGGCTTGTCAACAATTCCTTCTTGGCTTTTGTTTGTTTCTTGTTTCTTGGTCATATACTGTCTTAGGTAGTAATCTGAGGTCAAAAATAAAAGCATAAAAGATGCCCCTATAATCAAAAAAGAATAGGGGCCCAGGGTTACTAGTTTTGTTATGGTTGACATACTGTCATGACCCATACCAGAGTCTGACTGGACTCCCACAGGGGATGCAGGCCAGGCCTGGAAGGCCATGTACACAATAGATGCAATTCTGACCAGATAGTTGACTGCAGTAGCTAGGGGACGTCAACTCCAATTATGGGGCACAACCTGGTTGGCCAGCCCCAATACTGGGACATAGACAAATCCCAACTTACTGAAGCCTGAGAAGGAGGTGTGTTAGGTAGGGGGAGTAGTAGGAATCTCCTTCATAGTAGGCAGGATGGTCTCTTTAGCACAACCAGGTGGGAGATCCAGATGATGGGGGTGGAAATACTCCAAGTCAAGAGTACAGGGTGGATTAACTGAGGTAGTAGAAGTATAACCAGGAGGGTACAGATAGGCAAGTTTATATTGATTAGAGAATTCACAAATAAATACAAACAGAATAATTAAATTTGAGCAAAAATAGATAATTCCTTCAAGAAGATAATGATTTCTGGGCATAAATTTGTTTTATTTAAGATGTCAACAGGGAAGAGGACTTTCCCCCTCACTACTTATACTTACTGGTACAGATACAACCTTTTGTGCCACCAGGGATCTGGCAGCATCATTTTCAGTCAAACTGACAATTTTTCCTGTGAATTGCGCACTAGAGCTTAGGGAGGGATGTCCATTGGTTGGTATAACAGCAACCTTGCTTGGGCTGCAGAAAGCCAAGGTTACACTGCTATTTATAGAACCTGCAAGCAATCAAGCGCCTGATTGTGCTCCCAATTTACCATTTCCCAATAATTAAGAGGCCCAAATTTGTTAATAGAATCAAAGCCAGGGATTCAAGGCTTGTGTGCCTCTAAAATCCTGGGCCATTTGTTAATTAAAAGGGGGTTTTCACATTCTGGGAGACAATTTGTAAGGATTCCCAAGCTGTGGTTGTTTGGCCTCTAGGAAGGCCAGCTGATTGTCCAGGGCCTTCTGGGCCCTGACACCAAGTTCCACATAAGTAATTTAGTTCTATATTATCATAATCAATATGGTTTTTGTGCACATAAGTTGGACTCTCTGTGGGTTAGGCCCTTGCTGTGGTTGTCAGATGGAGCAAGGAATACAGTAACACAAGTTTAGATAGATGCAATAGTCACCCAAGAGATGGTCAATACAACAACAAGTACATTAGGCTTGTTGAACTGGATTAAAGGGGGCTGAACTGAACCAGGAGGGTCTCACAGAACAACTAGAGGGTGGCTTTGAACAGGAGGCTCAAATTAAAGCAGGAGTACAGGCTTGTGCTTAGCTATCAACTATACTGTCTTGAAAATCCCAAATCAGCTGTCACTTCTATGGCTAAGAAGAGCCTGAAGGTTTGAAAGTGTACAATTCAATAATTATAAGATAGTATAAGTGTAAGTATGTTTATTAGGAGTGAGATAAGATCTTTATATAGGCAAATATAAGGATGGGTACAAAGGGTAGGCTGATCAAAGCAGTCACAGAAAATTAGCTAATCAGGGGTAGATCATCATTCAACATTTGATAGGACCAATAAGATGAGGTAGTGAATGTGTGAAATGGTTGAGAAGATGAGTGATCAAATAGATCATTATGTCAAAGCAATCATGTTAAAGCATGATTGCTGTTGAAACATAACTGATCCTAATGGCTGAGAAAAGTGAGGATCAGTCAAAGAAATGAGGTTGGATCCAGGGTGTTGAGTTTAACTAAAAGCAGAAAGGAGTTAGATCCAATATGTTGAGGTTAACCAAGAGGAGAAGGAGGTTGATTTTTAATCTGGTTGAGACAGAACAGATATAGGGAGAAAAGTTACAGACTGTTGAGTTCAAACCTAGTTTGACAGAAGGAAGGGAAAAAGAAGAGAATCATTTGGGAAAGACAAGAGTGAGATCAAGTCAAGGTAGAAAAAGAGTTAAAATATAAATTTGAAGGGATGTTTCTAATTAAAATCACCACAGCTTTAAAGCTACTCCCCCTTTGGTCTTGGAAAGAGCTGTTTTTCCTCAAAGAGCCAAAAAAATTGTCTCAAAGTCTAGATGAATCCCTGAATATCCTAGAGGATTTGGCACATAATATTGATGAGGTATTTTTCCTGGTGTTGCAACTGAACCGATGAGGATTCAGTATTTAGAATTGGGGAAGACAACAGTCCAATAGGAAAGGACAGAATAATAAGAATAAGGTATTGTTTATTGTAGAATATTGTGATTAATATACTATATGGGGAAAGCCACAAGGCCACAAGGGGGTGGCATAGTGGGAAGTTCCATGTAAGGTTTGAAGCCAAGGAATAACTTGTGCGGGGATCAGCAAGTCAAATTGGTAGTGCTCCTAATTAGGATGAAGTACCCACCATTTTTTTTGCATCATATTAATCCATAACGTTAGATACGTCAAGAGGCAGCTCATTGAGCACCCCCTGTGTATTGTGAGATACATTGGCAGGCAAGTCTGGAAACTTGGTTGCAACACTGGCTTACCCATATCAAGCTGTGCCTGCCAGTATTCAACTTTTGGTCCCAACCTGGGAAGAACCCCCAAATTAATTTGGACTTTTTTTAGCTTTTTTGTCCATATTTAAAACAAATCCACATTAGCCAATCATAATCTGCCAAGTTGCTAGGCTCTCTCTGCCCTGAATCCCTGGATTTAAATCAGCCTGTCCAATTTAAATACCTCATCTAATCAGACCTGATTGAGGATATTATTCTAAAACTCTCCAATCCCCCTGACTCTGGACTAAAAATGCCTCCTTCATTCAACCAGGAGGCTCCCCTGCTCCTGGTGGATTCAAAGTTTATAAAACCACTCCTTAAACCCCAATCAAGCCCCCATGGAATCCCTGCTTGTCTATTTTGCAAAAATAAAGTTTAAAATTTCTGGTTGCATAAACTTCCTGTTGGAATGGCTCTTGTTGAACCTTAAAATTATTCATAAAACTTATACTTTCTGTGGGGTTCCTGTTCACCAGTCCCCATTGTGTGTCCTGGGTCAAAGCCAGAGACCAACTGGGTTGGGGTTGTCATCCTCAGGGATGCTTTTCATGCCCCTTAATCATCATTTGCAACTGATAACTAGGGGGGAATGTATTTCACAGCAATGCCTGGGCCACCAAAGCATCTCCATCCTCTAAGGAGCTGTTTGCATGATAATCTTTGGTACAGCAATATTCCAGATCTCAAGGTTTTAGGAACCACATTACTTATTCCCATCCCAGATTTCCCCATGAGTGAACAAACTCAGGTTTTTTATCCTCTGCTCCTCTTAACCAACTCCATAATCATTCTCACTAGGGGAGTTTCATGTCACACAAAAGGAGAATAGGGGTCAAGATAGTCTTTATTAACAGAAGAAAGATCCCCTTATAAATCTTCTGATTTGTCACCATTTTGGAGTCATTTTTTACAGCTACTCCTTCAAAAAGGACTTTTTGACGCTCTAGAATACATCTGGTTACTGCAAACCAACCATAAGTGTAGCCATTAAGATGTAGATCAACACCACACCAAGCTCCTGCTTGCAACCAAAGAATTTCCAAAAAAACCTCCAGTGGAGACCCAAAGGACCCTGTAAATTTCCAGCTAGCCTCCTTCTTATAGTGTTCTTTTCCCAACAGTTCCGTCTTCAGAATGGCTTTCTTCAAAAACTTAAACCATTACTGCTCACTTTTTTCTATAATAACTTAAGCTTACATACTTGCTTTCTCAAAAGCTTAAAGTATTAAAACACTGTTTTCTTACTTATACTTTAAGCTTTTGGCTTCCAACCAATCATATTCATCAGGAAAGCTTCCAGAACTCAACCAATAAATGTAGAGCGCAAAACTAGACTATTTATGAAGTTCCACCGTGATCCAACTAGGAAATCAATTTCCACCTCTCAAACCACTCAAAGCAACAACTCTTCACACACCAAAGCGTTAACCAATTCACTGTTCCAGCACCAGTATTCCCTGAATTCAACCTTAACCAATTTCAATAGTAGAATACTAATTAAAATTTTCTTTTTGGTCCTGTTCAACATTTTCCCCATATATTTCAAAATATAGTAAAGTCCAAGGAAAATGTCCCACCAAAATGACTTTGTATTCAGCTCTCATAGCAACATATCTTTATCTACCCTAGGAACTTAATAAATAAACTTCTTACCCATACTTCCATCCACATGCTTCTTGATTTTACTACTAAACCAAGGCAAAACCTTCCTCCTTTTCCTACCTTGGAAAATCAATTCAGCAAAACCTTGGCATATTTCTCCAGATCATCAGTCCTTCTGTTCCTTCTACTTCTTCTTGCTAGTCCTTCTGAGTTATGTTTCCTTCCTTCTGCCAGTCCTGCTCTATAATCTTCTAATCCTTCTGCTAGTTCTTTTCTGTTTATTGGCTAGTCTTTTTCATTTAATCAACTAGCTCTCACTATGAACCACCTAGGTTTTATTCCTTACTATGATCCTCCAGTCCTTTAACTAGCCTTCACTGTGACTATATGGTCCTTCTTACTGGTCTTCAATTTGATTGTTTCCTATAAACCATCAAGGTTCCATCCTACAGTCCCTGTTACCAGCGTCTCAGACTCAGGAAAGAAGTTTACAAGTAGGCTAGCATTTGACTGGGCCCCTGTAAATGACCACCACTATAGACCATCAATCACAGACAATCCTCATGTCTGTGCAGTTGTTTTTACTCACTCAGGTGGTTAGTCCTGGGCTTTCAAGTACAAAGTAACCCAATTTACTTCCCAGAGGCCTGATCATATCAAGTTTTTCAGCTTCTTCACTGAGAAGACACCCTGATAACACCTCTAAGCATATTCATTCCCCCAATGGTAGCTTCAGGACCTCCTCAAAGCCTCCAGGAAAACACAAACAAGGACACCTTATCAGTCTGTTGGGTAAGATGCTTACTCACAGACCTCCTGTGAATACACGATGGCATGTAGAGCCATCTTTTCTCCTCCCTTCCTAGTATCTCTTTGTTACCTACTAGAATGTATCATCCTTCAGCCCTAGTAGTCACCTTTTACCTACTAAAGAAGATATTCATCATCCTCACCTAGTAGCTCATGTTACCTACTAGGTTCAGACCTACCAACTAGCACCCCTAGTAGCCCATTTTATCTGCTAGGTTACACCATTTCTTACCCAAAATAGCCTATGTTACCTACTGGGTGTAGACGTCAAACCAGCTCCCAACAGCCAATGTCACATGCTGGGCTAGTTCAACCTCTGCCTCTAGTAGCCAATGTTACCTAATAGGCAGGCCTTACCTTCCCTAGTAGCCCCTGTTACCTACTAGGCCTCTACCTGTCTCAAAACTACTACTCATGACCAAATTTCAGCATAAAGTCTTTATTGATGCTAAATCCACTCTTGCCTGCAAAACAGCTTCCATGTGAATTGTCACAATTTTCTTACTCTTTCTTTCTCTTCTGGGTTTTAGGCCTCCTAGTGATGATGTGACGGAAATCACAGGATAATAGAAAGCTGTCTTCATGTGGTTAGGAATTACCCACCAAATCCTCATAGAGTTAATTATTAACCACCAACGCAGCTTCAGATACTGTTTTGTGAAATTTCCAAATGAGATACTAGGATTAAGTAAAATAATTAGCCCCAACCAGAAAGCCATAGATAAATGGCCTGTGAGAGAATCAGAGTGTCTTCAGCATAAAATTCAGGACATTGAGATTGCACATGAGTTTCAGCTTTGACGGGAGTAGGAGCAGCTCCAAGATTGACAGGCATTAAATTAACATTTGGCGGCAACAACAACAAAGTACCAATGGCAGGCCCCCATCTTCCCGTAATAATCCAGCTAAGGATTAAATTGTAGGGATGTAGTGTAACAATCCAACTACAGGATGAATTTTCAAAAGTAAAGTTAGACCAGGGAATATGTGATTTTTATTGAGTAAATTTTGGAAGGACTCAACTCTTAAGAGCTAAAACAGTGAAAATTATTCAATATATATCAAAAATCAACTAAGCAATACCACCTGGATCCTTGGCTCCTATTCCTTCCACATTGTCAAGTGAGTATCTAGTCCAGGTTGCAAAGAACTCTTGAGTGACCAACTTCTGATAACCATGCTGATAAATAAGTTCATATCTGGTGACCCTTAAATTATGTCAATTTATCAATATCAACTTACAGGGGGAATTGGATTTGACCGGCAAACTGGAGCAGCTTCAACCCATTTTGATCAACCGTTTGATTCAAGTCTGTTAAATTAGTCAGTTTTGTTAAGGTTTTCTGGCTTTCAGAGCTTTTCTACTTGGCCAGATAATCCTGGCATTATGAAACTTACCGTGACAGATACTCCCTAGTGTTTTCATTCACATAAAGAGCTTTTCCTTACCTGTATGCCTTTTGAAACTGGGTTCAAACTTGTAAATTATTAGTAAAACATATATATTCTTACTTTAAGCTTGATTTTGTTAATTCTAATTCAAAACCTGGCTTCAAAGTTATTTTAAAAGCCCCAGGAAATCATTTTGTGGTTTCATCTGCCTCTGGTAACATTCTGAGAGTCTTAAACTAACAGAAAATCTCCTTGATATCCTGGAAGTTGACTTTTTTAATTTTGAAAGTCCCTGCAACTACCCAAGATTTACTGGAATTCTCTGAAGATTTCAAAAATGATACTCCCATTAAGAAAATTTGTCACATTTTTGGTCCTCCTCATGCTACTTCTGCTGTGCTTGTTTTCTCCAGACATTTGAAGTCACTTGTCTCTCTCAGCCACCTCTGTTAGAAATTATCTTTCTTGCCTCTTCTATGTTTCAAATGGCCTTCCTGGTCAATCTTGTAGTGCACTGGTCTCTGGAAGTTTTATCATCAGTAACCTTTCTTCTGGAGATGATGACTTTTCACTGGTTCAGGGGTGTTCCCCCTCTTCTGCACCAGTAGCACTAAATCTTTTTCCTGAGGTAGTTAATGATATTTTCTTTACTAAGACTCCTCTTCACCTATCTTGCTTGACTCTTGGCCATACCCCTTAGCTATTGTATAACATGCTTCTGATGGCAGGCAATGCTTATTTCCCACCAGTGTTCCCCACCTTGTCATATGGACCCCTGTTAGAGCGGTCATTCCAGTGTTGCACTGGATGGCATCCTGGTGAATTTTCCTCCCAAGATGGGAGCCAAAATTAGTTAGCATAAACCTGAGAGAAGTGAGGCCCAGACAACAGAATCTTGGCAGTGCACTCAACTCTCTTCTTAAAGGTGATCTCAAAGGGCTGTTGTGAGAAGGGGGGTTAAACTAAGTCCCTCCCTAAAATTACCTCCCCATGTTCAATTTTGAGAAAAAGATTGTGGTGATCCACACATGTGTTGTTTTGCAGGCAAGGGTTGATTTGGCTTCAAATAAAGGCAATATGCTGAAGAGTGACAATGGGTGGTTATCTGGTGACGCTGTAAGCTAGTAGAGAAATAGGGCTACTAGGGTTAAGTAGGGTGAGCCTAGTAGGTAACATGGGACTACTAGGGTAAGTAAGGCCTGGCTGGTAGGTAACCTAGGACTACCAGTGTGAGAGAGGGGGGCTAAACTAACTAAGTTTGGCTCCCATCCTGGTGAGACAAACCACCAGGATGCCACCCAGTGGAGGACTGGAACAGCCGCTTGAAGGGGGGACCACATGGACGACATGGGAGACATTTAAGGGAAATAAGCGTTCAAACCCATAAACATCAGTCCCGTGAGCAGCCAAGGGGTGCGGGTGGGAGTGGGAGGGAACACCACAGGGGTCACAAGTAGTACTGAATTACTCTGGGGCAAGCTGGGGAGGGGAGGCATGGAAGACTCATCCCCCTTAGAGGCAGACAAGGAGTGATTGGCAATACCCAGATCCAAGTTGTCACACGTCAAACTCTTAACCACAGCCTCTCCAGAAAAGAGAAGGCTACTGGGGAGATCCCAGAGACTGGAAGGATCTTCACCCACAAGACAGGAAGAAGAGGAGATCTTTCCCCACAAGTCTGGGGAAGTAGACCACAAGAGCAGCATAAATGGGGCCAAGGAAAATACCAAAAATTTCACAATAGGGAGTATCATGATTAAAATCACCACAAAATTTAGAGAAGATTGGCACAGTTTTCCAAACTGCAAGCAATAATTTTATGGAGAACTGGGGGACACACACAAAAGAAACCAAGCAAGAGACAGCAGGACAATCCTGGGGAAGCTTGGTGGTGAACTCAGATGGCTTGGGGATGATCAAAGCAAAAAGCAGATTTGAAAGCAAGGGAATTAAAGGAAATTACAAGATAAAAGAAGATTTTTATATTGATATTAACTTTAAATTTAGGTTTCAAACGTGAATTTTGAAAGGCAAACAGAAGAAGACAGCAACTATATGCTTGAGCCTGCTTGGGTGATGCTAGAGGAGAGCCCAAGTTTGAAACAGGTTGCGGGAAGGTAAGCGTGAAGAATATGACTAACACTTTAAAATTTAGATGATAGGAACTTCAAACAGGGGGCTCCAACAATCACTGTTTCTTTTTAAAAAATGAAGTGCAAGAAACCAAACTTTAATAAATTGGAAAATAGACAAGCAGGGGACTGAAAGTCCCCTTGCTGTGTTACAAGGAATGGATTGCAAGGAAAGTGATCACATGACAGTTGGCCCTGGATCCAATTGGCTAGGAGAAAAACTTTGCTAGATAGGCTCAGAGAGACTGGAGAGTTTCACTCTAATTTCTGTGGTCTGATCTTATTGGCTAGAAGAGGTACCAGGCATTTGGGGTTCAACTGAGTTGTCAAGCGTCAATGTGGCAACCTTTTATTGGCTAGCTCTGATAGTTTTTAAAAATGGGCAACACCAGGCTAATAAGTAGTCTAAATTGACCAATGTTTCTTCCCAGGAGGGAGCAACCAAGGGCAAGGGATCTGCGGGGTAGGCTAGCAAAAACCTCTCATCAACTGTGTGTACTAAATCCTTTAAAGAATGAAGGGGTTTGGCTGGCATTTTTGGGCCTTTCTTGGTGCGGCGGGGGAAGGTTGTGTGATCTAATGCCAGAGGTGGCAGTGAATTTACAACCAGGGGCAGATGTTGCCTCCACCCAGCAGAAGAAATTGGCTGCTTTGGGCTATAGTGCTTCACCTTGCAGGAAACTATGGCTGCAAAAGGGTGAAGACTGAAAAAGCAAGCAGGGAACTTTGTCTGTCTAGGGGGGAGTAAGTTTTGGACCCCTGGCGGGTAACGCAGGCTGCCAGGGAGGGGAAGAGCTTTGAGGGCTCTACGTACCCTAATACGCTTACAGGAGGTCTGTGAGCAAGCATCCTAACTAACAGAATGATAAGATGTTATTGTTTATGCCCCTATGGGAGCTTTGGGGAAACCCAAAGTGAGCATTAGAGGGCATAGATTTGCTCAGAGGTGTCACCAAGGCGGTTTGCTTGGGAAAGCAAGCTGCAGAACTTGGTGTGATCAGGCCTCTGGGAAGTGGAGCTGATTACTCTGCAACTAAAATCCCAGACTTAATCACCTGGGTGAGTAAAGACAACGCATAAACATTGATCTGAGGTTAAATGGCCTAAGTGGATTGCCACTTGCGAGGGCCCAGTCAAACGCCAGTTCAATGTAGACTCATGCCTGGGTCTACAAGTGCTGGTAATAGGGACTGAGATAAAAAACTGAGGTGGCTCACATAATTAACAGAGAAGACTAGCAAGAGGGACTGTTTGATCACAGTGAAGGCTAGTTGACAGACTTTTAATTCATATTGAATTGTGGGAACCAATGTGGTTCAGTGTGTGGAAGGAACAAAGGAGGTTCCTAGTGAGGATTTGTTGAGGAACTGGTTGAGGATAAGCTGAAGGACAAGAAGATTATGATGCAGGACTAGCTGATCATAATGCAGGATAGCCAGAGGACCAGAAGTTTGTGTTGAAGAGCTGAAGAGCTTAGAGAATGTGAGTGCAGGACCAGAAGATAACCTGAAGGAACTAGCCAGACTGGATACAGAGGCTGAAAGAACTGTTTTAGTGTCTTTTGAGAGGAAAATAGATAAAAAAAGAAGCATTCAAATAATAATCAAATACTGCTTGATTATGATTAAAAAAGGATTTAATATCATACAATGAAAAAGAAAGAAAAGTAAAAATAATATATAGTTTGTTAAAACTGTAAATTTATTTAAAAAGAAGAATTGAGAAAGAAGGGAGCCAGAAAGAGGCCAGAAATGAAACGGAGAAACTATGAAAGCAAAAGAGCAAATTTTGCCAAGAACAACTAAGAGAGGCAAAAGGACAAGCAGCAAGCGGGTTCAAAGTTGTGAAACGTTGAGAGAAACACAGAGAAACGTTGTAAAATTGAGGGGTCAAAATTTGCCTAAGTAAAACATATGTGGAAGCGCTCAAGATTTGCTGGGAAAACGTGACAGGAATCACGGTGAAACCGTTCAAAACGCAGAGCAGTTGTTTACCCGGAGCAAGACAGCCTCGGGTTTAAACCAGGGTCAAGAGCAAGTCATTCGGGGAAACCTTTTTGGCAAAACCGTTGAATCAAGGTGTGTGATTGGCTGCAAGCCAAAGTCTATTTGATCAGTGTTTTAAGGGCTTTAACTTAAGAGTTAAAGCCTAAAAAATGAGGAGCAGAAGCAGAAAATTCAGGGCTTTCATTGGCTGAAGTAAGTTTTAAAGTTTAATATATTATAGAAGGAGAAAAACTGGATAGTTTAAGCTTTGAAAAACCAGAGTTCTAAGAGAGTTTTTTGGTCTGAAACAAGGGGCTATAAAAGGGAGAGCTATCTGAGACTCTTCAGGGACTGGATAAAGTGGATTACAAAGGCCCAAAAAGCTACAGAAGGAGCCAAAGACCAAGAGTAGGAAGCAAGAGCTAGAAAAGACTGCAGGATCCCAAGATCAGAACACAGAAGCCCAAGACCAAGGAGCAGGAGCCAAAGACCAAGTACAAGGAGTCCAAGAGATTGTTAAAGGACTCCAAGTACTGGAACAAAACCCTCATTATTCCCTATCCCAAGGCCATATATCAGAAGGTTTCTAAGGGGATCTTCCTTCTGACTGTGAATAAAACGCCTATTATGACCCCTACCCAAATTTCCCACATTAAAAAAGAATATAAGTTCTATGAGTCAATTACCCCACATTTTCTATCCTAGCCCAGGGGACAAGGAATCCTATTGCCTAGGGTGCAGGAAGTTTGCCTCTAGTAAGTCTGCCCAGGAGGAGTGGGAAAAGATGACTAGATATCTTGAAATGACAGATAGAGGAAGGGAGTTTATCAGGGGAGAGTTTGCTAGACTATTACAGGATTGGTATCAGCCTACAGAAGGGCTGGCGTCTGCTCAAGTACAAGTGTATGATGAAGACGCTTGCCTAGTGATTTGGAAGGTACTGGAGGAGTTTGCTCTTATGCAGGCCAAGTATAAGCTCCTAACTAATCATTCACCACTGTTGGAGAATGACAACTCCTCCAAGCCAATCCCTGGCTATGACCCAGGACACACTTTGGGGACTGGTGACCAGGAACCCCACAAAGATGTTGTGGATTGTGCTATTAACGCTATTTTGATATGGCCTGTAAACTGTGATGGTTGCAAAGGTCTAATTGGATTTACCTTTGCTTTCAACAGTTGCCCCCCTTCATTAAATGGATTGACTTTAATGTCCACCCATTCTGTATTGTATCCCCTGAGAAATTAGGGTCCTGGTACTATCTCAGACCCAGTTAGCCTCCTTGCCTACCTAGCAAATAATCTTTACCCCTATTTCTCTATATAAGTAGATTAATTCTGTAAAAAAAAGACAAGTTTTTCCACATTTTTGTTGGCTTTTATATTTTTCAAGCTTTCAGGATACCAGAAGTACCGCAGAGCTCCAGCAGGCAAGAGAGAAGTTGAAGCAGGTACTGGCATGACCCACCAGATGATGAGACCTAACTTTACCAGGTAGGAGAGGGCCTTTTCAGCCACAGCCCAAGGCTCAGCCACTGGCAAGGAGGAGTCAATCAATCCTGTGAGTGCCAGGTAAAGCACTCCCAGGAATTGACTACTATTGCCAGTGGCATCAGAAGTGGGTGGGGTTGAGGTGGTTGGTTTGGATGTTGGAGGTAGTTTTATGGGGACCAGATAAGCAGCAGAATTGTTGTACTTTCTGTTGAAGATTAAAGGTTAGATGGTGATTGCTTTGCTGCCACGGACAATCTGGTAGGGTTTCTTGGGTGCATTTGAGCGGATGTATCACTGCAAGTCTTCCAAGGTCCAGGGTTTGTGATCAGGACTTGGGGAATACTCGGTGAAATGCAAAGGGCCAAATGGAGTGTTGGGTGAACGGTAGTAGTCAAAGGCTTCAGTTTTGTCAACTGGAGCCTGGCTATCTATCCTAGTGAATGGGTGCTGATGCTTGGGTTTATGCAGATGAAAGAGTATCAAAAATATGTATGAAAACAGATTGATGAACCAAATGTTCATAACAACTTTATTTGGTAAGGATGACAATACAGAACTTTTTCAGGTGCTTCTGATTATATACTTACTCACATGCAAGTGCCTCTGGGCATTTTTCTGATGCTATCTGGGTGACAAGGCTTGACATCTCAGGTTCTGCTGTTTGGTTGGCTGTTTCATGGTCATTTTTGGGGGTTTCAGGAACAGTTGTTTGGCTTTTTGGTGGCCTATCTTGGCTTGGCTGGCCATTGGTTCTGGAAGGTTTGGCTTCTGGGGTTATGAGGTTTTTTCCAATTTGATCACCTTTTTTGGACTGGCTTGACAGGCTTTCCTGAGGCCAAGGAACTTGATTAAAAAAGGGGTCCCCAATTGGGGACCTCAAATTACTTAATGAAGGGTGGGCTTACTGGGCAGCTAAAATTAGCCTGCCCAGGCCCAGTCAAACCCACCAATGCTTGGGCATAGCTTTTGGGGCCCAGAACAGGCCCTGCAGCTACCACCAGGGTGGGAATGGTTCCCGCCTGGTGGCTAGGAGCGGGTTCAATTCTCACCTGGGACTTCAAATATATTACTTTTGTAACACAAATGCTCTTTTTTGCTAAAGAAAACCCTCTATTATTTTTTAGGAAATTAAGGTATGCCCTCTTATTTTTTCCCTGTAGGCAAACCAAGGCTAGCATTGAACCTCAACCCTTTTGCATCAAATATTTCCCTGTGATGCCCTCTTGGATGTCTTCCCCAAGAGCCAAACACAGCAGCTGTTATTTTTAATATTATGGGGTTGAGTTAAGCCCACCCAAAAAGATGGATGCCTGGAGTTAAAGGGTAATTCAGTTGGATGAAAGAGCTATCTGTTTGAATTTACAGCGGCTAATTTTAGACCTTTTTTACCTTTCCAGGATAAAGAAAGTTGAATAGTATCCTAATAAAAATAAAAGGTTATTGTTAAAAAAGAAGTTATATCAAGACAAACATCATACTATACAGCTGTTCTTAGATCTACGAGTCATGTATTTGGTTGAAATTGGTAAGATATCCCATTAGATTTTCAATAAAAAAGGCAGTTGGTGGAAGGGAAGCTTAGGCATGGCAAATTTGATGAGATTTTAAAACTGAAGATTCTTGAGCAGATGGATTTTAAGATATGATAGTTTGGATAGATTTCAGGTTTATTGGGAGGGGTTGTTTGTTGGGGATTTGTTGTAGAAAGTCCAGAAGTGGGTTTTAAGCATGTGAGCGCGCAGGTCTACCAGAGATACAAAAGATAGCTTGCATGGGAGGATTGGACAAGTGGGGCTGGGTGTACTTGGAGGTGGGCTTAGAACATCCATCTCAAAGTTTTCTGGTTGGAGATGTAACTTTTTTAGGTGGTTGCGCAGTCCAGTCAGGCTGGCATAGATCTTGGTGCAGGGGCTAAATGGACACTTCAAGACATTGTAGTTGATGACATTGGTATGAACATGGGCCATGTGATAATAGAGCCCAGATTGTTGCTTGTACTTTTTGGTGCATCCCTTCTCTTTACATGTAATCAAACTGGGAGACTGGAGGTTTGAGTCTTTAGAGAGTTGAGGGGTTTTCTTGGGGGCTGAATATCTGTGTGGGAGTAGTTCAGGGTATCTAAAGTGAAACCAGCAGTACAAAACTTGGTCTGGGGCTACAGGTTCTTTGAAGGTGAGGGATTTAAGAAAGAAAAGAAACATGGAGTACTCAGGAAGGTTGTTAGAAATTGTGATCAAGTAATCATATGACATGGCCATTGCTGAGCTGTAGGGGTTTTTAAATTGCAGAGGTAGCTTAAAAATAGGAGCAGGTCTAAAATGGTCTGGATTAGCCGGAAATGTGGTGAGTGTACTCAAAAAGAACTTTGCCCGTTTAGCAATGTGAATAGAGGGATTTCCAATATCTTTGAATTCTAAGCAGGATTGGGTCTTGTCTGAATTACAGAAAGCAACAACTTCTTCCAGATGGACATCAAAGTAGTGTGTCAAGGCAAGGCTTATTTCATAGAAGAGCAAATTGCAGCAGCCATATGGGAGAAGGAGAGGCTTTGCATTGGCTGAGATTGTCTTTGTGACAAGTGGTGCTTGGTTGCTGGGAGCAGGATATGCCTCATGGCTAGGGTAGTAAAGGGAAAGCAAGTGTTTGATGTGTTGTGAATTTGAAGCCATGAGTAGAGATAAGATGTAGTGTCTATATTTGTATGGATAATAAGGCCATGTGACATGAAGAACTATTCTTCAATGAAACATAATGATTTGGTGTGGGTAAGACATGCTAAGAGTGGATTTTTTGGATCCACTATAAGTGGTCCCTTTGTTGTTGATCTATTTTGCCACTCTCACCCTCTATGTGGATTATGTTTCTTTCTGACATCCACTTAAATTTATCACTTGTACTTTACACTTTTTAAACTATATATTATTTTACTCTTCCAAATGGAGTAAATGCAAAAGTTAAAAATTATTTAATTTAATTTATTTACAATTTAATGAGCTGATATTCGAAATCACTGGATGGAAATTGGGTTAAAAATACAACTACGTCGTTTAGAAAAGTGCAATTTATATAATATTTATAATATCGGGCCAGATTTTCAGGAGTTCAGCTTGTTTTCGAGGTTATTTTCTCAACAAAGCTTCTGTATGTGGCTTGGGTGGCGTTATTTCCGTACCGAAGCAATCGCTTAGCACATCCACTTAAAAAAGGGTGGCAAAGTTTGGGCTTGTAACGAATCACCTTGATTTAGGCTTGGCTGCTTTTTGTTTAGAATTTAAGCGACTGAAGCCAATAAACTCGTGGCAAAGTTACCAAGTCGATCCTCAATAATTGCTAGGCATCTTGGGAGCTCTTTCGCCTTAGCTTTAGCTGGATGTTCCCTTCATCCCCAAGTTTAGAAGCTAATTTAATTTATTGGCAGCGTGGGCAAAGGAAGAGACCTCCCTTGTTGATGGGTGCGCCAATCCCATCCACACGGTGTGAGTGGGGCTAGGATATGTCCTCCTGAAACACCATCTCCTAAGTTAAGCATTATGCGCGTATGATTGGTTGTATAAGGGATCTTTTTTCAAGCAACTGGTTAAGTACCAGTTGAATGTGGCGTCAAAATATTCCTCCTTAACTTGGGAAGCATATCTCACCTTCCAATCGAAATTTGTTTTATCAACACATAAATTCCTACTCACTAAAAACTATTCTTAAAAAAACAATCAGTTTGGATATTTATTCCTTTGCAATTCAAACTTGAACAGCGTGCAAAAGGATCTTCATCGAGTTAAAATAAGCATATTTAGCTTAAGAATTTATATACGTACTCCTTTCAAGGGCCATCCTCATACAAGCTTCCAAGTTGAGTTCCAGATTTCCATTCGCATTAAGTGAATTTCACTTTAGAACTCTTCCACCACAAATAAAACCTAGCCCCCAAACTCCAACCAAGCATACTATGGATGCTTCTCCTCTGGTCATCAGTAGGATTGGGATGGACACAGCAGCTATGCGATCACAAAGTCATAAAGCCTTTTTTAGGACGCTTTAGATTAGGTCACAAAATAATCCATGCGGATTTGTGCTGCAACTTTTGGAGCAGGCCACAATTTGTGCCTCCCTCTATTGTGTAGGTCACAAAATATAAAATGAACGCAATTTTAAAGATGACACACATGATTTTGAAATGTGCAAGGTACATTATAAAAAATTAAAATAGTTTTCAAGGATAAAACATGTGGTATCATTTCCTTTTCAGCCACGATATTAAATATTGAACACTTAGATGCTGAAATATTATTTTTCACTTAATAATTTATTAAAAAATTTTACAACTCATTTCTCACAATAATAGTTTCTGAATTATATATGATTTTTCTTAATTCTGAGTCAATATTTTTTATTTACACGAATAAAAATATATAGCAATCTTTGAAATAGCCAAATATGATTATATTAATATGATTAATAGGTACACCCAAGAAAATAAAACTCATGTAAGTCATAAACATTCAAAACAAATGATAGAAAGTTGGATTTATAACCAAATAAAATTACTAATAAGAACATGAAAATTAAATATAGTTGAATAAAAATCTAACAAAAACTTATTATATCAAATCTAGTTGATATAATGCATAAAAAGTGATGAGGAGCACCTTTTGGGGAAGCTTCAAATATGGAATTGAGAAAGAAGAGAATTATATTTTATTGGATAATACTTTAGACTTATATAGCTTTGGCTGTGGCAGAGATTTAGTTGGATCAAACCTAGGGGTTGGTCATGTGTGGGATGGGTTCAAGCCACTGGTGTCAGGATTTGCCTTTTCTATAGCTGCTATTATGTTTTTATTTACTTGCTTGTTTCTGGCTTTTAAGTTTTAGGATTGCCTTCCATTTGATTTTATTTATCTTCCTCTTCCTTTTTCCTTTCTTTTCCACCTTTGGGTTTCAAAATAGGCCTTGTAAAGGCCTAGTTATGACCTAAATACTGATTAGTATCAGTTTCAAACTCTCCTTACCTCTGCATCCGG
The DNA here is from genome assembly GCA_014839935.2 of Entomophthora muscae. NCBI lineage: Eukaryota > Fungi > Entomophthoromycota > Entomophthoromycetes > Entomophthorales > Entomophthoraceae > Entomophthora > Entomophthora muscae. Next base: position 188,313 of record QTSX02004313.1, on the reverse strand, counting down.
TTTCAAACCCTGTATCTATTTGTGGAAGTCTTAGAAGTCAGTCCAAAAATGCTTACTTTTGCTTTACTCTTGATTTACACGTTTTGAGCTTCAGACCCATTTTTCCTGAATTTTTGCTTGCTTTAACATCAAAGACAGTCGCCATAACTGCTTCTTCTCCTCCCGGTCACCCTTTAACTGGGTTTAGCTTAACTAAGCTAAACTACAAGTTCTGATCTCTTACCTTAAATTTTCATGCATGTCTTCTAACTATTTTTGGTTAAAACTCTTTACACCATTCCTTGCACCTCAATTCAACAGTGCACAATAAAAAGGCTTGGTTTTCCAGTCTCAACAATAAGTTGAGATTGTTTGACTTGCACCCCAAAAAGGTACTTGTTAGGTTTTGTGGCTTGTGTTTCCTTCCCAACTTTAGTTTAAGTTTTTTATCTTTGATCTTATGATTCCTTTTGACTTTCTGTTTCATCAGTTAGGTAGTTTCTATAGTAATACCCACAATTTTATTGTTGATAGTTTCAATCCTCCAACTAGTGGTGAGCAATTCCCAGACTTAGAAATTGATTTTTTGACCAAGTTGTCAGTCCAATTACCTTGTATTCTAGGGACACTCAGTCCATTTTACCTAGTAGGGCTTGCAGCCCGCCTCAGTCCTCATTTTACCTCCTGAGCACTGTTAGTAATTACTCAAACTTACCTTCAACATCTGTTAAAAAGGCTTTAGCTGACAACCACATCCCCCAGACCATGAGAACTTACAACTGGATACTTGGAAAGTCATGTGATAATGCTTGGTTATCATTCTTGGTAGGTCAAACAGTATATTAGTAGGACATCAAATTGGGCTCTGGCTGGATGTTAAGCAGGTTGGCAGTAGGGGGTGATCCTCTTCTGGTATGCAGTTGCACACCAGAAGGCTCCAAGCTTTGTTTCTCTACGGCTGCTGTGATGCTCCTGGAGCTGTTTGGTGGAGTCCTCTGTAGGGGTTATTTGTTTTTTGAAGGGGGGGGGGGGGGGGGGGGGGGGGGGTATCTCTGGTTTGTATCTGTTTGTTAGTTCCAACGGTGAGTAGCCTGTCTGTTGCGCTTTTTCTTTTGAATTGCCACAATTATTTGGGATTATAGGGAACAGGACACTTGCCAGAATACAGTCTATATAAAGGATTATTGTCAGAGTGGCTTCTGATTGAGAAGATTAAGGATTAGGATAAAGGTCAACAGTTTAAGGAACCTAAAGATGGTAAAGATGATTTTTTGTAAATGATTGATTATTCTTATACCTTCTACAGGGTTAATCTCTGGGCTGCTAGCAATGTCTTCTAGGACATTCTAACCGTGCCCCTAATTTAGGTAATTATTAATCTAGGTTTGGCGCTTATCACACGTCAACTAATAGAATATCTTTATCTTCATCCAGCACAGGTGATCCTTGCTGGTGTGGAATAATTTAGTACTTCAGAATCACTTCCTACTTCCTTGGCATACCACAAGCTTAATGCTTATTAATGTGATAATTATGGAGAATTTGAGATTTTGGGGAATCAAACCCAGCGTGTCAACATTTGATGTAAAAGTAAAGCGGCGCTGTGGCGCCTGCAATATTTGTCATGTGGTGCCTGCAATAATTTTCAGTTGGCACTTGATGTAAAAGTAGTTTGGTGCTTTGGCGCCTAATCCAATTGCTAAGCGGTGCCACAGCGCTTGTGTATTTTTAAAGTACCATGGCGGCAAATCATGTATCATTTAATTGCTGCAGCGGTGCTTAATATTGGCTAGTTTAAGGCTCAGGTCAGCAGACTACTGCTGATCCAATATGTATATAGTTTATAATATCAATTTATGTAATTTGGTAGCTGTAATTCATATCTGCAAGCTCCGTCATAATTAGTATTGTTGTATTTTGTACTACTAATTTATGGATTTGGTTGTAGCAATCCCAATCTGTGGGCTCTGTCATAATTGGCATCATTGCTTGGTCAAAATTCCCAACACTGTCTCTTGATTGGTACAGACCCAGGATACTAGTAATGCATGTTTCACGTATAGTGGCCATGTGTCTTTGGCTTTGCCATCCATTATTTTCTCTAGGGTTCTGATAAGGCTGCCACTTAGGCCTTCAACTCTGCTGTTAGCCTGTGGTCTGTAGGGTGAGGTTGTGGAATGTTCAATGTTTTTGGATTTTAAGTTGTTGTTTACTATGTGACCTGATAACTCTGTTGCTCCATCTGTTATGATGTAGTTTGGCGTGTTGTAGTCAGCTATTATTGCTTTGTTAATGAATTGGTTTATTGTTTCTGCTTTGTGGTCCTTTTTTGCCCAGCAGATGGACCAGCATGTGGCAAAGTCAATGGCTACAATTAGGAAATGTTGGTTTGTCTTAGTTTCTGGGAAGGGGCCCACTACGCCCAGTCCCCAAACCTTGAATGGTTTAGATCAGGTACTGGGTTGACTGTTGACTGTTGGCTAGGGAGCCTTTGTGCTGGTGTATTTCTTGAACACTGTGCACTTTTTCAGAACATTGATTATATCTTGTTTGAGATTGGGCCACCATACTATCTCTTTTAATGTGAGATATAGGTTGTTAGCCTTTGTATGTCCTAGTAGGCGGTGATGTCTTAATATGGTGTCAACTCTTTGTGCAAGTGGGATGTAAGGAACATGTTTATTGTTAATGATTTGGTATACAGTGCCATTTGATACATGGTAATATTTTTTGTTCTTTACTAATGTATTGTGGGTTAGTTAGTGTGTTGATGGATCTTTCCCTTTGGTTTTATACTCAGTATTATATAGGTTTGGCTATTCAGGGTCCAGGTGGTCAGAATGATCCTATCTTGACTGACATAGCCTAGAGAGCATCAGCAATGACCAGCTCTGCCCCTTTTTGTATTGGATGTCCAAATTGAGCTGCTCTAGCAGGGACATCCATTTGGCTTGTTGCTGTGCAAGTGCGTTCTGAGTTTTAAAGTAGATTAAGGATTTATAGTCAGTAAGTACTCAGATGTTTAAATGTCCTTCTAGATAACATCTCCATTTCTTGCATGTGTGATATATTACTAGCAATTCCTTGTTGTGTATTGGGTACCTCTTCTCAGTGTTGGTTAGTTTTCTACTTTTGTAACATACTGGCAGGAAGTCTTGCTGCCCTGGCTGGCAGATGTGTAGTACTGCGCCAATAGTGGTGTCACTGGCATATGACTTGAGCTCATAGCACCTGTTGTTATTAGGGTATTACAAGATTGGTGCTTCAATAAAAGCTTGTTTTAATAGTTGGAAATTATTGTTGCATTCTGGTGTCCAGATGAATTTTTTTTGGCATTACCCTTGGTTAGGTCATTGATTGGTGCAGTGAGCTTTCCGCAGTCTTTGATGTATTTACTTAGATAAGCTACCATTTTGAGAAAGTATATAACTTGTTTAACAGAGGTGGGGTGTTGCATGTTATTTATGACTTTTATTTTGTCTGGATCTGCTTTGATGCCACTGTCAGAGATAATGTGGCCCAAGAACAGGAGTTTCTTTTCCATAAATTGACACTTACTAGGCTTGGCGTAGAGTTTGTGCTTTGCAAGTCAATTGAGTGTCTTGCAGACATGTGTGAGGTGTTCCTCTTTTGTTTTTGAAATTAATGATATTGTTGAGGTAGCATAATGTATTTGAGAGGCCATTCAGCTCTTGGTTCATCATGGTGACAAATGTTGCAGGGGCGTTGGTCATCCCAAAGTTCATTACCCTATATTCAAAGGATTCATATTGTGTACGTAACACAGTTTTTGGTATGCTCTTTTCTTTTACTTCAACTTAGTTATTGTTGTGAATGTCACTATTCACTGTATTTTGATTTTTACTTCAATGGGTTATTTCAAGGACAAATCTCTCTCTTTTGCTTTTGCCATTTAAAATGAGTCTGGCTCCAAATTGGGAAATTCAATTGTTCAGTTTCTTGATTCTGCGCAACTCACTTGCCCCACTCATGATTGTGTCAAGTGATCTTACGTCCATATACTGTTTTGTGGTAAAGATACACAGTATTTATTTCATTTCACTTCTACCAATAAAATTTAAGTTCTATTCACATTTTTATCTTTATGTCTTCACGTACTTTGGCGCCTCTCTAGCCACGCCTAGCAGATATTATTCAATCAGGGCCACAAGGTAATTGCATAGCCTTTCCTGCCATTTTAACCAAGACTTAGTACAAATCCAATCCTAAGGTTAGGATTTCCTGTTGTGACTCTGTGCCGTGCCTCAGATCACAACAAAAATGGTGCTCACTACAGGGGCTGTAAGCCCCTCACTTATTCCTTTTGCAACCACATTTTCAGGACCTTTGCCTCCTCTCATACAAGAGCTGGCTTCACCTGAAATTACCAGTCCTCCTATTGAAGAAGACATCACCAACCTGCCTATTGTCCCTACTGTGCTGAACCTTGGAAATGGTCCCTGCCTAGTTACTTATCCCATGGGTGCCTCTGACTTGGAACAAGTCATGGCAGTAGCCCTGGGTTAGCCTGTGATGGGGCCATTCCTCACCTCCAGCTTCAGTTCATTCAAGCAGAGTACTAAAAATTGATCATGGCTCCAAAAATTCCACAGCATCTCCTCTCAGCAACTGGCTCCGCTAAACACCTACTGTCATCCTTTTTATAACCTGCCTTAGCCCACCATCAAATGGTGTTAGGGCTCCACGTTCAAGAGATTTCACTCATCATTGGGACCAGTTTGCAGCCTACCAGCAGTGGATTCACCCCCTGTTTTCCTTGGTATAAGACAATCAGCGCAACTCTGTCACCTCCCAGGCCCACTTGGTCAACTCCATTGAGCAAATGTGCCTTTCCATCCCTGAGTACGTCAGAGAGCGTCTACACAAGTTTCACCAGTTCAAACAACCCTGTAACCCCCAAGTAGATTCCACTCTAAACGCCTATCTCACAGATTTCAAACAACTTGTACAACAACTCAATGAGTTTAGTGCTTACTTGTTTGGCCAACTACAGCAAGTAGCAGCCCTTGCTGCTAAAGGCCTCCACAAACTTGGTGAGGAATTTGATCAATAAAGAGCTGCTGTTGCTGCTACCATTGCTAAACTCCAGAATCAAGTAAATGAACTATCTATCCCCAAACCAGATGCCCTGTCTTCTCCTCCATCAGATGATTTGAAAGATAGAGAGCAGAAACTGTGGAATGCCATTTGAGAGTTGAGAGCGTCCACTTGCAGTCAGGATCACCCTACCAAAGCCCCTCAGCCTGATCCTCAAGTGCTTGCTCTGACAATTAAAGTTGCTGAATTGCAACAAGAGGTTGCTACCTTACGTGAGGTGATGGCCTCTGCTGTTAGTTTAACTGGAGTTATTGATGAAGATGGCTGTTGCCCTGGCCTGTCAGGAGCCCTCTGCATTCACTGTGCTAGGGAGTTGATATCTCTAGCTAATGAAACAAGATCATTCTGAGCTTGACAAAGACGTGCAAGAACTGAGTGAAGTAATTGATTTGGTAAATGTCAGGTTTGCGCCTTGCCTCTCAGTGGGTCCTTCTCTTACCTCCTGGCTGACTGAACTTTCCATAGTAGTAACAACTCAGGGCCAGAGCTTAGATGTTACTGAGCAACAGACCACCTTGGTTAACAATTTGACTGCCTACACTTCTGAAATCTTGACTACGCTTGAAGAGAGTGTTTGTCAGCTGTGGGCCAGACAGGCCCCTCTGAATCTGAAGCAGAATTCTTCCTGTGTATAAACATGCTCAACAGTAACAATGATGGTCCATCTCCTGAGGCCCACTTCAAACCTACCTTTAAACAAGTCTTTGACCCCAAAACCTTGACCATTGCAGCTTTCCTAACTATCTATGAAACTACCATGAGAAGAGCCTCAGATGAGGTTAAGAAGGAACACATTCTAACCTGTCTGCATCTGACCTGCCAAGAGGTAGTAGTGCCCAAGTTTCCCACCATTGAGACATGGGAGGAGATGAAGCAGCTTCTGATCAACAAATTCAGTGGCAACCTTAGCTTGGAAGTAAAGAAGGATGCCTTCATGAACATTGCTTTTAAACCTAAGGAGACTCTAGCTGAATTTACAGATAGATTCTACATGGAAGGACATCAGCTGATCACAAGGCGCCAGTGACCCTGCATGAGGCATACATGGCTTGCGCTCAAGCCCTCAAGGTCAACCAGCTTCTGTGCCTTCACTTCAAAGCCCATAAGGTCATGCTTTCTTCTATGAAGAGTATAAAGACGCTTTTGCAGGATATGCACCTTACCCATTCTGGAGCAGTTGTGCAGGAGAATTGTGCTGCCTCTAATTCTGGTTTGTCTTCACGTGGCCCCTGTATCCTCACCATGAACTCACAGAACCCTTCTCAACGTCAAGGGTGCCATAACTGTGGGAAAATAAGCCACCATTCTTGAGTCTGCACTAATCCTTGGGTTGAGAGGGCTGACCCCAAGGAGCAGGCGGGAAAATAACAGTCAACCTAGAGGCAGAGACGCTCTTGGTTGACAATGCATCCCAGTCTTCTTTAATTCCCCCTTCATTGCTGACTCTGAGTCTTCCAACACTGAGGCTCCTCCCATTCTGCTGCTATTCCACAACATCTCTGATGACTTTGACATGGAAAATTCAGATATGGACAATACCAATGCCTATGGGTATTCAGTCCTTTCCTTCCCCAGAAACTATTGCAGTCCCTTATAAACTATGTTCTGGTAAAACTACAAAGACTGCCAAGCCTCTGCTGGAAGCCAAGGAGGTTGTCTCTTGCCCTTATCTTACTCAGGCTAAGAGATCCCCTGTAATTGTAGAGCTGTCCAAGGAAGCTGCTGAGGTTGCTGATGCTGTATTTAAGAATTTCTTGGTCTCACTTCCTATCAAGACAGTTTATAAGGAGTTTCTGGGCCTCATATGCATGATTGAAAAGTGGGACAAAGAACTGGCAGAAGCCCAAGACATTCTTTCAGTCCTCCCTCCCTTTGGTTGTACTACCACTTGAGTGGAAATATCCATTCAAAAGGTGAAAATCAAGGCCATCTTGGACACTGGATCTCCTGTTAATGTTGTCTCCTCAAAGCTTGTCAAAAAGCTCAAACTTTCCCCCAACCTTAATTATCATCAGTTGTATGGTACAGCTGGGCTATCCATGACTCACACCATAGGGGCATATTCTGCTCTCCCCATGTGGTTTGTCAAGCTTCTCTTAGCAGCACCTGCTGTGGTCCTGGAGAATGAGAGCTACAATCTCCTAGTTGATACCCAGTTCCTTAGGGAATACAATGAGATCATAACTTAAAGGACAGATACCTCTCTATCTTAGGGTATGAGGTCCCTTTGATCTTTGAAGAGCCATTTAAAGTTCCCAGGAAGCGCCTCAAGACATGTGCCTTGGAATATCTCACTGGTGTTTTCACTCTAGAATACCATACCCACTCATTGTACATGAGGTGTCCACCCATGGCTTGCCCTGAATCTGAGGAGATCCCTCTTCTGGTTACTTCTGCTATAACCATTCTCCCTGGCTCTCAAGCCATCTTAGACTCCCAAATATTGTATGAGCTTCCTCAGTGTACATTCCTGGAGTTGTACTCCCCTCCTTTGCTAGGTTGCAATGAGCCTTAACTCTGTCCTGGAATCCTAGATGTCTCCCATAAAGACCCTGTTCAATTGCTGGTAGTCAACCTAACGGCTCTCCCCATACATGTGTCTAGAGGGCAGGTTGTTGGTTATGGCAAACTACTAAATTCTCCCAACGCCCTGTCACTCCATCTCTTTGGTATATTCCAGGATTTCAACCTACCTGAAGACAAGCCCCAAGTCCTATCCTTGTTCACTGTGCAATACTTCCCACAACTATCTCCGGTCCAACAGAAGGATGCGCTTGATTTTCTAGACCAGTTTTCAGATATCTTTACTAAAGATAGCATTGATTATGATTTAGCCAAAGGCTTTATCCATCAGAGCAATACTGGAGAAACTCCCCCTTCTGCACTAAACCATATTGTTGCAGTTGCGTGGAGGACGCTCAGGTGTCTAAAGAGCTCAAAAAACTGCTAGACACTAGACTACTGGCCCCTTCCCAAAGTCCTTGGGCTTTCCCCTTACTCATCTTGAAGAAGAAGGATGGAGGTCACTATATTGTGATGGACTATTGACTATTGAAATCTTTAAACAAGAAGGATTCCTACCCTTTGCTGCATATTGATGATGCCTTCTGCCGTCTTGGAGGCTCCAAGTTCTTCTCTGCAATGGATCTGGCTTCTGGATACTGGCAAGTTGACCTTTTGCCTGAGGATTGAAAAGAGGCTGCACTCTTTATACATCTGAAGGGCTTTTTGAGCCTACACATATGCCACAGGGACTCTGCAATGCCCCGGCTACCTTCCAACAAGCCATGGACTCCATCCTACATGACTTGAAACTTTCATTTGTCCTATTATACTTAGATGATATAACAGCTTTAGTGCTACCTTTACAGACCACCTGGCTCATCTCAAAGAAGTGTTCATAAAGATTTGAGAGGCTGGCCTCAAGCTGAAACCATACAAGTGTGCTTTCTTCAAAGAATGTGTTGAATTCTTGGACCATGAAGTAACCCAGAGGGGAGTCATGTCAGGGCCCAGATTGCCCTGGAAAGTCATCTGGCCTGCCTAGAGGTGAAAAAACTCACATCATGGGAACCAACACAAAGTATCTTCCAGGGCAAGAAAACCCCCTTTCAACTAGCAAATGGCCCAGGATTTGCAAGGCACACAAGCCTCAAATCCCTGGCTTTGAGCCTATGATCAAATTTGGGCCACTCATCAATCAGGAAACAGTACATCAGGAGCGCAATTGTTTGATTGTGCAATTGGGCTCTTGATCACTTGCGGGATCTATAAATAAATGTGGCACCTTGGCATGCTGCAGTTCAAGAAAGGTTCATGTTATAGAAACCAATGAGCTCTCACCCCCTTGCCCAAGTACACAAATTCTGGTAAAAATAGTAAATTACACTCAAATTGATGCCATCAGTTCTCTGGTGGCACAAAAGGCCACATAATCCAAGTAAGTATAAGTAGTGAGGGGGAGAAGCCCTCCTCACTGTTGACATCTTAATAAAGCAAGTTTATGTCCAGAAATCATTATCTTATTGCAGGAATTGTCTATTTTTGCTCAAATTTAATTATTCTCTTTGAATCTATTCAGGAATACACAACACAATACAAACTAGCTTATTCTTATCCTCCTGGCTACACCCCTGCTGCTCCAGTCAAACCACCCTGCACTCTTGACTTGGAGTACTTCCACCCCCATCATCTGGATCTGCCGTCTACCATGAAGGAGATTCCTACTGCTCCTCCCCCTTCCCAATGCGCCTCCTGCCCAGGATTTCAGTAAGTTGGGGTTTGTCTATATCACAGTATTAGGGCTGGACGACCAAGTTGTGCCCATACTGGGAGTTAGCGCCCCCTAGCCACTGCTATTAACTACCTGGTCTGTATTGCGCCTATTGTGTACATGGCCTTCCAGGCCTGACCTGCCTCCCCTGTGGGAGTCCAGTTGGACTCTGGTATGGGCTGTGACAATTTGCCCCATGACCAAGAAGGTTGAAGCCATTGACAAAATGCTTCCACCCACCAACCTGCAAGAAGTACAAGTATTTATGGGTATGATGGTTTACTACAGACAGTTCATCCCTGAATTTGCCAATACTAGTGAACCTTTGGTTCAGTTGTTACTTAATGTCCCTTTTGAGTGGACTGCTAGTCAACAACAGGACTTTTAGACCCTTAAACACAAACTCAAAGAGGCTCCCATCTTAGTGTATCTTGACTACAAAAAGGAGTTCATCTTATACACTGATGCTAGCAACCTGGCTATTAGAGCCATCTTGGCTCAATTAGATGATGAGGGTGTGGATCATCCTGTAGCTTATACTTCTTGTTTTCTAATCAAACATGAGAAAAATTACAGTGTAACAGAGAAAGAGTGTCTTGCTGTGTTGTATGCAGTCAAAAATTTCTGCCATTACAAGTATGGCACCCATTTCACAGTGGTCACTGACCACGCCTTGCTTAAGTGGTTACAACAGCTTAAGGAACCAGAAGAGCAACTAGCTAGATGGGCTCTCTGCCTGCAAGGTTACAACTTTACTGTGTTACATTTCCCCAGGATTTAACGCCAGAACGCTGATGGCTTATCCAGAATGCCCATCCTTGCTCTACACCCTGCTGAGGCTGATCAACTGTATGAACTAATTGAATATCCTTCCTCTTGGGAAAGCTAGACAGAAGAAGTTCAAATTGCCCTGTCCAAGCTATCTGAGGACACACTCATTTGTGACAACCAGCTTTTCAAAAAAGTACAAGACCACTACCTGCCTTATGTACAGCCTAGTCTTTGGATTTTGTTGGTGCTTCAAGTTCATAACAAGACAGGACACAGAGGCGTTGCCAAGACTTATGCCTGGCTCCAGAAAAACTACTTCTGGGAAAGCTTTTCCCTACTGATCCCAGATGTCATTGCTAGTTGCCATGATTGTCAGCTTTAACAACCCTGCGCTGCCTCTCACAAATTCAAGCTAGTACCCCCGCAACATGCATTTCACACTGTCAGCATTGACGCTGTAGGGCCTCTTCCTTGTTCCTGCTCTGGCTGCTGCTTTATCATAATTGCTGTTGATCATTTTAGCAAGTGGGTAAAAGCTTGCCTGACTAAGGACATTACTGTCAAGACAACTGCTGCCTTTCTCCTACAGGATGTACTCTTTTGCCATGGTTGTCCTCAAATGTTGCTATCTGATAATGGGACTAACTTCAATGCTAAGTTAGTGACCTTGGTTGTCAAGGCTTTGGGATCTCACCAGTTTTTTCTGCCCCCTATAATCCTTCTACCAATGGGGCGTTGAGTGTGCAAATTCCACTCTGGTTTCTATCATGAGGAAACTCACCTATTTCAATGCTGCAAACTGGGATCTATACTTACCCGCTGATCTCTTTGCTTATTGCCTTAGGAAACATTGTGTCACCAGGTATTCCCCTTTTGTTATGTTGTATAGTTGTAAAGCCATCACTCTGTTGCTCTTGGGAGCCCCCTACTCTCCTCTTATAAGGCCCTGAACCCTGATGATCATATCAAAGATCTATTCAATTGTATCATTGATATTCAGGCCACTGCCTATACATCAGCATGTAAGACAAATATGCTTGAACTCTCTCCCAACAATGCTGGATGATCTCCCTTGCCTGAGTTCAACATTGGGGACCACATTCTTTACTATCAGCATAGAGTAGGGGGACACACTCATAAGCTGGAATTGTTGTAGATTGGGCCCTTGGAAGTGACCTTCAAACGAGGATCAGAATACACTGTGAAACTCCTCTCCAGTGGTTGACTGTTTTCCTGAGTGCATGTTAAGTTCCTCTGCAAGTACCATCCCCTAAAGCCAATCTAGAGGGGGCAATGTTGTGAATGCTGCCATTCACTGTATTTTGATTTTCCTTCAATGGGTTATTTTGAGGATGAATCTCTCTCTTTTGCTTTTTCTCTTTGAAATGAGTCTGGCTCCAAATTGGGGAATTCAATTGTTCAGTTTCCTAATTCTGTGCAACTCACTTGCCTCACTCATGCTTGTGGCAAGTGATCCTACCGTACATGGACTGTTTTTTTTGTAAAGCTACACAGTATATATTTCATTTCACTTCTACCAATAAAATTTAAGTTCTATTCACATTTTTATCTTTGTGTCTTCACGTACTTTGGCGCCTCTCTAGCTACACCTAGAAGATATTATTTAATCAGGGCCACAAGGTAATTACATAACCTTCCCTGCCATTTTAACCAAGACTTAGTACAAATCCAATCCTAAGGTTAGGATTTCCTGTTGTGACTCTGTGCTGCGTCTCAGATCACAACAGTTATAACCTGAGATGAGGTCAATTTTGGAGAAAAATTTGGCTCCTGAGAGTTATGCAAACATATCCTCTATGAGCAGGAGGGGATATTTATTCTTTACTGTGCTTGCATTTAGCTCTGTAGTCAGTTACTAGACAAAGAGCGCCTTCCTTTTTCTTTATGAAGAACACTGCTGTCCCCCACGGGGATTCAGACAGGCAGATGAATCCTTTGGCTAGGTTGTCTCAAAATGGGTTTTGAGGGTTTGAGTCTCTATTGGGAAGAGTCTGTAGAGAGGTGCAGGTTTAGGCATAGCCTTAAATAAATCAATGCCATGTTTGACCTCCTTTTTGGGTGGTAACTCTGTGAGCTCTTCCTTGAATACATGAGCGTATTTGTTTAGGAGTGCCACAAGTTCTGGGCATTGAATTTTGGTTGTTTGTATATTATTAAATTTAGTGTACCTCATTATGTGGAGATTACTATCTTTGGTTAGATGTTCAGAGTCATCTTGATTTATGACCTGGACAAATACTGTGTCTCTTAGAATGAGGTTGTTGGGTTCTTTGAGGATATTAAAATTGACTGTTGCATTTGATGGTCATGGTTTTTGTTTTCCAACATACGCTGGGGTTTGCTCCGGTGAACCAGTTCATGCCTGATACAATGTCATAGTTTATGTTGTTCATGATGAGACCTTTGATGGAAGTTTGTATGCCTTGGAGGTCAATTCTGAAGGGATTTGTTTTGCCTTTGAGTAGCACTTTTGATTTGTCTGCCATTCTGGCATATTTGAAGTTGGATTTGACAACTTGTATTTTGTATTTGGTTACAAATCATTTGCTAACCATGGTGTGTTGTGCACTAGAGTCAAATAAAATTTCATGTGTATGTGATTTGTAAGTGCATGGATAGACAAGAAGTTGTGAGTGATCTTTAATTTTTAAGTTCATAAAGATGGAGGCCTGCGGGACACAGGGAATGCAAGCAGCAAAGTTTGTGCCTTGGTACAGTTTCTTGTCAAGTTGGGAGGAGCCAGGGGCACTTAATCCTGTTCCCTCTCCTCTTTTCCCTGTTTCTCTGTTTCAAGACCTTTGAGGTCAGAGAATGTGGGGTCAGATTCATAGTGGGTTGCTGTTTCAGCATTGTTTACTTTGGCAGTGTCCTCTTTCTTGGGACAGGAGCGGTTTGCGCTTTAGCTGTGATTGCCATTGTTGCAATTAGAGTTGCTGTTGCTATGATTGGTGTTTTGGTGTTTTTTGCCATTGGAGTTTTCTCTGCCATTGTTGTTTGAGGAGCAATTGCTGTTGCATGCAGCATATTCCATGTTTGCGCGTTTTTCTGCGCGCTTGGCTTCTGTAATGAGCCCAGGCATGGAGGTATTAGCCTCTGGACAGATGAGGGCAGCAACAGAGGGTTTCATTCTGTTGATGAATGAGGCTCTGGTATGTATATTGTCAGCTTGCGCTGGGTTTTGGATTTTGCGGCATATTTCCTTGAACTCATTGGTGTAGGTCATGGTAGTGGTTTTCTGAGGAAGATTGCTGAGCTTTATTGCAATATCTTGGAGGGATTCTGTTATGTGGATTTTTTTGCGTAATGTCTGCTTTGAACTCTTCCCAGTTGTCAAGCTGGTTGTCAGTTTGTGAGCCAACCCAGGTGGCAAACCAGTTAGCTGTGGTCTTGTACAGGCGCTTGCTGGCTTCCTGGACCCATTTTTTGTGGGGGATGCGGCTGGCGCAGAGCTTAGCAGATGAGTGATCTAGCCAGTTGATGATATTTTCTTTGTTTTTACCAAATAACTTGTTGATACCAATGTACTTGGTAATGGTAACTTCACCTGTGATAGGTGGTTGTGTGTTTGTTTATGGTTGAAGAGAGCGACTGTATTGAATTATCTTGGTGCATGCTTTGGGCATGGCCAGACCTTCAAATATGGTGCATCCACTAGGTATATCTTTGTCAATGTTATGGGCGCAGAAGTAAGTCTTCCAGGTTTCCTGGGATGTGGTCTGGTTGAGTACGTGAGCAAAGGTGGGCAGGTTTTGGTCAGTCATTTTCTCTTTCATGGGTGTGGTCAAAACCCGTAGCTGCTACCAGTGACAAGGAGCGCCTTTTGAGGATGCTTTAAATATGGAATTGAGAAAGAAGAGAAGTATATTTTATTGGATAATACTTTAGACTTATATAGCTTTGGCTGTGGCAGAGATTTAGTTGGAACAAATCTAGGGGTTGGTCATGTGCAGGATGGGTTTGAGCCACTGGATACTTGGAAAAGTCATGTGATATTGCTTGGTTGCCATTTTTAGTATGTTGAACTGTATATGGGAAGGGCACCAAATTGGGTGATGACTGGATGTTAAGTGAGTTGGCAGTAGCCAGAGTACTTGTACATCCAGATCCTTGACAAGAGTATACAGTATACACTAGATTTACAACCTGTTGAGATAAACAAAATATACTAACCCAGAACAAAATCAGTTCAGTCCAAAACAAAACAAAAGCATAATGGTTCCACATCAAGGTAAATATATTAAAAAATTCATTTATCCAGGTCCAGATTATAAAAATAGTATAATAAACAATGTAGTTAAAATCAAATAAACAGTCCTGAAACTGAGACAGCAAATAAAAGTAACCCATATTTAAAACAAAATTGAACAAGTCACTTTCATAAGTGTCAAAACAACAGTTCAACCCCCTGGTAAAGTTTTTCACAAGAGACTATGTGCCAATCAACTTGAATTTCCTGGCACTCAAAGCCAAATGCAGAATTCAACTTGAATGATCAAAAAATGAAACCAAAACCAATGAAAATTTTGGCCAGGTGGCAACCTAATTTGGCACTTCACTCATTAACAATATCAAGACACCCCCTTGCCAAATTCAATTGATTGATTATCACAACCTTATTCCTCTTAAAATACTTGTGGTACTTTTTTACAGGGCCTCAGGGGTCAACTCAGGGGACTCCTTACCAGAAAGACTTAGCAGGTAGTAAGAGGGGAGGTGCTAACTAATAGCACTTATGGGAGGAGGTAGACAGGGGGTCTGTCTTGTATATCTGATAGAAAGGTAGATGATAGAAGTAGGAGGGTGTGTTCTGGCAAGAAACACAGATAGGTTATAGCAGTTGCTGTAGTGAAACACTATTTAAGCAATACAGTAATATATATCTGTGAAGATATTGGTAGAGTATCTATAGTAAATACCACAGTACAGATCTCATAACAATAGTGGTATTTTATGACATAAGTTATGGGGGAACAGACAGGAATATCTGGACCTTGCTTACTATCAGAAAAATGGGAGGTGATAGGTATACACCAAGGTTTCCTAAGTCCACACTAGAAGAAGAAAGGGATAGCACTTGTGGTCAGGCCTGGGAAACTAGCCTGGTAGGGGCGCTAGTATAGCAGGGGGCTGTGGTGATCCACATATGTGCTGTTTTGCAGGCAAAGGTTAATTTGGCTTCAAATAAAGACAATATGCTGAAGAGTGACAATGTGTGGTTATCTGGTGATGCTTTAAGCTAGTAGGTAACATAGGACTACCAGGGGCAGATGTTTCCTCCACCCAGCAGAAGGAATTAGCTGCTTTGGGCTATAGTGCTTCACCTCACAAGGAACTGTGGCTGCAGAAGGGTGAAGACTGAAATAGCAAGCAGGGAACTTTATCTGTCTGGGGGGAGTAGGTTTTGGACCCCTGGCAGGTAACATGGGCTGCCAGGGAGAGGAAGACCTTTGAGAGCTCTATGTACCCTAATACGCTTACAGGATGTCTGTGAGCAAGCACCCTACCTAACAGACTGGTAGGATGTCATTATTTATACCCCTATGGGGGCTTTGGGGGAACCCAAAGTGAGCATTGAAGGGTATAAATTTGCTCAGAAGGTGTCACCAAGGCAGCTTTCTTGGGGAAGCAGGCTGCAGAACTTGGTGTGATCAGGCCTCTGGGAAGTAGAGCTGATTACTCTGTGACTGAAAGCCCAGACTTAATCACCTGGGTTAGTAAAGACAAACACATAGACATTGATCTATGGTTGAATGGCCTAAGTGGATTGCCACTTGCAAGGGCCCAGTCAAACACCAGTTTAATGTAGACTCATGCCTGGGTCTACAAGTTCTGGTAATGGGGACTGAGATAAAGAACCAATGTGGTTCACGGAAATAACAGAGATAACTAGCAAGAGTGACTGTTTGGTCACAGTGAAGGCTAGTTGATGGACTGTTGATTCATATTGAATTGTGGGAACCAATATGGTTCAGTGTGTAGGAGGAACAAAGGAGGTTACTAGTGAGGATTTGTTGAGGAACTGGTTAAGGAGAAGTTGAAGGACAGGAAGATTTTGGATGAAGGACTAGCTGATCAAAAATCAGGATGGCCAAAGGACCAGAAGTTGGTATTGAAGAGCTGAAGAGCTGAGAGGATGAACTAGATAGACTGGATGCAGAGGCTGGAAGAGCTTATTTTAGTGACTTTTGAGAGGAAATAAAGATAAAAAGAAGCAGTTAAAGAATAATTAAATAATGCCTATTTGATTAAAAAAAGATTAAAAATTAGTTAATAAAAAAGAAAGAGAAGGGAAAATAACATATAGTTTGTTAAAACTATAAATTTATTTAAAAAGAAGGGTTAATGAAGAAGGGAGCTGAAAAGAAGCTGGAAATGGAACAGAGAAACTATGAGGGCAAAAGAGCAAATTTTGCCAAGAACTACTAAGAGAGGCAAAAGGACAAGCAGCAAGTGGGTTCAAAGTTGCAAAACGTTGAGAGAAACACAGAGAAACGTTGAGAAATTTAAGAGTCAAACTTTGCCTAAGTAAAACATATGTGGAAGCGCTCAAGATTTGCTGGGGAAACGTGACAGGAATTACGGCATAACTGTTTGAAACGCAGAGCAGTTGTTTACCTGGAGCAAGACAGCCTCAGGTTCAAACCAGGGTCAAGGAAGAGTCATCTGGGGAAACCTTTTTGGCAAAACCGTTGAATCAAAGTGTATGATTGGCTGCAAGCCAAAGTCTATTTGATCAGTGTTTTAAGGGCTTTAACTTAAGAGTTAGAGCCTAAAAAATCAGGAGCATAAGCAGAAAATTCAGGGCTTTCATTGGCTGAAGTAAGTTTAAAGGTTAATATATTATAGAAGAAGAAAAACAGGATAGTTTAAGCTTTGAAGAATCAGAGTTTTAAGAGAGGTTTTTGGTCTGAAATAAGGGGCTATAAAAGGGGGAGCTATCTGAGACTCTTTAAAAAACTGGATCAAGTGGATTACAAAGGCCACAAAAGCTACAGAAGAAGCCAAAGACTAAGGTTAGGAAGCCAGAGCTGGAACAGACTTCAGGAGCCCAAGATTGGAATACAGGAGCCCAAGATCAAGGAGCAGGAGCCAAAGACCAAGTACAAGGAGTCCAAGAGATTGTTAAAGGACTCCTAGTATTGGCACAAACCCCTCATTATTCCCTATCCCAAGGCCATATATCAGAAGGTTTCTAAGGGGATCTTCCTTCTGACTGTGAATAAAGCACCTATTATGACCCCTATCCAAATTTCCCATGTTAAGAAAGAATATAAGTCCCATGAGTTAATTACCCCAGATTTTCCATCCTAGCCCAGGGGACAAGGAATCCTATTGCCTAGGGTGCAGGAAGTTTGCCTCTAGTAATTCTGCCCAGGAGGAGTGGGAGAAGGTAACAAGGCGTTTAAAAATGACAAATAGAGGAAGAGAGTTTATTGGAGGAGAGTTTGCAAGACTATTACAGGATTGGTATTGGCCTACAGAAGGGCTGGTACCTGCTGAAGTACAAGTGTATGGTGGAGACACTTGCCTGGTGATTGGGAAGGTACTGGAGGAGTTTGCTCTTATGCAGGCCAAGTATAAGCTCCTCACCAACCATTCACCACTGTTGGAGAATGACAACTCCTCCAAGCCAGTCCCTGGCTACAACCCAGGACACACTTGGAGACTGGTGACCAGGAACCCCACAGGGGCTGTCCTGTCACCTTTGATCTCTGCAATAGGAACAGCAGAAGCTTCCAGGGGAAGATCCTGGTTAAATAACACTATCTAAACAGTAAAAATGTCCAGCCAAGTAAAAAGTGCAATATATTTCAAAAGATAGAGGTAAAAGTGGGTCTTGTTTATTGTGAATGATGAGGAACTTATATATGTACCATTATGTTGCAACTGAACCAATGAGAGTTCATTATTTGATTGGGGAAGACAACAGTCTAACAGAAAGGACAAGAATGAACAGAATAAGATTTACTTTATTGTAGAATATTGTGACTAATATACCATATGGGGAAAGCCATCAGGCCACAGGGGGTAGCACAGTGGCAGGTTCCATGTAAGGGTTAAAGCCAAGGAATAACTTGTGCAGGGATCAGCAAATTCAAATTAGCAGTGCTCCTAATTAGGAGAAAGCGCCTTTAGCTTGATATTGTCATCAGATTAACTTGTGTCATTAGATATGTATAGGGGCAACTCATTGAGTGCCCCCTGTGTATTGTAAGATACGTTGGCAGACAATGAGGAAAACTTGGTTGCAACAATTATGTACTTGGATAAAAGCAGGGAGTAAGCTCAAGGGACATGCATTGATAGTTTCATAATAGAGAATAAAATAATAGAAGGGCTTTGATAATGTATGATCAAGAGGATTAGGCACACAGCATTTTCAGCATAAGAGAATCCAGAGGTTTCAAGAGGTTCAATTATGAGATGAGAGGGTTTCATCACCAGAATAGAGGATCTAATACCTGTGAAAATTATATAGTACACCTTGAATAGTGCACATAAGATAGTGTACTTAAGACAGTGCACCTTAGGTAGTAACATAGAAGTTTTACCCTTAGAGTGATATTTTCTGGCATCACACATCTTCACACAAGAATATACTTATATTCTGACCAGGGCACTGATCCAGAAAATAAGATCAACATAGTTAAGCAGAGAGTGATTTATACAAGGACCAATTTGTTCAGAAAGCATCAGTAGGTAAAGATATCAAATTCTGTTCTTAGTAGGTAGACACATCAGATAGACATCTTAAGTAGGAAGCATATGTAGTCACAGATTATCAACTTATTAATGTCATTAGGTGAAATTTTGCCACAAGGAACAACCAGAATATGCTTTAACCATATGAGGGTGACCAAAGTTAGGCACCAGGACAGCAGCAAAAGAGTCTTCAATCAAGGAGCAAAGAGTATAGCTAATTAAAACTCAAGAGGACATAACCAACCAGAAAGCAAGAAAGGCAGTGTTAGGTATTATATCACTAGGAGGCAGAATGCTGAAATCTTCATTACACAAGGTGTAACAAGAACAACAAAAGCACCAGCATAATACAAGCCCAAGGACACTAGAAATGAATAAAAATCAGTAATAAAAATATCAGGAGGCTAGGTTAGCACCAGACAGGTTGCTGCTGCCAAGGGAAGAGTTTCTACTACAATGATTTTTCTTTCCCAGATGATCTCAGAAGATACCAAGAGAAATTCTGACACTATTATCTTTATTATCCGCATTCTGTATAATTTTTGGTGTAGTGCAACTAAAACATCAAAGAAAGTTTAGAAACTGGCGGAAAAGAATAAATAACAAGGCAACTGGACCAACAACTAACAGACACAACCAAACCAGAAGAGCCAGAACAGAGAAACAGAACCAGCAAGGAAGTGAAATAAAAACAGAAGAAAGGCCAAAGAAAAAGGAAAAGAAGAAGCATGAAACAGACAGTTTAAGCCAGGTGTGTCAGTTGCACTGCTTTTAGTAACTTCTGGTTTAAAATTCATATAATCCAGTCTAGAATTTAAGATGAAAAAATGATATAATTTATCATTAACACAACTAGAATAACTTCTGAAAACAACAGCATGAATTTTCAGGCAAACCTCAAGGAACTTAATTGATATAAATTTTATATGAATTAAAGCACATTATTAATTGACCAGAAGAGGCAAATTTACAACTGTTACAGTTTATATGCAATTAAAACAACAGCTGAGATGAATTAAATACAGTCACAGCCAAGATATAATCATCATTGTATCCATTATGCTGCATGAAGCGTCTTTTATTTAGCTGATAGGTTGGAACTCAGCAAATTAGATCACAAAAGAAAGAGAACCAGACCAATCATAAGAAAGAGAAGCCAGAAGCAAAACCAACAGAAACCACACCAGAACCGCAAGCAGAAACAAGGGGACCAACAGTAAGAAATTAACTTGGGGAGCAGGATGATCAATTGAACAATGCTTTTTGAAACTCCACACAAGATAATTAACACCAGAAATAACTAACATATCAAACAGTAATTAATTGAGTCACAAACAATAAGCAAAAGAGGTATTAAAGGACTGAAAAGAAATCCAAACCAAAGCCAAGCAACTGAGCCGCAACTGAAATAGAAGCAAAACCAAATACCAAAAAGAAAAAATGTAGCCAGCTAGAGCAAACAAAACCATCTCAAATAAATTGAAATCAAAAGAATCAAAAAAGAGAAGGTTGAGTTGCTAAACAACAGAATGTTTCATGGCAAAACTATGCAGCGGTTCATTTTCTGTTACATAGCAAGTGATTTCTGCACAGAAGCTGCTGGGGAGGGCTACTTAGATAACACATTATTTTAAAGCTGCACTCATGGCCTGGGCAGAATATTGAATCCTCAGCAGTGAAGTTCAAGGTTACTGTTAGTCCAGACAAGGAAAAAGGTTCTAGATCCAAATGTAGATTCTGATGCAAGGAATATTCTGGAAGTGTTAACACAACCATCAACAAGGTGTTGCTGGCAGTTAAATCCTCAAGAAAGTAGTTTTACTAGATATGAGATTTGGTGTCCTACAGACAGAGTTTGGCTACTGGTCCTAGGGCAGGTTCTTAACTTCATGGCATATCTCCAGAATTAAAATGAAAAAGTATAAGAGGATAACATCTGCCCCCAAAAAACTGGGTATAATACTTTTCAACATATTCTTCTGGAAATTCTTGGGTACGCAGAAAATGAAACCAGTGCTAATGGAATTATATCCAAGCATCATGATTCATCAAAAACAAGCTTTATGGAGGGGGAACTACTCATCCAAATGTTTTATAGCGTTGTCAGGCTTAGAAAACAGGGCTTATAGTTCAGTAAGAGTTCACTGAGCAACCTCTGAGCAATATCTTTAAGGAGGACCAGCATAATAAGTGGGCAAAGACTGATTCATCTCCATAAGGTGATGTTTGTAGTGAGTTTCTGGATCAAAGTACCCTACAGCAATATCTGTATAATCTTACTAGAGTAGTTAGAGCGCAAATATAACAGATTGCCACTCTACCAGCTGGATGTATGTTACAGAAGATGATCTTAAAGTGGTTAATCAGAAAAGAATAGTGCTATGGGACAATCTATTCAGTGCCTGATCCTGTTCAAGCTCCTCTAGGTCAGTTCTTGAAGCCAGAATAAATAGGGAACTTGAAGTAAGTATCCTAAGGGAGTATCTGTACTTTATCTTTGGGAGAGTTGAAGTGCAAGTGATACAAGCTGCAAATCCATTTGCCTAGAATGTGTGTAACAGAATTATACTCCAGTTAAAAATCCTTAAGCTGACCTGCTATGGTCAACAATTCAATCTTCAAGGGCATCTGAGTGGTTGTAAAGATACCAAGAGTACCGCGCTTTCCCTTCAGGAGAGAGAGGGGTGGAAGCAGGTACAGGCATGGCCCACCAGATGATTGGACCTAACTTTACCAGGTAAAAGAGGGCCTTTATAGCTACAGCCCATGGTCCAGCTGCTAGCAAGGTAGAATCAATCCAGTGAGTGCCAGGTACAGCACTCCCAGGAATTGAATACTCTGGTCAGTGGCATCAGAAGTGGGGGGTTGAGACAATTGGTTTGGGTATCAAGGGTGGTTCTATTGGGACCAGGTAGGCAGAAGGATTGTTGTATTTCCTGTTGAATATCAAAGGATATATTTTAATTTCCTTGCTGTCACAGATAATTTGATAGGGG
The DNA here is from genome assembly GCA_014839935.2 of Entomophthora muscae. Classification (NCBI taxonomy): domain Eukaryota; kingdom Fungi; phylum Entomophthoromycota; class Entomophthoromycetes; order Entomophthorales; family Entomophthoraceae; genus Entomophthora; species Entomophthora muscae. Next base: position 166,452 of record QTSX02004313.1, on the reverse strand, counting down.
TCTTTTGAAGTGTCTGGGCAGTTGTACCACATCAGGTCTTACAAAGTCCAGGGTTTTTATTTGGGATTGGGTGGATACTATGTGAAATGTACAGGACAAACAGACCGTCAGGGAAGGTAATATTCAGGCGCTTCTAGGTCTCTAGCTGGGGTCTGGTGTTCAACTCCTGAGTTAGAGTTCTGGTATCTGGGCAATTGAATATGGAAAAGTATCAAAAATATGTAAGGAATCAGATTGGTGAACCAAAGGTTCATAAAAACTTTATTGGTAAGAATGACAATACAGAATCTCTCTGGTGCTTCTGTTTTATATACTCATTTATATGCAGGTGCCTCTGGGTATTCTTTTTGTGCTATCTGAGGGGCATGATTTGGAATATTAACTTCTGTTGTCTTGTTAGTTGGATTTTCAATATCTTTGGGGTCTTCAGGAACAGCTGTTTGTCCTGATAGTGGCCTATTTTTGCTTGGATGGCTATTGGCTATGACAAGGTTGGTTGCAGGTATCATGATATCATTTCTAATTTGATTACTTGATTTGGGTTGGCCTGACAAGCATTAATGAGGATGAAGAACTTGATTAAAAAGGGGTTCCTAATTGGGAACCTCAAATTTATAAATGGAGGATGGACTTGAACTGGGAGCTCTGAGCAGCTAAAATTAGCCTTCCCAGGCCCAGTCAAACCCACTAAGACTTGGGCATAGCTTTTGGGACCCAAAACAGACCTCACAGCTATGGGCAGGACAGTAATGGTTCTCATATCTGGATATTTTCTCTTCAAAGAAAATCCAGGTGCCAGCAAATCCCTGCCACCTGCTCTCCCCGCCTGGTGGCTGGGAGCAGGTTCTATTCCTGCCAGGAATTTGCAATTTTTACTTTTGTAACAGCAGTAACAACCCTTAACCAAGTGTGCCATGTCAAGTTCTCTATCAGTAGTACTGGCGTTGCTACCGGGGAGCTTTTGGATAATCTCCTAGAGTATTTTCATAAAAGATCTCTTGAGAGGGACAGAAAAAAACCATTGTCACATTAGATTCCATAATGCCAAAAATTTTTTGCCTAAGTTGGAAAGCTATTTATCAAATTAAGTGATTTGACAGATATAGATCAAACTGTTGATTGGAAATGAGTTAATGCTACTCCACTTTGCCATTTGGATTTGATTCCTCCTTGCAAACTGACGCTGATAAATAAACGTAATCTGAGAGTCACTTGATACAACCTTATTTATCAGAACAGCTGTCAGAAGTTGATTGCACAAGGGTTCTTTGCAAACTGGACTAGGTACTCACTTGAAAATGTAGAAGAAATAGGAGCCAAGGATCCAGGTGTATCAGGGACCACTTAAAAGAGAACAAGTCCTTAATCTTATGAGCCAAGGCCCCTAAGTTAACCCTGAAATAACCAAATCAATAGGAATTGTAACAATAGCAAGGTGTCCAAAGTGTTCTAGGTATGAAAAACTTCCCATATGGAGCTTAAACTTCCCAATAGGTAATACCCTAACAAGTACGTCAACAAGTAGAAAGATGCATTGGGTCTAACAAAGGAAGTTTTGGCAGGTAGAGGTGGTGTTGCAGAGCAGCCATAATGAAAATTTCTTCCCCAGTGTCCTGAGGGATATTTAGACCACCCATTAGACAAGGACTCCTCCTGGTGTGAGTTATCAGGTGTGGAGTTACGCCAGTATGTAGTGTGGGTTGGACCTTCCAGAGCAAGTACCACAGACAGGAAAGGAACTAGAAACCAAAACAGGAAATAATTTCCCTTCATTGCTTTAAAAAGGAATTCAAAAATAGCTGTAAGCAAGCTGAAGTAGAAAGATGAGCTTTATTGTTGTAACAAGTAGAAGTAATAACTGTAGCTCATGTTGCAACTGAACCAATTAGAGTTCAGTATTTAATTGAGGAAGACAACAGTCTAATAGAAAGGCCAAGAATGAATAGAATAAGGTATTTTTTATTGTAGAATGTTGTGACTAATATACTACATGGGGAAGGCCACAAGGGGGTGGCATATTGGCATGTTCTATGTAGGGTTTGAAGCCAAGGAATAACTTGTGCAGTGACCAGCAGGTCAAACTACAGGCACTTTCTCCTAATTAGAAGCGCTACCAATTTGACCTGCTGATCCCTGCACAAGTTATTCATTGGCTATAACCCCTACATGTAACATTCCACCCCCTTGTGGCCTTCCCCATATAGTATATTAATCACAATATTATACAATAAACAATGCCTTATTCTATTTATTCTTGGCCTTTCTATTGGACTGTTGTCTTCCTCAATCAAATACTGAACTCTAACTGGTTCAGTTGCAACAGTGATAGCAGCAGTAGGTTCACAACCTACCTAAATGAAAAATCCCCCCAAGAAAGGACAGAGTACAGACTGTATGGCTACTCCCCATCAAGAGACTTTCCTGCTAATCCCTAAGGGAGGCATCCCCAACAGGTATGCCATCTACCAAGATTAACTGGTACTTACAAGTGTGTATAATTGACTCTTCCTTGGGCAGCACAACACAAGCGTACCCTGCCCCAGTCAGATCCTTCACAACGCATGCTCAACCTCCAGCTTGAATCTTTTGTGGGTGGTGTTGAAGGGACTGACATTGTCAGTTGGCTCCACTCTACCAAAACCTACCTCTGTATCTGTCAAGTACCTGAGCCCATGTGGGTTACTACCACTTCTGGGCGCCGCACAGGGCCTGCTGCTGTGTGGTTCACTAACTAGGCCAGCCAAGAAATAGATGCCACTTGGGTGTTGTTCAGGGATGCTGCAAAGTACTGCTACAGTAAAACCTTTTCACCCATTGTGGTGAGAACTCTCCTCCTGGCCATTAAACAGACCAGGTCTGTCCCTGAATACCTTGCCGCCTGGCAACAAACTCTTGCTGCCGCCCCAGAAGCTGTGACTGATGGAAATGTCATGCTCCTTACCTTGATAGTCAATGGGCTCAAACCCCATATCTGCAAGTGGGTTCTCATGGGTTGCTGCACCTCTATCAACAACTGTTACAAGGCCATTGTGGAGGCCAATAATTAGGCTTCAATGGGCTTCCACAGGTCAAATGATGCACCACCCCAACTTTCAGAGATCCAGTCTTGGGCAGCCAGCCCGTCATTTTCAGGGGTAACTTGGCCGGGTTTTTTGTGGGCAATGTCCACCACAAAAGGAGAGCTAACTTAAAAAGGTAAGAGACAGACTTTCCCACCCAGGACCACAGGCCGGCGGCCAGGATTATAGTGTCAATTACCCCTGTGAGGGTGATGTACACAATCCCAAACAGCTTACTAGTATGGTCAGTTGGAAGGTCAGGTGAGGAAGCAGACATAGGTTTTGGGGTCACAGGTGGTTCCATGGGCAGGTTTTAAGCAGGGAGGTAGTTGAATTTCCCTCTGAACAACTTGGGTGTTGAAAAAATCCACAGACCTTGTCAGTTGTATCTAACTGCAGATTGTATGTGGGCCAAAGGATTGAGTTCAAGTATCTTCTCCAGGGTGTAGTCCTTGTACTCAGATTTCAGAGGGTAGTCAGTAAAATGGATGGGTCCAAAGGGTACACCATGAGGACATAAAACTGCAGAAAGTGGGGCAGGAGGTCCAGGAGATCTCAAACTGAGTTGGTAGATAGCAAATAAAAAATAAGGCAATAGCTGTGTGAGCCAAAATAACATAACATTTATTCAAAAATGGCAATAAGTTTGGAGCGCAGGGTCCTTTGTTCTATATAGCACCCCACCTCTAAACTTAACATTTTCCATGGGGAGTTCATCAGGGCATTGGGAAGGTCAGGGCCAGGGGAACTGGGTGCTTGGGTCCAAAGGCAGCAAAATGGCACTTGGCCTGGGAGTTCTTTCATTGGTTGAGAATCTAAAATTGGCTACCTGATTAGCTTGCTTTAGAGTTGTGGTCATGGGGGTGGGCCGCAGGACTGTGCCTCTTCCTGGGGACGGATTCTGATTGGTTGCAGGTAGACTTCAAGTCTATGAAACTAATAGTCACTGCTTCATTACCTTCATTAGGCGCTGTGATTAGTCTTCCATTTGGTGCAATGATTTCTTTGGTTTGGCCTTTTTCACTGCACAGGCCAACATTCTCAGTATCAGCTTGCAGGGGCTCAATTCTAGCAAAACACAGGCAGGCAGTCCTTTGGTCCACAGGCCTGGTGGCCCGAGGGGGTCTAGGGTCAGGGTTTGATTCCTGCTCCCAGGCCTGGGTTTCCAGAGAGAAATAATTATCAATCCTGACATCATCCCCTTCTTCCCCCAAGGACCCTTCCTTCTGGTCCTTTTTGTTCAGATAGAGTTGGTTGGCTTCTTTGAAATTAGCTAGGTTGCTCAGCAGTTCCCAAGTACTTTCCTCTAGTGTGTATAATTTTTATTTGACGTGGTACTGGGTTTTTTGGTAGTGGATTCTGTCACCATGTATGTATTTAACTTCATATTCCTTGGAGCGGCCTATTTGGATGGGTGGAGGGGCTGTCTTGATCTGTTGGTGGGGGAGAAAATTACTATCTTTTTTGAACAACAGGGAGCGGTGGAACACATCATGAATCTTCCAGGAGAGAGGTAGGTCTAGCTTGAAGCCAAACTCACCAACCAGTTTGGTGATCTTGTGGGGGCCACTTCTTCTGTGAGCTAACTTCCTGCAGGGCATATGCAGGAGTACATTCTGGGAGTCTAGGTATACTTTGTCTCTAACTTGTAAGGGTTGACCTGGTTTTTTTTTGCAGTAAGCACAGGCTTTTTATGTTTTCATTGTGTGGTTCAGGTTGGTTAATCATGTTTTTTGTGTGTTGTGAATCTGTTCAATCCAGGAGCGCCCAGTGGTGTTCAATTCCTTCTTGCCAATCTGGGGGTCCCAGGTGGGGTAAAACCTATAGTTGGCTTTGAATGGGGACATGCCTGTAGAGGCGTGGCCCTTACAGTTGTAGGCAAACTGGGCCATGGGGAGCATTTTGGCACAATTGTCCTGATCAGCATTGGCATAGCATCAAAGATATTGTTCAAGGATCTTGTTTACTTGTTCAGTTTGGCTGTCTTTCTGTGGGTGGTAGGAGGTAGATACACATTTCTTGATTCTCAAGTCTTTCATCACCTGTGTCCAGTAGTTTAACATGAATTGGGGTCCTCTAGCTATGATGATTTCCTTCAGGTGTTCCGTGTTGTGTGTGAATACAGTTGTGGAAGTGTTGGGCTGTTTCTGCTGCCATGCAATTGGTGGTGGTTGGTACAAAGTTTTCCATCTTAGTGAAGCGGTCTACCATGACCAGGATTGCATTGTACAATAGGGATGGCAGCAGTTCCATGATTTAGTCCATAGAGACAGATCTCCAAGGTTCATGGGTATATTTAAGGGTCTTAGAAGTCCTTCATGTTTGTTTCTGCAAGTTTTTGTCTGCACACAGGTCTCACACCCCTTCAGATATGTGCTTGATTCTTGATCCATTTTTGACCAAACAAAGTTCCTTCTGATGCTCTGGAGGGTCTTGAGCCTACCTGGGTATCCAGCCATCTCAGAATTGTGGTAGTCTCTCAAGACGTTGGTTCTGATGTCCCCTTTTGGTACAAAGATCCTGTTATGGAGCATTAGTGTTGTTCCTTTTAATGCGTAGCCTTTTTGGTAGTAGCACTATCCAAGGATTTGGAGAGGTCAGAGATCATGACCTTGGTAAACTTTTCTAGTGCTTGGGCCCTTAGTACTTCTGGTTTGCTGGATCTGATTTTCATCAATCCCAGGTGAATGCCTAGACTTGCTGTGTCCAAGAGGACTTGGGTGTTGTGGTTGCAGGTTTCTAGGTGGGTAGGCACCAGGTCAGTTCTTCTACTTAGGGCATTGGGTACCATGTTCACCTTTCCTGGCTTATAGTCTATGGCCAGAGTGTATTCAGCCAGTTCTAAGGCCTGTCTTGCTTGTTGTTGGTTAAGCTGGCGTGTTTTGAAGAAGTAGATCAAGTTCTTGTGGTCTGTCAGGACCTTTACTGGGTATTCAGCGCCACATAGGTATTGGCGCCAATGTTTCAGGGTCTTCATTATAGCTAGCATCTCCTTATCATATATTGGGTAGTTCTCTTCCACAGGTAGCATCTTCTTGGAGTAATATGCTACAGGATGTAGCATACTATCCCCTCCTACCTGAAGAAGGACCCTGCCTACTGCAAAGTACAACACATTAGTTTCCAGACCAAAAGGTTTTAAGGGATCTGGCATGGCCAGGACAGGGGCAGAGATGAAGGCAATTTTCAAGGTTTCAAAGGCTGTGTTACATTCCAAAGTCCAGGCAAAGATGACCTTGTCAGAGCAAAGGCAGGTCAGGGGGAGGATAATGTGAGAAAAAATTTGGATGAAATCCCTGCAATAATTTTCCAGGCCAAAAAAACTTCTAACATCTTTCCTGCATTTGGGACCGGCCAAGATGTTATTGCTTCTACTTTATCCTGTGCCATGGCAAAGCCGCTGGTCTTCACTATGTATCCCAGGAATCCAACTTCAGACTGAAAGAATTCTTATTTCTTAAGTTTGGCGTGTAAGTTTGCTTGGGAGAGTTTCTCTAGTATAAGATCCAGGTGGCGCAGGTGTTCCTTGTGAGTCTTGCTGTAGATGAGAATGTTGTCCAAATATGCCACACAAAAACAGACAAGGTATTCCCCTAGGACAGTGTTGATCATTCTTTGGGAAGTGCTGGGGGAGTTGAAGAGGCCAAAGGGCATTACAAAGTACTTGTACAGACCATATTGGGTTTTGAAGGCTGCCTTGTACTCATCTCCATCCTTGGTTTGGATTTAGTTTAACACATCTCTAAGGTCAATTTTTTAGTACACCTGGGCTCCAGTCAGTACATCACAGAGGTTGTCAGCATTGGGGATGAGATAGCAGTTCTTCACCATAATGTTATTCAGTTTCTGGTAATTTAGATATGGACACATCCCACCATCTTTTTTCCTACAAATAGCATGGGCAACAAGTAGGGTGCTTTTGACACCTGGATAAAACCTTTTTTGTCATATTGTTGAGGTATGCTTTCAAGGCTACTTGCTTACAGTGGTTACAGCTGTAGATGGGGCTGTGGTGCAGTTGGGTCCCTGGCATCAAGTCTATTAGTGGTTGTAAATTGAATGGCTGGGTAGTTTTGTGGCTGCTTCTTCACTAAACACATGGTTGCATCCTTGTAGAGGGTAGGCAGTATCCCAACACTAGGTTCTATCTTCATGGTCAAGAGTTTGTTGGTAGTGAATTGGTCATGGCTCATGCAAAAAGAAACAGTGTCACAGGATTTGGGTCAGCCCAAAGTGGCAGTTTGCTTGCAATAGTTCAGGATCAGGCCATGTCTGTTGGAACAGGAGTCACCCAGTATAAGGTGAGGGTATTCCTGACAAGAGGATCAGGGAAAACAGGTATAAATTGTGTCCAATGGTCAATGGAAGTTCTTGTTCACACTCATAGCCAGTGCCCAAAGAGCTGTTTACCATGACTACTTTTAGGCTACACTCTGAGGCTGATAAACCTAATTCCTCTGCTAGGCTGGTGTCAATGAAACTTTCATCTGCTTCTGTATCAATAAAGGCTTCAATCTGACGCTTGTTTCCCGCTAAGTCTATGTTCACTTGGATGAATTTGTAAGACTGGGAAGAAGTGTTTATTTGCGCAAGTAAGATTGGGGTGGTGTTCTTCTTAGGGCAGGCTCTGGTCAAGTGGCCTGCCTCATGGCAGTGAAAGCAGAGTCCTTTGTGGTAATGTTGTTAGAGCTCTTCAGGTGTCATCCCTGTTCTGTTGGGGGTTGGTGGGTCTGGGAGGGGCCAGCGTTCTCTTAGTTCATGCTAAGACCCTTGCACAGGGGAATTAACTTGTCTAGGCTGAGGGTGGGCAGGTGATGCTTCAACAGGTCCTTCATTGCTAGGTTGACTCCCTTTTGGAAGATAATGGCTGCCAGTTTGTCCTCAAGTTGGGTGTGGTTTTTCAGTTTGAGGAATTTGTCAATATATGCTTGGATGGGTCAGGGGCCTTGTCAAATTTCTAACAGGGAGTTCAGGACATAGTGTCTAGTGTTGCAATCTTCCCCATTGGCAATTAACTCAGCCTAAAACTTGGCGTGGTCTAAGCAGAATTCTACGTCCTCAGCTGTGGCCTTGTCAAACCAGTCCAAGGTGTCCCTTATAGCATTGATGCAACCCCAAGGATCTTCTTGGTGTTGCTGGCGTAAGAAGGGGCGTTGGTATGGAAATACAGGCAGAGGACTGACATGCCACATCTAGCTTCCTCAAGTGTGAGCTTCCCCATCTTAGGCATCTCTACCTTTGTGAGGGACTGATTCACAATCACGTTTTGCACTTGGGAGGAGGAGCTTTGTTGGCGTCAGCAGTATCAGTGTTGGTTCTCTTTGGGTCATTCAGGTTTGCATTCTCTCAGATGAAAGAGATCAGGTTTGTGGTCATCTTATAGGTGTAATAGGTGATTATCAATAGCAAAAGCATACAAGATGCCCCAAGAAATAACAACATCTTGGGGCGCAGGGTACCAGGTTTAATAAAGATAGCTTAATGTCAGGGATCCAGTCTTGAGTGGCCAGTCTGTTGTTTTCAGGGGTAACTCAGGCCAGGTTTTTTGCAGGAAATGCCCACCACAAGAGGGGAGCTAACTTTTAAAGGTAGAAGGCAGACTTTCCCACCCAGGGCCACGGGCTGGCAGCTGGTATTATAGTGTCAATCACCCCTGTGAGGATGATGTACGCAATCCCAAACAGCTTACCAGTATGGTTGGTTGGAAGGTCAGGTGAGGAAGCGTACATGGGTTTTGGGGTCACAGACAGTTCCATGGGCAGGTTGTAAGTAGGGAGATAGTTGGATTTTCCTCTGAACAGCTTGGGTGTTGAAAACATCCATGGGCCTTGTCAGTTGTATCTAACTGCAGATTGTATGCAGGCCAAAGAATTGAGTTCAAGTATCTTCTCCAGGGTGTAGTCCTTGTACTCAGATTTCAGAGGGTAGTCAGTAAAATGGATGGGTCCAAAGGGTACACCAGGAGGACAGAAAACTGCAGACAGTAGGGCAGGTGGGCCAGGAGATCTCAAACTGAATTGGTAGACAGCAAATATAAAATAAGGCAATAGCTGTGTGAGCCAAAATAACATAACTGTCACGGCCCATACCAGAGTCTGGCTGGACTCCCACAGGGGAGGCAGGCTGGGCCTGGAAGGTCATGTACACAATAGGCGCTATACAAACCAGGTAGTTTAGAGAAGTGGCTAGGGGGTGCCAACTCCCATTATAGGGCACAACTTGGTCAGCCAGCCCCAATACTGTGATATAGACAAGCCCCAGCTTGCTAAAGTCCTGGGTGGGAGGCGCGTTGGGGAGAGGAGGGGCAGTTGGAATATCCTTCATTGCTGGTGGCAGATCCAGGTGATGGGGATGGAAATACTCCAGGTCAAGGGCGTGGGGCAGTTTGGCAAGGACAACAGGAGTATGGCTGGGAGGATATGGGTATGCAAGTTTGTATTGAGTAGTGGATTCACAAATGGATGAAAAGAGAATAATTAAATTTTAGCAAAAAAATAGACAATTCCTGCAATAAAATAACAATTTCTAGGCATAAACTCGCTTTATTAAGATGTCAACAGTGAGGCGGGCTTCTCCCCCTCACTACTTATACTTACTGAAGATTCTTTGGCCTTTTGTGCCACCAGAGAAATGATGGCATCATTTGGAGTTGGATTTACAATTTTACCCGGAATTTGCATGCTTGGCCAAGAGGGTGATATCTCACTGGCTGCTAAAACATAAACCTTTTGAAATTTGCAGCATGGCAAGTTGCTACAGTTATTTTTAGCTCCTGCAATGAATCAATTGTCTGATTGCGCAATCAAACGTTTGCGCTCCCAATGTGCCATTTCACAATAGGTAGGTGGCCCAAATTCAATAACAGGCTTGATGCCAGGGATTTGAGGCTTGTGTGCCTCTCAAATCCTGGGCCATTTGCTAGTCAAAAGGGGGGTATTTTTTCCTGGAAAGTGCTTTGTGGGGGTTTCCACACTGCATGTTTAATCAACTCTAAGGAGGCTAGCTGACTGCCCAGGGAAATCTGGGCCCTGACAATAACCTTTATTAAAAAATAGCAATAAGTTTGGAGCCTGGGGTCCTTTGTTCTATATAGTACCCCACCTCCAAACTTAACATTTTCCATGGGGGGTTCATCAGGGCATTGGGAAGGACAGGGACGGGGGAACTGGGTGCTTGGGTCCAAAGGCAGAAAAATGGCACTTGGCCTGGGAGTTCTTTCATTGGTCAAGAATCTCAATTTGGCTACCTGATTATCTTGCTTTAGTGTCGTGGTCATGGGACCAGGCTGCGGGCCTGTGCCTCTTTCCTGGGTTGGCTCCTGATTGGTTGCTGGTGTAGACTTCAAGTTCATGAAGCTAATAGTTGCCAAATCAGTACCTTCATTAGGCGCTGTGATTAGTCTTCCATTTGGTGCAATAATTTCCTTGGTTTGGCTTGTTTCACTGCATGGGCCAACATTCTTGGTATCAGCGTGTGGGGGCTCAATCCCAGAAAGGTGCAGGCGGGAAGTCCTGTGGTCCACAGGCCTGGCAGCCCAGGGGTCTAGGGTTTGATTCCTGCTCCCAGGCTGGGGTTTCCAGAGAGGAAGAATTGTCAATCCTGATATGGGGCCCTTCAAGATAGCTGTGGTCTATGACAACTACACCTATCAAACTCGAAGATGCCCAAGGAAAGACCAAGAAGCTTCACCACAATTTCTTGCACCCCTGCTGTGCCTTCCTCACCCAAAGGTTGTTTGTGTGGACCTTCCCAGATCTTCTGCAGACTTCAATCCTGGTGTCTGACAACAAGCAGGGGGCAAGTGGGGGTGTTGCAACCAAGTTTCCAGACTTGCCTGCCAATGTATCTTACAATACACAGGGGGTGCTCAATGAGTTGCCCCTTGAAGTATCTAACAACATGAACCAATCTGAGGGCAATATCAAACCATAGGCACTTTTTCCTAATTAGGACTGCTATTAATTTGATCTGCTGATCCCTGCATGAGTTATTCCTTGGCTTTGAACCCTACATGAAACATGCCACCTCCTTGTGGCTCTGTGGCTTTCCCCATATAGTATATCAATCACAATATTCTAAAATAAAAAACACCTTATTCTAACCATTCTTGTCCTTTCTATTAGACTGTTGTCTTCCCCAATCAAATACTGAACTCTAATTAGTTCAGTTGCAACACTCACTTAAATACCTTAGTGATGAGCTACAACATTTAAGAGAATAACTGAGAATGGGGGATTTAAAATTAAGTTTCACTGAATTTCTGGCTGAAAATATTGTTTTAACTATTAATGTTTGTATGTGAAGCTTAATAAAATTGTAAATCACCTGGTGCATAAAGAAGTTCAAAGTAAAAGCCACAAGAACAAGTTCAATTAAGCAGTGGTTCTAGTTATTATCATTATGAACCAATGCAGAGCCTTGTTAATATATAGATCCCAAGGTTCTGTGAGCAGCAAGAGTGATGCAGGCAGCCAATCAGAATTTGAGTGGTAAGTGATGTGGCTTAGTAGCATATTAACATTTGGGGAACTTGAGACAAAGGCAGGAGCAAAAGTTTAATGAATAAAACCAACATAAATAGGTAATATGAGTTAAACAGTTAATTGTAGACTAACATTTGGCTTGTCTTTAGGGTTCCTGGTTTGATCCCCATCTGGCTTCAATCCAGGGCTCAAAATAGTGTCTAAAACTTGGTTGTTTGTTGTTTGTGATAGCATGGTATAATTAACATTATCCATAACATTAAGGTAGTCAGAGAAAAATTCCCTGACAAGGTGGTATTGCTTAGTCAAATCTTGCTATAAGGGAAAATTTTACTGTTCAGCTCTTAAGAGTTGAGTCCTCCCTAAAATATTTACTCAGAGCTCTGTATCCTGAGTATTGATAACCTCAGGTGCATGCTCCTTAATAGGGCTCTCCAGATTAGGTCTTCTATCCAGTGGAGTAAGGCAACTGAGTCTTTTCTCTTCTACTAGGTTGTCTAAAATCAAGAGCTGGGTCAAGTAAATGCCAGATCTCACAGTTCTATGGTTTATTGATCAGACAGGGAGACAATAGTCTGATCAGATATCAGAATCAGGACTTGAATGTATGTTCAGCTAAGGTAGACTACACTTGAGGAGATGCAATGCCTCAGAGGACCCAAGACAATGGAGGGTAAAGAAATCACTTATTCTGAGGAAGGTATTCAGGATCTCATCTCTACCAGAAGAGAACTTATGCACTGGGGGGCTTTCAGTAACACTGAAAAGTCTGACTTTAGGGTGGTTCACTAGATAGCCAGATCAAGTGTGCTTCAGTACCAAAGATGGTGCTGAAGGGGAGTAGATTTGGCCCAATATTGGAGGCTAGATAGGTATTGAAAGGGAGTCAGCAACCTAGCCCCCTGTGGTGAGTACCAACACTTGGTACTTTTCTAAAGGGTCTCTGGGGTCAAGTCAAGAGGATTTCTTACCAGAAGAACTTAGCAGAATTTGAGAGGAGAGGTGCTAGCTAATAACACTTATGAGAGGAGGTAGACAGGGAGTCTGTCTTGTATATCTTATAGAAGGGCAGAGGATAGAAGTAGGAAGGTGTGTTCTGGCAAGAAACACAGATAGGTTATAGCACTTACTGTATTGCAACATTCTCTTAGCAGACAGTAATCTATATCTGTGAAGACATTGGTAGAGTATCTATAGTAAATACCACAGTGCATATAACTCATAAAAATAATGGTATTCTATAACATAAGTTATGAGGGAGAAGGCAGGGCTGTCTGGACCTTGCTTTTTCTATCAGAAGAATGGGAGGCAGCAGGTATAAACCAAGGTTTCCTAATCCCATAAGAGAAGAAAGATGGTGTGGGGTTCCTGTTCATCAGAACCCATAGTGTGTCCTGGGTCATAGCCAGGGACCAACTGGAAGGAGTTTTCATTCCCTATTAGTGGTAGTTGGCTTGCTTGAAGTCTCTTATACTTGGCCTGCTTTACTGCAAACTCTTTCAATACTTTCCCTATCACTAGGCGGGCATCCCCACCATGCACTTGTACTTCAGCCGGTGCTAGTCCCTTGATGGGCCTGTACCAATCCTTCAACAACCTAGTAAGCTCATTCCCAATAAACTCTCTTCCCCTATCTGTCATCTTAAGGTGTCTAGTTAATCTCTCCTACTCTTCCTGGGAAGACTTAATAGTGGCAAACTTCAATAGCTTTGGCAATAGGTGTATTTCTCTCCTTGACTAGGGTAAAAGATATTGGGCAAATCACTCATAGGGTCTATCTTTAATACTGGGAAATTTGGGCAGGGGTTGAAATGGGCTTTTATCCACTTTTAGAATAAAGATCCTCTTAAAAACCTTCTGTTATATGGCCTTGGGTTCTGGGAAAAAATATGGATGTGCCAATACTTGGGGTCCTCCAACAATTTCTTGGACTTCTTATACTTGGTCTTAGACCCCTTCACCTTAGTCTTGGACTCCTGCTCCTTTCTTGGCTCCTGCTCCTATATCTTGGGCTCCTGCACCTTTATCCTGGCTTCCAGCTCTCTGTTTAGCCCTAGTGACCTTGTTATTCCACTTGATCCAGTCCCTGAAAAGTCTAAGATTGATCCCCCTTTTATAACTCCTTGTTTCAGACCCTATTTATCTCAGAAATCTTTTTTTTCCAGGCTTAAACTATCCATTTTTTCTCTCTATAATATATTAAACTTAATAACTTACTTCAGCTAATAAAAGCCCTGAAATTTCTGCTTCTGCTCCTCATTTTTTAGGCTTTAGCTCTTAAGTTAAAGCCCTCAAAACACTGATTAAATAAACTTTGACTTACAGCCAATAAAATGCCTCAATTCAACAGTTTTGCTAAAAAGTTTGTCAAATGACTTGCTCTTGACTATGGTTTGAACTTGAAGCTGTCTTGCTCTGGATAAACAACTGATCTGTGTTTCAAACAGTTTTGCTGTAATTCCTGTCATGTTTCCCTGGCAAATCTCAAGTGCTTCCACATATGCTTCACTTAAAGGGTTTTTGAACCCTTAATTCTTCAATGTTTCTCCAAGTTTTTCCGCATTTTTTTCACCATTTTCAAAGTTTGAACCTATCTGTTGCTTGCCTTTTTCCCTACTCAATGATCTTGGCAAAACTCCAGCCTTTGTCCTTAAGATTTTTCTGTTCTGTTTCCGGCTTCTTTGGCTCCAATTCACTCAACCAATTTTTAATAAATTCACAGTTTAATTCCTGCAAACTATCTCTTTTCTCTCTTTCATTTTTACATATGATATTTTTTCAATCTTTTTATCATATCTTGGAAGTTTAATTAATTCTTTCACTGCTTCTTTTCCCTTATTAATCCTACTTCAAATAGTCCAAAACCAGCATTATTGCTTCTGCATCTACTTTTGTTGGTTCTTTCTAACCAAATTTCAGTTTCCCAGCTAGTTTTTCTTAAAGATCTTCTGGCCTTTCAGCCAGTCCTTCAACTAGTCTTCACTATGGTTATCCAGTCTTTCTTACTAGTTTTCACTGTGATCTTTTCCTTTGAACCACTTTTGGTTCTATTTTCAGTCCCTGTTATCAATATCTCAGACTCAGGAAATAAGTCTACAAGGCTACTGGTATTTGACTGCGCCCCTGTAAGCAACCTCCACTTAGGCCATTCAACCAAAGACAATCTTCATGTCTGTGAAGCTGTCTTTACTCACTCAGGTGGCTAAGTCTGAGCTTTCAGGCGCAAATTAACCAACTTTACTTCCCAGAGGCCTGATCATACCAAGTTCTGCAGCTGCTTCCCCAAGAAGCCATACTGATACTGCCTCTGAGCATATTCATGCCCCCAATGATAGCTTCAGGACCTTCTTAAAGCCTCCAGGAAAACACAAACAAGGACACCTTATCAGTCTGTTAGGTAAGATGCTTACTCACAGACCTGCTGTGAGTGCATAATAGCACATAGGGCCATCTTTTCTCCTCCCTTCCTAGTATCTCTTTGTTACCTACTAGAATGTATCATACTTCAGCCCTAGTAGTCACCTATTATCTGCCAAGGAAGAGAGCCATCATCATCCTCTAGTAGCCAATGTTACCTACTAGGCCCCTACCTGTCAAAAGCCACTAGACTCTCCCTTGGCCAACATTAGCACTGCCTGCAAAACCACCCAACATGTGGACTGTCACATCACCACACCCTTGTCCCCATTTTATCCTATTAGGAGGAAACCATGTATGTTTATGAAAAACAACAAGGCTCCAACACTCACTGTGATGGTCCACATGTTTGATGGTTTGCAGGTGGAGCTAATGTTGGCCAAGCAAAAGTTTGGTTGTTTGTTGCAGGTAGAGACCTAGTAGGGAATGATGGCTACTAGGGATGGTAAGGCCTAGCAAGTAAGTGTAAAGACTACTAGAGGCAGATGTTGCCTCCACCCAGCAGAAGATATTGGCTGCTGTGGGATATAGTTTTTCACCTAGCAGGGAGCTGTGGCTGCAAAAGGGTGAAGAATGAGATAACTAGCAAGGAACTTTGTCTGTTTGAGGTGGAGAAAGTTTTGGACTCCTGGCAGGTAACGCAAGCTGCCAGGAAGGGGAAGAGCTCTGAGGGCTCTACGTACCCTGATACGCTTATAGGAGGTCTGTGAGCAAGCATCCTATCTAACAGAATGGTAGGGTGTCCTTGTTTATGCCCCTATGGGAGCTTTTGGGGAGAGCCCAGAGTGAGCATGGGAGGGTATAGATTTGCTTGGAGGTGTCACCAAGGCAGTTTGCTTGGGGAAGAAAGCTGCAGAACTTGGTGTGATCAGGCCTCTTGGAAGTAGAGCTGATTACTCTGCAACTGAAAGCCCAGACTTAATCACCTGGGTGAGTAAAAATAACAGCATAGACTTTGATGATCTATGGTTGGATGGCCTAAGTGGAGGTCACTTACAGGGGCGCAGTCAAACGCCAGTTCAATGTAGACTCATATCTGGGTCTACAGGTTTTGGTAACAGGGACTGAGATAAAGTACTGAGGTGATTCACAGAATCAGCAGAGAAGACTAGTGAGAGGAACTGTTTGATCACAGAGAAGGATAGTTGAAGGACTGTTGGTTCATATTGAAGTTTGGAACCAAAATGGTTCATTGTGCAGGTGGAACCAAGATGATTCCTAGTGAGGATAAGTGAAAGGGCTCAAAGGTCATGATGCAGAAGTAGCTGGTCATGATAAAAGTCTAGTCAGAGGACTGATAGGCTGTTTAAATACTGGAAAAGAGCTGTTCTGAGAACTAAGATTGACTGTTTGCTGGTTAAGCTGAAGATCTGGAAAATGTGGTTGAAGAGCTGGCTGAAGAACCCAAAGATGCTGGTGAAGAACTAGTGGTCTGGAGAAATGAGCCAAGATTTTGCTGAATTGATGTGCCAAAGTTAAAAATGTAGAATTTTTTGCCTTGGTTTAGTAGTAAAATCAAGAAGGAATGTGGATAGAAGTGTGAGTAAGATATTTATTAAGTTCCTAGGATAGATGAAGGTATGTTGCTATGAGAGCTGGATATAAAGTTGTTTTGGTGGGATGTTTTCCTTAGATTTTAAAAGATTTGTAAATATATGGGAAAACTTGAAAAGGTCCATAAAAATAGTTTAAACAGTATTCTACTATTTAAATGGTTTTAGGTTGAATGCAGGGAAGACTGGTGCCAGAATAATGAACTGGTTAACACTTTGGTGCGCAAAGAGTTGTCGCTTTGAGTGGTTTGAGCTGTGGAAATTATTTTCCTAGTTAGATCCTGTGGAACTTCAGAAATGGTATATTTATGCGCTCTGCATTCATTGGTTGAGTTCTGGCAGGTTTCCTGATGAAAATGATTGGTTGGAAGCCAAAAGCTTAAAGTATAAGCAAGGAAATAGTAAATTAATACTTTAAGCTTTTGAGAAAGTAAATATGTAAGCTTAAGTTATTATAAGAAAAAGTGAGCGGCAATGGTTTAGGCTTCTGAAGAAAGCTATTTTGAAGGTAGAACCGTTGGAAAAAAGACACTATAAAAAGATGGCTGGCTGGAAAGTTACAGGGTCTTTTTTGAGGTATTTTCCAGGCCTTTTGAGTTTCTGCCAAGAGGTTTTTAGAAGCCTTTTGATCACCATCAGGAGCTTGGTTGTACTTATACAGGTGAAAATACAATGCCACTGGAGCTATAAAGAGAGCTGAAGCCCACAATAACAGAGCAGAAGCCCAAGAATAAGAAGCTGGATCCTAAGTGCGGCGCTGGAGTCCAAGATATTGTTGGAAGACTCCAAGTATTGGCAAACTCATATTTTTTCTCTGACCCACTGGGCCATATACCAGAAGGTTTCTAAGGGGATCTTCCTTCTGAGAGTGAATAAAAGCCCATTTTGACCCCTATACATATTTATGAGATACATTTTCCCTTACTAGAGAATGACAACCCCTTCCAGCTGGTCCCTGACTATGATCCAGGACACACTTTGGGGACTGGTAGACAGTAACCCCACACTCACCCTGTTTAACCCCTTGGTTTTGGCCTTCTTGCTCAGCTACCTGAGAGCCTACTTCTTTCTTGGTAGATTCAATCCCCTCTTGGTGAGATATTGCTTTCTTGGGGAGATATTCCACATGAGAATGATCTCTGTTGTGAATGTTGCTATTCACACTGTTTTGATTTCACCTTCATTGGGTTATTTCTGAGAACAAATCCCTTGCTTTTGCCTTTGTTTCTCAAAATGTGTCATGGCTGGAGGCTGTCATGTACCAAGGCATAAAAAATGAGCTTAATTTATCTGGATAACAAATAACAGGGGCCTAGTAGAGGAATGAAGCTGAACAGGTTAAGTAAAGCAATCCAGCAGCTAAGGGGCGGTAGGCACCAAGGTTGGGAATGTTGACTTCAGCCAGACTAAGGGTGGTCAGATAATCATTCCAGCTCTACTGTGGTTGTAGAGCTGAGGGATAGGAGGAGCAGGGGATTCATAGGGAATGCCAGCCATTCCAAGATCTGGACCTAGCTGATAGTTCATGGGTGTAGGTCTAAGGTGGTACTCTAGTCTTCTGGTTTGACTTCTGCTCAAGTGATGTGTTGAAAATTGGCGTACACCAGCAGATTTAACAGAAGAATTAGGAGGCAGGGGCACACACTCACTATGTGCCTTCAAATGTGAAGATTCAGAAGACATTGACCAATTTGGATTCAAGTAGTTAATTTTATTGGGTCCTTACAAGTAGGTCAAAAATTCTGCCCCTTGGCATTCACTGCCAACGCCTTATATAGGGATATTCTCATATTACTAATCACCAGTCACTGGCAATGTCTTCTAGGACATTCCAGTGCACTGTAGAGTCTGGTTTGGGTTGGCAGAAAAAGGAACAACCTTCTATTTTAGGGCGCAATCCTGCAATACCTAGCACAAGGACACCCTCTGCTAGCACATTAATCAGTGATCCTTTTTAAGATGTTCAATCACTTACATATATAGTTCTTAACAGGGACTCAAACAGGCCATTTGAATCAACACTGGTGTCTTGGTGTTATTTTCTCTCCAAGCTGGCGCCTTGGCGCTTGATGTTAATTATGGCAGCGCTCTGGCACTTGCAATTAATTGTGTTGGTGCCTCAGCACTTGATGTAAATTATTGCGGCGCTCTGGCGCTTGCAAATAATTGTACTGCGTCCTGGCGCTTGATGTAAACTAAAGTGGCGCTCTGGTGCCAAGAATATTTAATCCTGGTGCCGTGGCGCTTGTTATTTAAGGTGGCAGCGGTGTGGCGCAATATTCCTTGGCAACAACGTCATGGTTCACTAATCATGTATTTAATATATGATAAGTTGAAACTAATTTCCGGAAGAGTAATTGATTGGCCCTAGTTAGATTTCCATAACTGCCTAATGAATTAGGCTTTCCACAATCTCTGGTCAACAATTCTTCACATATCCCCCCACTTGACCAGGGCTACCCTTCATTCTTTTCCTCATGAGCACCCCCAATAATAACCAACCTTCCTTGCACCAAGTCTACCAAGACCTCATGGCTGGTATGATGGATGAAGATTGTAAGGTGTTTATGAAAATGCCGCGCTCTTCTCAGGTCCGTTTCCTGAACCAGCTACTTCCTGGTAGCAGTCATCAGTTGAGGTCCCGGGACTGTGATACCACGGTAGCGGGGTCAGAGCGCGGCGCGGACATGCATGTCAAAGGGGAAGGGGAGATAGACTCTATTTTTATGGAGACTGAGGCGCCCTTGATCTGACTTCCTTGCCTTGACTTTGAGAATTTACAGATTGGTCCAACAATATTATCCTAGAAACTTTTTCCTCCCCGCTTGCAACGCCTTCTGCTTTACTTTGTGCTTGTTGCAACTCCAAAGAGTTGCCCTCTGCCTACCCTGCCATCATCAATTGATTCAGGGTAAGCCACCACAAAGAGACGTTATACATATATATCCAAGCATTATTTGCCAAAGACAACACTGTGACGCCAATCCGCTCAGGCGCTTGTTACCATGGTAGCTACAACGTGAAGCAGCTAATTGGGGAGGTTGACTGCTGTCTGCACGTCACAACCAAAGATACCAGTGGATTTTCTTTTCAGTATGTCTATACCATCACCCAGCGTAACTAACATGTTTGTGAGGCCTCTTGCATCTGGGCATTGGAGCAATCTGCCAATCCTGAGCTTACCTGTACTCTTGGGCTGGACCTTCAGGCTAACGCGCTCCGTTGCTTCTCCTTGGCCTTGTGTTTGTTTGTTCAGGCAGTGAAAGACAACAACCCCCAGTTGTATCTTCCCTTGGCCGCGTCTGTTGCCCACTTCATGTGGTACCCTCCTGAGGTGTGTTCTTCCGGCGCTGTGGGTTTTGCAGGGTGTTGCCTTGAACACTTCCATGGGCTAGCTTATCAGTCAAAGGTATCCTTGCCAGCATGTTACTCCTACATGGAGAATGTGCTGCTCAACTGTCTAACTATAGGCTCTGCCTTCTCTGCTTGTAGTGGGCAGGGACGTCTAGTCAACAATTGTAATCTTTGTATGCCTCTGTGCGGTTGGACTGGTATGTCCCGCAATTTCCAATTGGCGTGGTGCCAAATGTTGGTGGCTCTTGCCTTTGTCCGTAACCAAATGAAAAATGACAAATACAAGTTGTTAGCTCCTCTGGTTCCCCTTTCAGCATCAAAGCACCCTTGTTCTGCTCCCAGTTGTTGTTCCATCCCCCGTCTTCCCGCAGGTGGCGTCCCTTCTACAGGTACCTTAAACAGGCCTCCAGTCAATAGGTCTCCTTCTTCTGGCTCTGAGCGTTGTTCCCCTGAATAGTCTAGCAATAAAGCATTGCTTCCTTATTTTTTATTTATAATTATAATTTATTCTTTTTATTTCTTGTTTTTTTTGTCTTGGTTCCTCTCTTTTACTCTCCCATATACTTATTTCTTGCAGTTGTATCATTTTATTCTTTGGAAGGGGGATTCTTTAAAAACTTCCTCAGGAACCTTTCATGTACCCAGTTGATCATCTGTCTGTCCTTGACCTCTTTAATATTATAGGCGTCTGTGAACGTCCAGGAGATGATTTCAAATGGGTCTATCCATAGGGTGGCCAGTTTGTGCGCTCTGCCAAATCCATGTGTGTTAGGGAAGAGCACCCAGTTGCCTACTTGGAACTCTTGGATAGTGCCCAGAAAACGGTATCTTTTTCCTGACTCCTTATCTTCTTGGCCAATGCATTGGAATAGGCTTCTGACTGTAATTGAATTAATGTGTGGACAAGCCTTTGCTGGTACGCATGGGGTGACTGGTTGTCTTCTTCCCCAATGCAGGAGTAAAGAATGAGGGTAACACAGGTTGCCTTCCATGTAAGAGTTGAAATGACAATTTCCCTGTAGAAAAGTGAGAGGCAATGTTGTAGGCAAAGATAGCTGGCGGCAGGAACGTGTTCCACTCAGCAGGGCAGCTAGCAGCCAATTTCCTCAAGATGCCTACTAAGGTCACATTAACTCTCTCTACCATTCCATTTGACTCAGAGTGGTAGGATGTTGAAAATACTCCTTGGATCCCCATAAGTTCATTAAGCTTGGTCACTATGTGGGAAGTAAAGTTGGTGCCGTTGTCAGTGAGGATAACTTGGGGGCAACTGTGACGTAATATGATCTGTTCAAGTAGGAATTTTGCAGTAGTGTTAGCACCTAAATTGCGCACTGCTTTTGCTTCCACCCATTTGGTCAAGTGTTCTATTGCAACTGTGGTGAAACTCATCACCAGTTGGCTTCTTTAATTATGATCATCATTGGGTACTTTCTGATTGTACTAACATCCTGATTTCTCTTCCAATATAGTAGTTGTTCTTGATGATTATGATTTGGATTAGCTATTTGACCATCACATAAGTCCGACTAGCTTCTGGATTGCTTATCCACCCTGGCTCTTGGATTGGGACTCCACCAACTTGCTTCCAGATTGCTTATCCACCTGCTTTGATTCCAAATTAGGGCTTCACCAACTGGTTGTTAATTCTATCAATTAATACAGTTCACCAACTGTGGTTACAACTGACCGACTTCCCCATCCTTGAGCCTCTGCAACCCCCTTGTGCCACTGGGGCTGTTTTCATCCTCCTTCAATTGTTGTGTCAATCCTTAGTGGTTAGACATTCATTTCCCTCTCTCTCTCAGCCCCCAAGCAATGACCAACTTACCTTGAGTTATCAAGTAAGTTGTAGTATTTAAACCCCTCCTCCTTTTCTCAATAAAATATGTGTTATATCCCCCCTTATATTAGCTACACCATTGATTACTTTGTTGAGTGTATAATCTAAGAACTGCAAGGGCTAGTCTCCTCCCAACAACTACATTGCCAACTAAGCTTGACTAGAAGTCACTTGTTGAGGATTCACTTTTGAGTAGTTGCTGTTGCCACTACTCTAAACCCTTTGTTGTTCTCTAGGCTCGGACGCTTTTGTACTACCAACTACCTGTCTGGTTTCCAACTTGTAAAGTACTAAGGTTACCAACCAATCCTTAGACTATCCCCCATCACTGTATTAATAGTACCACATCTTAGTGCTCACTACAGGGGCTTTTAGCCAATTCCTTTACCAACCCCCATTGACGCCTATAAAGCCTCTGACAAGGGAAGAACCTACCTAACATGGTAAACACTAGATCTTCTGGAGTACCGCTTCTACCTTTAAATGATGATATTCAACAAGTTGGTTGTCCTAAAAGAACAGGCTCTCCAGTCACTACCACATCAGCACCATCTCAAGCAAGCGCCAATACCCTGGGACCAGTTGGCGGCATTCACCCCCAACAGGTGAGTCAGTTGTCAACCGGTAGAACTACCTCCCAACCCTTGACCACCACCTCCAGCAATCCCGTCAGACCAGCTCTGTCTCCCCTGGGGAATTGCACCATGGGAAATTGGACCAACCAATAAACCACAACTCCAAACAGGGTACTAAGCAACCCTAATAATTGCCCTAGTCCCGTAGAACAACTCCAATCAATGGAGATCCCCACAGTACAACCAGCCCAAGTCCCTCCTCTGGGACCCTGGGAACCTCCTAGCCAACCAGTCAAGACAGTAGGTCCTAACTTTCAAGGCCTTCAACTTCTCTGCTTTTGGAGTCAGTCAAACTCTCAATTGTTGGCCTTCTGCACCAATATACTCTGTCTTAACTAGCCCCAATCTTCAATTGTTTCCAATTGACCCTTCTATTGGACAGGCCAACACCAATCCCTATCTCCCTCTGGATACTTCAGCGGAGACTACCAACACTAAGCAAGACCTGCAAGAAATTGAGCACAACAATGGAGCCCTTCCTCAATCAACTGTCAACAGTTTGGACAGACTGATCACGTAAACCACCAGGGTTGGTCACCCCAAACTCATGGACGCTGTAAATAGACTTAATCAGGTCAATGCCAGCCTCCAAGAGCTTAATAATTGTCATGAAGACCTCCAACAGTTGGCGGCTGTAAGTTTTGAGCACCAAGGTGAATGGAACAATATCACTAACCAGCAACTGGAAGAGTCCAATACTTGTGCAAGAGCAACTGCCGTCCACTTAGAAGAGATAACCCAAGAGTCAAATACCTTTGTGGATACCCAGTTCACTCCTCTCCACAACTTCACTATCACCTTAGCTGCCAACTTGGAGTTGTCTGTGGTTCACCTTGAAGCTCAAGAAACAACCCTCACCAACTGTCATCAACATATCCAAGAATTGATGGAGCAAATGAGCCAACTGTCACGTGCAACTTCTACTCAGAGTGCTATCCAGAGACAGCAGAACACCTCTATTACCCATGTGGACGCCAAGGTCACCAGTCAATTCAATGAAAATTGCACCCATATCAAAAAGGTACAGCAACAATGTACCAAAGATCTAGCTACCACTACTGCGGCAGTAGTGTAACAGCTTACCACCTGCAACCAATGAGTACAACAGGAACATACTGCCAATAAAGACCTAATGGAGCAAGTAGGTAGTTTTACAGCTCAATTGGCCAACACCACTACCCTACTCAACAATCAAGGATATTTAGTCAAAGAACTAAGAGTAGCCACAACTACTCTAGAAGAATGCTTCAATCAACTTGCCATTGGAGACCCAACAACTCACAGCCCCACCATCATTGGCAATATCCTCAATCATGGTCAAACCAACCCTGCTTGCCCTCCTCAGTACACACCTCCCAACATAGCAACTGGAGCAAATGCTATGCCAACTGGGATTGCAGGTCCAAGAAGCTGACGCTGCCGCCAGAGAAGTCCTGAGAGTCACCAATGCCAGTCCTGCCGCAGATGCCACCAGCATGACTACTCTGATAGTAGTAGTTCTAGTTCCAACTCTGGTTCTGAGGATGAGTTGACAATTTCATCTTTTACATATCAGCAAGGAGTGCACCATGGTTTTAGTTCAGGCAGAATTAAGCCAAATAGTCTCTTCAAAACCAAATTCTCAATGAACAGTCACATTGATATCCACATGTGGCTGGACACTTTTGAAAAGGCCAATGAAGGATTAGGATCAAGAGAGATGGGTCTAGCCTGTATTTGCATGCTGGACAAGGGAGTTTAAGCAGACATCTCTTAACATTTCCCTAGGAACTATAAATATAAGGATGTGAGAAAAGCTCTCCTTAAAGTCTTTGACTCAGAAGCAAGAGACAAAATCAACAGGGATAGCTTTCTAGTTCTAAAAGTTAAGAACTTTGAAGAATTTTCTCGTGAATTCTGATCCATGGTAAGTTGGCTGAAGATGAAGAACCTCATCAGCCCCAACAACTGTTGCTGTTCCCTCCAACATGCCTTACTGCCATACAAGGATCTCTGGCTTGAGTTCTCTGGTCAGATAAATGGCCTTCATGACATCACTTTGATTGCAGAGAAATTCTTTACTCTAGGACAGCTTAAAACCCAGCTGGACTGCCTAAAGCACACCAATCAACAAGTCTACGCCACTCCAGAACCAACTCCTGTCTACCAACCATTGTCTTCCTACCAGAGCAATTCTAATGCCCATTCAACTCCATATCATATGCAAACCAACTACACCAGTTGCAGAATTTGCAAGGAGAAGACACACATGCAAAAAGATTGCCCCAATTTTGCTGTTTATAAAAAAGTACCAGAGATGTTTAGAAGTAGAACTCAGGGTTAACCTGGAGCTCACGTAGTTTCTACTGAGGACACAGTCCACATAGAAGACTACTTCTCTTCTGAAAAAGAGTCAAAAAACAAATAGGTGATGGACTCAGGGAGTCCCCATCACCTCTACCTAAACCTACCCCTGAAATCTAGCTGGTATTTTTGCTGTGCTATCCAACCCAACCAGCAAGAAATCAGTACAGGCCCAACAACTGGAGAAGAGACATGCCTTAATGGAATCTCTTAACTCTAGTATCACTGACCCAACTTTCTGTCCCTACCTGACCCATCCTGTACCTGAACCGCTCTTGACCAACTCCAATAGCAACTTCAAAGACATCCCCTCATACAATGACAGTTCCTTTGTCAATGTATTGCTCCCCATCTCAATGAAGACTTTCTTGAAAGCCCTGCCAATGTTTAAGGATTGTTTAGATGCTCTACAAGAGCACCTCAGAACTGATCCCATATGTAATATCACTAATAATATGATTAATCCAACAAAAACATGTACATGGGTCCAACTTAAAGTCTTTGATACTCCTATTTGTGCCGTCGTCAACACAGGAGCACCAACAACAATTGTTTCCTCCCAATTAGTATCAAAGCTTCAATTCAAACCAGACTTGGCTTATGATGAAAGCTTTTCTACCGCAGGGGATCAACAAACCATTGCCGCAGGTGCCTACAGCAGTATCCCTCTGATATTTGGTGAGCTAGTCCTAACAACAAGTGCTGTTGTGCTACAATCAACCAGTTATGATATGCTAATAGGAACCAACCTGTTACGACAATACAACGCCATAATAGCCATGGGTACTGGAACAATAACCCTTATGGGCTATTCTATTCTGTTATTGTTTAACAACAATCAAACATTGTACATGGTATCACAAGGGAAAGCCAACTGACACCATACCTTAATCAAGTACCCACATGGTGTCATGGGGATCCCTTACCGTCTTGCCAACTTGCATACCAAGACTCTTCAGTCCCATGCTAACTCAGCAACAGGCATCAAGTTAAAGGCTAATCATTCTATGGTGATAGAGCCTTTTATGCAAGTGGTTGTTAGCACAGGCATTCTGTTTGATGTCCCTCCTGGAATGTCTCTAAATGTGTTTAGTCTTCCTCACCCTTCACTGGTCAAACCAATTGCAGCCCCTGGATTTTGTGATAAAGCTGATCATTCAGAGCTTAAAGTGCTGTTAACTAACCTCTCACCAAAGAAAATAGTTGTCCAAAGATGTCAACCAATTGCATACGTCAGGATCAAATCAATCACAGACATCAACTCTGTCTACTATGTAGGAAACCTACCAGAATTATGGATTTCAAAAACATCTCCAACCCATAATTGCTCAGTATTGGCTGTCATTCTGCGCAAAAAAATGTCTGGTCTTTCTGAGGGGAAGATCTCCAAGTTTGAAAAACTTTTAGATGAGTTCAAAGACATCTTTGCAACATCCGATTTTGACTTAGGTTATGCAAAAGGAGTTGAGCACAAAATCAATGTTGGTGATTCAGCTCCTATCTATCAAAGGTCATATTGTTGATCACCTAAGGACAATGCAATAATTGGTGAAGAAGTTCAACAACTGCTAAGTGCTGGTCTTCTGAAACCATCAAGTAGTCCCTGGGCTTCCCCGCTCCTGCTAGTAAATAAGAAAGATGGCACAAATTGAGTTGTCATTGACTACTGACAGTTGAATCAGATAACAAAGAAAGACAAATACCCTCTGCCATGTATCAATGAAATACTGGACCAACTAGGTGGAGCACGTTTCTTCTCAGCAATGGACTTGGTCTCTGGTTACTGGCAAGTACCAATGGCCAAAGAGGATCAAGATAAATGTGCCCTAATCATAGCAGCAGGATTGTATCAATCAACTAGAATGCCCCAAGGATTATCAAATGCACCAGCTACCTTTCAACAACTCATGGATAGTACATTTGCCAACCTTAAACTAAGTTGTGTCCCCATCTACTTGGACAAAATAAATGTTTTCTCCAAAACATTTGATGATTATATTAGCCACTTGAAGGAAGTCTTCATAAGGTTTCAGAAGAAAGGGTTGAAGCTCAAACCTTCTAAGTGCTCTTTCTTTAAGAAACATTTGGAATTTTTGGGTCATGTCATCTCCAGCAAAGGAATCAGACCAATCCCAGCCAAGATGTTGGCCATAGCCCAGATGCCTTCCCCCACAGACATGAAAGGAGTTCAAGTAATCCTAGGCATGACAAGTTACTAACGCCAATTCATTTCCAACTTTGCCAAAATAGCCCAACCACTCTTTTATCTGTTGAAAACTTCCACCAATTTCAATTGGACCAAATAATGTGAAGAAGCATTTCAATCCTTGAAAGATGTGTTGACAACAAATCCTCTGTTAGCGTACCCAGATTATTCCAAGCCTTTTGCTCTGCACACTGACGCTTCCAATGTTGCAATTGGTGCCGTTCTGTCTCAGACCAACAACAAAGGCAAGGAACATCCAGTTGCTTACTTCTCAAAAGCTCTTAATAAGCATGAACAGAACTATAGTACTACTGAACGTGAATGCCTAGCTGTTCTGTATGCTATCAAAGAGTGTCAACCTTATGTACATAGAACACACTTTACAGTAGTCACTGACCATTTGAGTCTAGTATGGCTAAGAAAGATGAAAGATCCAGAAGGCAGACTAGCAAGATGGGCTGCCAAGCTACAAAACTTTGACTTTGACATTGTCTATTGACCAGGAATCAAACATGGAAATGCCAACGCCCTATCCCAACTACTGATTGTTGCTGCATTAGGAGAGGACCCTGATAGTCTTTATGAGTTGATCATTCAACCAGACTAATGGAGTTCCCTAGAAGAGAAATTGAAAAGGATGCTCCAACAACTAAGTCAAAACACATTCATAAAGGATGGTAAACTTTTCAAGATTTATAAGGGTACCACTCTTCCCTATATTTGTCCCTCCAACCAACCTGCTTGTCTTGATGACTTTCACCAACAATTAGGCCACGCTGGGATACAATAAATGATGAAAACAATGTCAGAATATGTCTATTTGGAAAATATGACCACTGACATTGCAGAATACGTTGACAAATGTCTCCAGTGTGATAGGTTTAGAGAAAAACCCAGCCAACACTCCTATTGATTCATTCTACCTGGATACGCTTTCCAGACTGTGTCAATTGACGTTGTTGGACCACTCTCCAGCGCTGGTCCAGGAAAACTGAAATACATCATAGTTGCCATAGATCACTTAACCAAGTGGGTCAAAGTCCAACCTGTTGCTTCCGCCAACTCTTTACAGACTGCTAAGTTTGCACTTCAAGAGATCATTGCATGACATGGTTTTCCTGCTACAATCTTAACTGACAATGGAATCAACTTTGTCAAGGCTATATTACCTCAGTTACATGATCTAATGGGAATCCAGAGTACCTCTGCAGCGCCCTACCAACCCAAGATAAATGGAGCTGTTGAGAGAGTTAATGGAACTCTAGTTAGGATACTGAAGAAACTAGCACATGATTGGCCTTCTTCATGAGACATACATCTAGGTGCAGCTGTCATGGCATAACAATTCACTGTACACTCTAGAACTGGTGTAAGCCCATTTAAAATGCTATATGACCAACAACCTGGACTTCCTATGCACTTGGTACCATTGAACGCCAACTGTAGTGAATCTAAATACTCTCAATGACTGAACCTCTTGACCAAACAAATAATGAAGACCCAATCCCAAGTGTTCAACAGCCAAAAAATATTGAGTTAAAAGCTACTTGCAAGACCAAGTGAACCTACCAGCCCTCCCCAAGTTTCAAGTTGGTTATTGAGTTCTAATATACCAACAACAACTCCACAAGCCATGGAACAAGATAGATAGCTTATGGACCAACCCATGTGAAGTCATTGCCAAAGTAGGCTATGATGTCTACAATCTTAAGGATTTAACTTCTGGACAACTTATCAACTGTGTCCATGCTAAATTCCTGAAAGGATGTCCAGCCAACTCTCCAAGACTGACTGGACCTCTAGCTAAGGTTTAGGGTTTGCCCTTCCCTTACCTAGTTTTTATTACCTATATTTTTCTATTTTATACCATACCCTGAATTCTATTGCAAGGATTAAACCCAAAGAAAAACATAAAAAAATTGAAAAGAGAGAAGAGCTTTATTGCACATTGCTTATTTGAGAGAAACAACAAACCAAAGGGAATAAAGCACATCTCAAAGATGACGCATGACTGACACTGCTTTGCCAACAACATTGGCTTCAAGAGGACAACTAGAGCCAACCTTACGGAAGTTCAGAAAATCAGGGAACTTAACTTGATCCAGACGCGCCACGCCAGCATTGGAACCAAAGAGTCCAAAGATCAAGAGCCCAAGACTGGCCAGGAATTCTGATTGAGGCCCATTGGCTAACCAGCTGTTTAAGAACTCTGTGAGTTGTAACTTCATTACATCAGGAATTTCCTTGGCCAACAAGTCCTTTTCATGAGTCACTTCAAATAGCATCTCCAAGGTAAGGAGATACAAGAAGCCTATCAACTGGCCGTACAAGAAGTTAGCTTCCTGGGACAAGGTAATGAAGAAAAACTCTTGGTATTCTGTAGGACAACGCTTTCCTACTCTGTTCTGGAGAGAGATTTCCTGAGAAACCATATGATACTTGCCAGGAAAAGCCCAGCTGAGAGCCACAGGATGACAGATTGCCAAGATTTTCTCTTGTTCCTCCCAACTTACTTCTGAATTAGTTGCCTCCTGAAGGAATCAATCTAGTTCCACCTCATACAACTGTTGCTCAGCTGACAATGCAGTATTCTCCATGCAACGCAAAAGAGGAATTGGCATCTTACCATCAGGAAATTCAATCTTGAATGCTTTAAAAAGTTCTTTCCAGGGCAATACTAGCCAAACAATGTTGCTATCAAAATCCATGGGTACCGCATATCCCATGTTGGTGTCATAAGAAGATTAGAAACATTAGTTGTTGTCGTTACCTCAGGTATTGGTTTCACTGTGCTAGGGTTCAGTGCCTCAGTTTGTTTCTTGGATGTTCTTCCATTGACCAGTTTCTTGAAGGCTGACACCTCTCTCCAAATATTCAGGAGTGTCTCCTCAGTGGAGTCTTGATGATTGGAAGGCTTCTCTTTCTCCTTTTTGGTAACAGGAGCTACTGGTTTATGTAACAAGATTTGAGGTTTCTTTTTGGTT
Source organism: Entomophthora muscae (assembly GCA_014839935.2). Taxonomy (NCBI): domain Eukaryota; kingdom Fungi; phylum Entomophthoromycota; class Entomophthoromycetes; order Entomophthorales; family Entomophthoraceae; genus Entomophthora; species Entomophthora muscae. Next base: position 136,575 of record QTSX02004313.1, on the reverse strand, counting down.
TTCTCTGCTGCTTTTTGCTGCTTGTCAACGTTGATTGCTTTCTGATAGTTACTGGAAGTACTCATTGAACGTACTTGCTGGCTACCACTAGCAATGGAGGTTGTTTGCTGTCAGAAACGTTCTAATTCCTCCATCCCCTTGGCATAGTCATCCAGCATGTTGAATACTTCAATCAGGCCCTTGGTGATTGCCTCATTTTCCTCTGCCACAGCTGATTACTTGGTTACCAGATCTGCAACAAGTTTCTTGATGTCCTCTATTTTGTTGATCAGGCTCTATGAATTTCCACATTTATAGTCTATTCATGTGGGGAGATGTGTGGTGAAACTCATCACCAGTTGGTTGCTTTAATTATGATCATCATTGGGTACTTTCTGATTGTACTAGGATCCTGATCTCCCTTCCAATATAGTAGTCATTCTTGATGATTATGATTTAGATTAGCTATTGGACCATCACATAAGTCCAACTAGCCTCTGGATTGCTTATCCACCCTGGTCCTTGGATTGGGACTCCACTGACTTGCTTCTGGATTGCCTATCCATCTGCTTTGGTTCCAAATTAGGACTTCACCAACTGGTTTTTAATTCTATCAATTAATACAGTTCACTGACTGTGGTTACAACTGACTGACTTCCCCATTCTTGAGCCTCTGAAACCCCCTTGTGTCACTGGGGCTGTTTTCATCCTCCCTCAATTGTTGTGTCAATCCTTAGTGGTTCAACATTTATTTCCCCCTCTCTCATTCCCCAAGCAATGACCAACTTACCTTGAGTTATCAAGTAAGTTATAGTTTTTAAACCCCTCCTCCTTTTCTCAATAAAATATATGTTATACCCCCCCCTTATATTAGCTACACTATTGATTACTTTGTTGAATGTATAATCTAAGAACTTCAAAGGCTAGTCTCTTCCCAACAACTACATTGCCAACTAAGCTTGACTAGAAGTCACTTGTTGAGGATTTGCTTTTGAGTAGTTGCTGTTGCCACTACTCTAAACCCTTTGTTGTTCTCTAGGCTCAGATGCTTTTTTACTACCAACTACCTGTCTGGTTTCCAATTTTTAAAGTACCAAGGTTACTGATCAACCCTTAGATTATCCCTCATCACTGTAATAAGAGTACCACAGCAACAATGATTTATTTAGTGCAATAGTTGCTGACTGGCAAGGGTCCTACAACATCAATTGAGACGGTGTGCCAAGCAAAGTTAGGCCAAGCTAAGTGGTAAGATATTGACTTTTTGAACAGCTTTTCCCCTTGGCATTCTTTACAGCAGCTCAGCGTTTTTTGTACGTCAAAGGCCATGGCTTCCCAGAAGTATGTGGTTTTTAGTTGTGCAAGTGTCTTCTGGAAGGCGCCATGCCCTATTGCCTTATGAGCGCAAACTATTAGATCAGCCCATTCTGATGGTCTGGGCATTATTCTTATTCCTTCTAAAGTGTGTTTCAATATACGCCCATTCTTGATTTCAGTGTCTTCCAGCAGCCTATCTAGTGTGCACTAGACTTCTGCAGGCTTGTCCTGGTAGTTGCCTGCCAGAATCTTATTGTAAAGTAGATCAGATACATCAGCCAGGTGAGCTACCGTTGGTAGCCAAGATAGTCCATCCACATTCTGATGTTTGACGCCTGCTCTATGTGATATTTTAAAGTTGTAGGCCTGGAGCTTTAGGGCCCATTGTGCTAGGCGCCCTTCAGGTTTGTTCAAGTTCTGGAGCCAGCGTAATGATGCATGATCTGTGATTACATTGAAGTGAACGCCATGTAGGTATACGCAAAATTTTTTGTATGTGTATATCACTGCCAGGCACTCCCATTCAGTCACAGTATAGTTACACTCATGGACGCTCAGAGTTCTGCTGTAGTAGGTTACAGGGTGTTCTTCACCATTGGAATCCACCTGGGAAAGAACACCACCCACAGCAGTCAGTGAGGCATCCGTTTGAACAATGAATTCACGGCTGAAGTCTGGGTATTGCAGGATTGGTTTGTTCATGAGACTCAAGCGTAGGGTGACAAAGGCTTGTTGACAGGCTGGAGTCCAGTAAAATTGCACATCACTCTTCAGAAAATAGAAGAGGGCCTCCCCCTTTCTTGAGAAGTCTTTGACAAAGTGTCAATAATAACCAATAATGCCCAGAAACACCTGGACATCTTGTTTGTTGAATGGCACCTTAATTTTTTCTATGGCCTCAACTTTGGCAGGCTGGGGCTGTAATCCTTCAGAGTTGACCACAAAGCCAAGGTATTCAAGCTGATCCTTAAAGAAGTTGCACTTCCTGGGTTTGACCTTAAGGTTAACAGCTACTAGGCGCCAAAAAACCTTCTTGAGGTGTTGAAGGTGATCAGAGAATGTCTGTGAAAAGACATTGATGTTGTCCAGATAGACTGAAACGCAGCTCAGCTTGATATCATGAAGCATATCATCCATGGCACGTTGGAATGTGGCAGGTGCATTGTACAGTCCTTGTGGCATTTGGGTAGGTTGAAAAAGACCTTGACTAGCAATGATGGCACATTTTTCTTGCTCCTTGGGAGGCAATTCAATCTGCCAATATCCAGATATTAGATCCATTGCAGAGAAAAACTTAGTGCCTCCCAGGCAATCAAGCGCATCATCAATACATGGGAGGGGATAGGAGTCCTTTTTAGTGATGTTATTGAGCTTGGGATAGTCAATGACAACACGGTTGCTCCCATCTTTCTTCTTGACTATGAGTACTGGGGACAACCACGGGCTCTTGGATGGGACAAGTAGACCTAATTGGACCAGCTTCTCTATTTTCTCATCTACCGCGGCCTCAGAGGCACAAGAACGTCTTATGGGACAAAGACAGATAGGGCACTCCTTGCCTGTGTCAATGTGGTGGAGCGTGTTACGTGCACACCCAAGATCAAAGTCATCCTTGGCAAATATCCCCTTGTATTTCTCAAACAGAGCAAAGGCTGTGTCTTGTTGGGCAACAGTGAGTCCTTGTAGTTGCTCTTGTGAGATGATGGTGCATACAGCAGGTGGTATTACTTCTTCCAAGGGGAGGCCAAACTCATCCAGAGTGCCAAAATTGTGTATCTCCATCACCTCTTCTACTGGTAATAGATGCAAGTACGCCACCACTTGATGGTGTTTTACCTCAACAGGAGAGTGATTGAGGTTGGCAAGTAGCACTTTTATGGGCCCATGATTAGGTAGCACAATGCCAGGCACAATCAAGGGTTCTAGCCTAGAGCAATTCCAGGGGGTTCATATTTCCCTGTAAAGCCCTTGAGGGATTTGTAAATCTAATCCAATATCCATTAGCACCTGATTTCCAGCTGGGATAGTGTAAGAAGAGTTGGCGCGCAATGGCAGACCCTTATATTCTTCAACTTGAGTAGGCAGATGTTTAACCTGACGCCCCAATTTACAATACTTGACTGGGACAACACCGCTGCAATATGCAAGGTTAACATAGGGAGTGGTTTGGCTACCCATCACTGGGTTTGTTTGGTTGTAATACAGCAGAATTGCCTTCTCCAATATTTCAAGGACATTGTTCTTAAGGTCAGTCTTTACTCCATACTGTTGCATGAACAAGGTTCCAATCAAGATATTGTAGTTCTCATTGGGTAGCACTATAGCTGGGGCAGAGACTGCCAGAGAGCCAAAGCGTAAGGGGAGCGCGCTGTATGCTCCTTGGGTGGTGGTGCAGTCTAGTCCAGCTGTACCATATGATTTCTTGTGATCAATATATGGAGCAAGCCCCATTTGCCATACTAACTTGGAGGACGCTGTATTTATAGGGGCCCCAGTGTTGATGATAGCTTGCACTTTGAGTTCATTCACAAAAATATCAGCGTAAGTGCACTCAGAATAAGAAAAACCAATATTGTTTACTAAGTGAATGTCTAAATTATTGGCAGTGGAAAGGAATTTGACAATATTGTCACATAGTTTGGGGTGGTGATCCTTCATTGTCTCCATGAGGATGGCCACATTGATGATCCTAAGAGGGGTGGCGTCACCCAAGTGTTGAGGTTCATATCAGGTGTGTTGTCTAATAACTGGCAAGCGTAAGGCTTGGACACTTTCTTAGTGGCCTCTTGAGAGGCCTGAACCTTGGAGCGGGTCTGCACCATGTGCACATTGTCAACAAGGACCTGATGGAGTGCATTCCCCAAGAACCCGGTGTCAGGCTAAAGAGTAGGTCAGGTGGAACATTTGTGGATTGTGTGGATGTAGAGAGCTCCTCCTCTACTCCATGTTGACTTTTCCCTGCACTTCAGGTTCTAAGGGGGGCAGCGTGTGTATACCTGTCTTTGAGTTACAACTGGAGGCGTAATGGTCCTTCTGGTTGCAATGGTGACAGATTACCTTAGTGATGTCAGGTTTTGACAGGGACTTGTTGTTGATGGGAGCCTCTGAGCGTCCTGGGTAGCTAGAGACTGAGTGGGGCTTTGATTCAGTGTTGGGGGGTCCAAAAGTGTCACCACACTGGCGTAAGTAGTGTACCATGCCGTCTAGGGTGCAGTTGTCCTGGAAAGCTGGCATGAGAGTTTGGTACAAGGCTTTGTAGGACTTTACTGCTGCACATAAAGCTATATGGGTGTCATGCACAGTCAGCAACCCTGAGCCAGTTAGGATCTGCGCCTTAATATAGAAACAGTTGACAAAGTCAGTAATTGTCTTGTCTTTTCTGAAGATAATCACCAAGAACTCATCCTTCCTCTCAGTAACCCAAGCAATAATATCAAATTTGTATAAGAGCATGTTCTTTGCCGCTGCATACAACCAATTGTGTTTGGGCATGTGCGGGATGATTAGATTGGTACTAGCTGCATCCAATTGATTGATTAGTGTAGTGGCCTTGTCTTGGTTGTTGGCCCTGTACATAGACATCTCAAAAAGACAGATGAAGGTGTGTACATTGCCCTTAGGATCAAACTTGGGCAAGTTCATTGGCTTGAATTGTGTAGGGGTTCTGTCTTGGGGACAACGGCAAGAGGGAGACTCTTTGAAGCAGCTTTAGTCAAAGAAGTTGGTATGAGAGCTCCTGGCTGGGCCAGTCTCTTTGGGGGCTTGTGGGGTATCAACAGGCGTGAGAGGGACAGCAAAGACTTGTGGGAGGCTTTGGCAGCCTGAGGAGGATGAAGTAGCCCTGTTGTTGTATACTGAACTAGAAGTGGGCTGTAGGGTAGCACTTTTCCCAGAAGGCACCGCAGAAAGGCCAGGTTCTCCCAAGTCTTGGCCAGTGCAGCGGCATCTGGAATCCACCAACTTGGCCCAATTATCTTCTATCTCTATCTCTGCATTTTGGAGGGAAGAGCAAAGGCGCTCAATCAGCCTGACACACTGGACCATTCCTTTGCGGAAGTCTTCTATGGCTGCACGCTGGGAGGCAGAGCACTTGTCATGTCCCCTCAGTTCAGCTTGTAATTTCTCAAGCTTGGCCTTGAGGGAGGCAATACTCTGCTCTCCTTTGTCACGTACTTGCTTCATTTTCTAGAACATCTCATTATTTGTGACCGCAATATCCTCTACTTGTTGCTATACTTAGTTAAGTTCAGGGCAGCAGTGGCCCTCAGTATTTGAGTCCTTTACAAATTGGGATGAGAACTCCTGGCGTAGCTGGGAGACCTCTTCTTGAATGATTTCCTTGATATGGTTGTCATATTGTATTAAGTTGTCTCAAAGTGCCAGAATCTTGGCCTTGACAGCATTAGCAATATTACTGGACTCATCATTCTCCTGCCAAACAAGGTGTTGCACCTTGTTGATATTGTCAGTATTGTTGGCAACCTTCTTGTTCAGGTCATGAAGGCAACTACCTGGTTGCTCTGGGGATGTGTCATGCTTAGCAAGAAGGTCATTCATGTTGCTCTTGGCTACGTGGGCCCCGCTATGTACTGTTCAATGGCTATGGTGTGGCGGGTAACATCCCGGGCCCAGGCAGGCCCCAACCCAAAATTCTTCAGAGTCAATTCTATGATATGGACCAAGTGGCTATTTAGCTGGTGGGTGAGGTCCTCCAGCTGGCATGCCAGGGTGGCTTGGTTTTCCTTGTTGGCTTGAGTGTAAGCTCAGATCTCCTCAAACCTGGAGTCCAACTGTTATACTAGCCAGTCCTGGTAATGGTGTTGGTGCTCTGCATACATAACCAGGTCTCAAAGCTCCAAATGATGTCAGGCTTGTACTTTCAGTATTTGATGTAGAGCAGGGTAGACAAATCTTTGCAGATAGTTGGTTGCCCTCTTGAGGGTGAGGAAACGTTTGAGGCTCCCTTTTTCAGTTGCCAGATAACTACAAAATATAGCCATGAGGCATTGAGCCTTGGGATGTTGGTGGAAGAGAGACAACTGGGTGTTTGTGGGCTCCTGGCTAAGCTGATATCCAAGAAAAAGTCCAGAGGCCACTGATGCCAGGTCTTGGCAATTGACCAGGGTAAGGCATGCCAGCAGTACCACAGGAACTCCAGTGTATTAGAGGGAAGGAAGTATGGGTAGGTCTTCTATGTTGATCACATCCTCCTGCTGACAGAAAAGCTGGTCTCTATCAATGTTGATGATTTCCATTACTGAGTAATGTTTCCCAAATCTAGTTAGGTCTTTGGGAATAGAAGGAGGCGCGTCAGACTCAGAGGACAAAGGTTGGTTGAAGTGTGTGGTGCCCCTGTAGTGAGCACCACTTGTTGAAAATTGGCGTACACCAGCAGATTCAATAGAAGAATTAGGAGGCAGGGGCACACACTCACTATGTGTCTTCCAATGTGAGGATTCAGAAGACATTGACCAATTTTGATTGCAGTAGTTAATTTTATTGGGTCCTATACAAGTAGGTCAAAAATTCTGCCCCTTGGTATTTACTGCCAACGCCTTATATAGGGGTATTCTCATATTACTAATCATCAGTCACTGGTAATGTCTTCTAGGACATTCCAACACACTGTAGAGTCTGGGTTAGGTTGGCAGAAAAAGGGACAACCTTCTATTTTAGGGCACAATCCTGCAATGCCTAGCACAAGAACATCCTCTGCTAGCACATTAATCAGTGATCTTTTTTAAGATATTCAATCACTTCCATATATAGTTCTTAACAGGGAATCAAACAGGCCATTTGAATCAACACTGGCGTCTTGGTGTTATTTTCTCTCCAAGCTGGCGCCTTGGCGCTTGATGTTAATTATGGCAGTGCTCTGGCGCTTGCAATTAATTGTGTTGGCGCCTCAGTGCTTGATGTAAATTATTGTGGCGCTCTGGAGCTTGCAAATAATTGTACTGGCATCTCGGCGCTTGATGTAAACTAGAGCGGCGCTCTGGCGCCAAGAATATTTTGTCCTGGCGCCGTGGCGCTTGTTATTTAAGGTGGCAGAGGTGTGGCGCAATATTTCTTGGCAACGACGTCATGGTCCACTAATCATGTATTTAATATATGATAAGTTGACACTAATTTCTGGAAGAGTAATTGATTGGCCCTATTTAAATTTCCATAACTGCCTAATGAATTAAGCTTTTCACAATTCCTGGTCAACAATTCTTCACATGGTGTATAAATTGAAATCCTAATAAAGCAAACAAAACTGAGAGATTTATTCACTTTATTTGACGTTGTCTGCACTTGATTTAAGTGTGATGTTGCAACCAAGCTTCCAAACTTGCCTTCTAATGTATCTTATAATACACAGGGGGCGCTTGATAAGTTGCCCCTTGACGTATCTAACGACATTAACTAATCTGATAGCAATATTGAATGGTGGGTACTTTATCCTAATTAGGAGCGCTACCAATTTGACTTGCTGATCCCCGCACAAGTTATTCCTCAGCCTAAAACCTTACATAAAACTTCCCACCATGCCACCCCTGTGTGGCCTTGTGGCTTTCCCCATATGGTATACTAATCACAATATTCTACAATAAATAATACCTTATTTTTATTATTCTGTCCTTTTTATTGGACTGTTGTCTTCCTCAATTCCAAATACTGAATCATCATTGGTTCAGTTGCAACAGTGAAAAAGTGATTTTTATACCACTTGTCTGATCTAGCTTGAAAAATACTAGTTTTTACTTTTGATAAGCTTTTGGTATCCCAACTTTTGAGTACTGGCTTCTGAGAAGTAGTGAAATGTGGCTTGGAAAGTGTGGATTAAAGTTTGGGTAACTTGGTCTGGACAGGGAAATTCTGTTAGTGGCTGGTGGATAATTGGCTGGCATCTTCAGTCTGGGATCTTATTTGGTTGGGTGATAAGGCAATTTCTTTCTCAGGTTTGGCTTTGGCTGCAAAACTTTCTGAATTTTGTAGCTCAATTGAGGTGCTGTTTACAACCAATTTATTGGTTGTGTTAACAGCAGCGCCAGTAGCTGCAAAATTCTCAACTAACACCTCAGTGCAGCTGAGGTGATTGAGGATGGTAGGAACAGTGGTAGTTTTAGCTGCATATGCAGCAGCAGAAGTCTGGATTTTTCAGATCTGCTGGTTGCATTTTGCAACAGATCTTCTTGATAACAGATCTTATTCAAAACAGCATTAGGTGCACCCAGATCAATTATAGCATTAGGACTAGGTGACCTAATGCCTGTGGGAGCTGCAAGCTCCACTGGTCCAGTATTAAAACTGGTCCCAGGACGGGATCTGGCTTTAGGATAATTCAAACTGCCCAAATAGGCCAGGGCAGTTTGATTTGGCCCTTGTCTGCCCTGATGAGTGGTTGGGGGTTTAAATCTCCTAGTGGGCTTTTGCAGTTGCCCTTGCTTTCATTTGGTGGCCAGGTGTGAAGGTTTGAAAGCTGTTTCTGTCTTAGGCGGGCTGGCCCTTACAGCTTGGTTTTAATTTGATTGTGTATTTGGAATCTCTGGCCATTTATTGAAGATGATCTGCATTTATTACCATGCTAATTAGATAAATTGGTTGTTAGAGTGGTTTTGGATTCATTAATTAACAATAAATTATCATTGACATTGTCTTTGTTGTTGTTGTCTTTTGTTTGATTTGATTGTTTCAATATATAATTTATATTATCAACACTTTTTTCACATTTGCTTTCTAAAGTTGTGTGTATACTATTAACACATTTGCTTTTAAGTTTTAAACATGTTTTTGCATGAATTTCATTAACAAACTTGAATTTCAAAAGCAAAAGTAATTCAGCATTTAAAAATACTTTTTTTCTGTTATAATTTTTTGTCATGTTTAAATTTTTATTTAGCATTTTTTTAAAATAAATGAAATTTCTTACAATATTATTTTGTAAAAGGCACAGAATATAATATTAGAGCAGGTCCAGTTGTTAAATATTATTTTTTGACTAAAATTTATTAAAACTTTATCTGTCATTATCTCACAATGATAGCTTTTGTCAGGATTGACAATTCTTCCTCCCTAGAAACCCGGGCCCGGAAGCAGGAATTGAACTCTGAACCTGAATTCCTTTGGCCGCCAGGCCTGTGAACCGCAGGACTGCCTGCCCGCGTTTTTCTGGGATCAAGCCCTCACAAGCTGATACCAAGTGTATTGACTCATGCGGTAAAAAAAGATAAACTAAAAAAATATTTGCACCAAATGAAGGATTAATCACCACACCTAATGAAGATACCGATCTAGCAACTATTAGTTTCATGAACTTGAAGTCTACGCCAGCAACCAATCAAAAGCAAACCTAGGAAAGAGGCACAGGCCCGCAGCCCAGTCTCATGATCTCAACACTAGAACAAGACAATCAAGCAGCTAAATTGAGATTCTTGACCAATGAAAGAACTTCCGGGCCAAGTGCCATTTTGCTGCCTTTGACCTAAGCATCCAGTTCCCCCAGCCCTGGCCTTCCTAATGCCTTGATGAACCTTTCATGGAAAATGTTAAGTTTGGAGGGGGTATTATATAGACTCAAGAACCCTGCACTCTAAACTTATTGTCATTTTTGAATAAAAGTTATGTTAATTTGGCTCATACAGCTATTATCTTATTTTGTATTTGCTGTCTATCAATTAAGTTCAAGATTTCTTGGCCCGCCTACCCCTCTGCCCGCTGTTTTACGTCCTCCTGGTGTACCCTTTGGACTCATTCATTTTACTGACTACTCTCTGAAGCCTGAATACAAGATATACACCCCAGAAAAGATACTCAAACTCAATCTCCTGGCCCGCATATAATCTGTTATTAGATACAACCGACAAGGCTCATGGATATTTTCAACACCCAAGTTGTTCAGAGGGAAACTTGATTATCTCTCTGCTTACAACCTGTCTATAAAGCCGCCTGTGATACCAAAACTCATGCCTGCTTCCGCATCTGACCTTCCAATCAATCATACTGGCAAGTTGTTTAAGATTGTGTACATTACCCTCACTGGGGTGATTGGCACTATAATCCCAGCCGCCGGCTCATGATTTTAGATGAGGAAGTCTGTTTCATACCTTTTAAAGTTAGCTCTCCTCTTGTGGTGGGCATTGCCCGCAAAAAACCTGGACTGAGTTACGCCTGAAAACGACAGGCCAGCCACCCAAGACTGGATCTCTGACAGCTTTGATCATATCACTACTTGCTTTAGATAATTAAAGTAAACCATTAATATATATATAAATATGTATTTCAATTGAAAAAATAGCTTGCATACTTATGATTGGACACAATATAAAACCACATGAGATTGTGCTTAGTCACATCACAATTTATGTATGTTGTGTTGTGACTAGGGTTGCAGTGGACCAAAAAAGTGACAATTACAGCAAATGCCATAATCGTCCCGTCCACTCTTTCTCATAATCTTCTTTCAAATTCCCCTACATTGGAAGAATCCAAAATCACCTTAAAAATAGAAGATGGTGGAAGGCTTTTTGCTTTCTGGATTTTAATTTATTTAATCAAAAAAGTATAATAAATTTATTTTTTATAGCTCTTTTGAATTTTGAATTTAAGTTTTTAAAAAAGAAAAGTAAAAAAATATAAATTTTATTTAAAAAAAATCTGAAATTGAACACCCTCCTGAGGGTGTAGAAGGGAACAATTACGAGAAAATCTTCTCAAAGAAGATTCACTTGTAATTGTTTCTGGATTTCGGACAGGTGCTTCTTTTTTTAAAAGGAGCCACTCATCCGAAATCCGACACAGTCCTAGTTGTGACTTTAGAAGCAGGGCACAAAATGTGGCAGTTGCAATTGTGAACTGCTTCCTAAAAACACAAAACAAATTTGCATGAATTGTGATGTGACATGAAAGACACAAATGATTTGTGTTCCAACTATCAAAGCCACAAAACTAATTGTGACAGGCAAACCTTGGTCACACAACCAATTGTGTTGATTTTGGTGATCTCTCAACCCTACCACTAAGATTGTACTTAGTTACTTTTTTTTCTACTAGTAATATGTTACCATAAGTAATTATTAAATAAATTAATATATAAAACTTAGTTTTAAATAGAAGAATACATTAATTAATTTGTTTCTAAATATATACCTATAGGCAAAGTTAAAACAACAAAAGATGTACAGAACTTTTTTCAAACATTTTTGAATACAACGATGAAATTTCGAAAAATTATAAGATTAAGAAATAAAAGTAAGTTTTTGTAAAAACAAAACTAATGTTAAAGATCTTAATCTTAAAAATGAAAAAATTATAAACATGGGTTTCAAAAAAATATATGGCTCGCTGTAAAATGACTTCTAACCAGAAAGTCATATTTCTGGAAGCCTTAAATCTAGAAAAAGGTAAAAATGAAAAAGTAAAAGATAACTAATAAAACAGAATATAACGAAAGCCTGGTTGAAGAAAGTCCTGAGTTGCCCAAACAACTTAGTGACTCTAAGTTGAGAATGTTAACATATAAAGTTAACAAGCCATGCCTTATAGAGCCGAAGATGTCAAACAGTATCTTATTGACGACGGTGCCGATATAATTGGCCTTCAAGAAGTTGGCAAAGAATTAAAAACTTGGAAAATAAATCCTAGTTGGCAAATAATAGTTTCTAGCTATTGTGCTTTAATCCTTACCAACTCCAAGCTACGGTTGGTGTCAAAATTGAGACTTTTTGGTGGGTGTCTGATCAAGGCCGTCATTAGATATGATGAGCAGTTCACTTTCACTGCTATCTGTGTATATGCGCCTTTAAAATGACAAAAAAATTAAGCTTCTGGATCAAGCAAGATCGTTAAAAGTAGACGAGGTTTTCATTCTTTTTGGTGATGAATAACGTAGCTGACCCTCGCTTTGATAACTTTGGGGGGGGGAAGGCTCCACGCTTAGACATCTTTGTAGTCAGTAAAGACTATGCATAGTCTTTCTCCTAGCCCGTAGTGCTCAGCAGCCTTTTCTCCGAGCACAAGCCTTTCGCCTTTTATTTCGGCTTAGCTCTCCCTGATCTTCCCAGCAAAGCATTAATTCAATAAAGATTTTTCTTTAAAAGTATTTAGTGTCATTTTTTAAGATATAATACTTTTTCAACTATATTTTATTGCATTAATTTTATTAGGATGGTTTCTTATTAAATAATTTTTAGATAAATCATATTAGATAAAAAAACAAAGACACAACATTTTAAGGGCCGAAATTGAAGTAAACATCATAATTATCATCTTCAACTAGATGTAAGGCGGAAAGCATATTTAATGGTGTTTATCAGAGTTTCAGAGAAACAAGTGGAATGAAAGCACGACAAAAGTTTACCTAGAAACCATAAGTTAGAGTTGGAAATAAATTGTTTATAAAAACTAAAGTGAACTTTTTACTTTTAAGATAAAATTACTATAAAGTTGTATAGTCAGGATCCGGAAGTTAGAATTGTGTGTTGATTGAGGCTTTCAATAAACAAGAGTCAAACTTAGAAGCAAGACTATAGCTTTACCTAAAATCTTAAGTTAGTGTTTAAAAATAAAATGTTTAGAAAATAAAATGAACTTTTTACTTGTGAGATAAAATTTACTATATATGTCAGGAAAACTCTCTGACATATTTTTTTATGGAAATGCCTTGTGTGAATTCTACTATTTCTTACAATTACAATGCTAGTTTGGTGTCTTCTCTAGCTTCTCTGGACACCAAGTTAAAACAGTAAAGTTTTGATGCCAGCCAAATTATCTGACCAGCGGAAAATGGCAAAAAGATTAGTCTAGCTAAGAAATGAAGTGAATCTAAATTCGTGCATAACTTCCCAACCAGTGATCAGATTTGGACACTCAGACACGCATTTTGAAGCCAAACACCAGGAAAATCAATCTAAGCTATTTTTAGACAAAATACAGATGCAAAGCCTGATGTGCGGGAATTAATATATATAAAACTGACTCTGTCTGTAATGTCGTCATGAGTGGGCTTAAGCCGTAAGTGATTCAACTGAATTGATTTGATTTAAATTTGATTTTAAAAGTTAATTATTAAGTTACAAGCTCAATTTAGCTCATCCTTATATTTAATCCCTTACATGTATCTTTGAGAGTACTAAAATATCTTTGATGAGATATCTACTTATTTTCCTTGATTCAAAAAGTGAGAGTGAAGCAAGAGTTCAAATAAATCTTAAAAGAACTAAGAGTATTTAGAATCAAAAATGTATTGTTTATTCTTGAGATATAAGGTTTTTTATAGACAGCATCAGAGATAAAAGTTTGGGCATAAATGGAGGTGAAAGCACTTAATTGATTATGGCATGAGATGCAGTGATCTATTAGACACATTACACTTAATTTGCATGTTTAAGTGCAGGATTTGTTAAGATTGTCACATTTTTCCTCTTGGAGAAAACTGGTGCATCTTTTGAGTCTTTGGCTGTTTACAGGGTGTTCAAGTTTTTTACCATCATTTCTCATAATACAGTAATTATTGTAAAGTTGTTTTCCCCTTTAGCCCTGAATAGGACAATCTTCCTGTGCTGCACAAAGAAATCTGCCCAGAAGCTGGCCAAGCCCCTTAATTCTCTTGAGAATTTAACTCATACAATTGGGTCATTATTTTAGGGGTTGTGCCATTTTCTAATGCACATGCTGCTCAAGTCGCAGCATAACACAGTTCAATTTTGAAAAAGTAACTAATTACACATTTTATATTTAAAACATTAATAACTCAATAAAAAATTAATATTTTTTTACATTGTAAACTATCAAAATGAAGCTAAGAATTTCATATTTCTATTGGTGTAAAAATTTTAATATGTATACTATACTTAATATTAAAGCAAAAGTAATTTAAAAGATTATAATCCAGATTTTATTACATGATTCTATCTAATGATATAAAGTAGATTACTTCAAAGCTAATAAAAACTCTTTTTTAATATAAAAAATATCTTTTTTATTTAATAAAATTAAAGATAAGATTGAGAGCTTTATTTTTGCATTTTATTTTATTTAAAAAGCTCAATTATTTAGGATTTTATAATAGTTTGAAGTTAGGATGTTTTTATCACTGTTTAGATTAATTTTAAGGTTCAAGTGAGCTTTGAACCTCAAATTAAGCATTCTTTAAATAGAACTCTTTAATATTTTATTATTTTAAAAATATGCAGAAGAGTTACAGTTAACTGAATACATTATTTTAATTGATTTGCATTGATTACAAAGAGGATATGATGTAATAATGATGCTTAGCTGCTCCACATATATCACTTGTGCATGAAAACTGGGTATTTAATTAATTCTGCAAATATAAATTCAAGTTCAAACTATAGTAAAAGCTATCACACCATTTCTTTCAGAATGGTGTCATTTAGCTTGGTATATAAGAGCTAAAGCACTACAAAGCTTTTAATCCAAAAGACCCCATTCAAAGGCCACATTCTGATAGAACTACTCCATCATTAAGGCACATTTCAGAGATCTGACCTAATTACAGATTCAAAATACTATCATGTCCTCAGTTAAATTTACTTCTGCCATGCTACCCTTTTTTTTCTTGGGAGCTTCAACAAAAAAAATAATTGCAATGTTAAAAAAGGCATTTCTTTTTATTGCTGGTGATAATCTTGATAATTTCATCAAGCACTTCCTTACTCAAACTGAATTTGGGAGATCTCAGTTCCTGCCAACTATTCAAAATCAAAAAAGTAATGAGTTTATTGAAAACTTAAAGGATCTCATGAAATCTTTTCCTCAAAAGCATCTTCCAGCCTTGCAATCTCTGGTTACTTCCAGTTACTCTTTAAAAGAGCTTAATGATATGGGGTTTAATATAACCAAAAGTGAGTTTAGATACTCAAGAAAAATATATAAAAATAAAAATGTAAGCTTAAACAAAAAAAGCTAAAAAAACAATAACTATTCATTAAAAAAAGAAATAACTAAAAAAACAATTGAAAATTGCTGGAAAATTCTTTTGAAACAAGCCAGTTTACAAAAAAAGTGCCTGAAAAAAATTATAAAGATATAGAAAAAGAGATGAGTAATTACTCAACTGAAATTAAATACTCTCTACTTAAAACAAAAAAAGAAATATATGAAAATATGAAAATAAAAAATAAAATTTCAGTTTCAATTTCTACTTACTATAAATTAATTTCTAAAAACATAATAAAAAGTAAAAAACAAACTGATATGTGCAATATTTGTAATTTAAAAAATTCACTGGAAAAAAGAAGGAAGAATGTGAAAGTAAAAACTTACCATTACCAGAATCTATAGGCAATGACTTAAAGACTATTAATCAGCACCAAGACTTTTGTGTTCATCAAAATAAGGAATATAAAAAAGATATTTATGAATTAGATGATGAGTCTTGTGTTGTAGTTATAGATTATAAGGGAAACTTAAAGGTTGGAAGTGGTCCAATTGAGATCAATAATTGTTTTTATTCAAAAAACCTATCTTATTATTATGGTTTGCATTAGTTTTTAAAGAAAACAATAAAACCAAATATGAATATCATGATTTTTTGTCTCAAATATTATCACATGATTCTTTATTTTTAGGTGAATGTCTAATTAGTCTTCTTAAATTAGATATATTTAAAAAATAAAAAATATAAAAGTGTGAACTGATAATGGAAATCATTTTAGATCATATGAATTTTTATATTACTTATTTAAAGAGGCACCTAAATATATTAAGGGTTCTATAAAATATAATTGTTTTGTTGAATGTCATGGAAAAAGCATTATTGATGGTCACTTTGGTGTAATATCAAAAATATTAAAAAAAGAAAATGAGCTTTATATTAAAAATATTAATGATCTTAAAAATATTTTTGAGCAAGAAGAAAAAAGAAAAGAATTATATAAATCAGTACTATCAGGCTCAAATATTTCTCAAAAGTTATTCTTTTATATTTATGAAAGAAAAGTTAGGCTTATAAAAAGAGAGCTTGAAGTTAAAAATCTGCGCATCAATCTTTCATATTTGATGATAGATGAGAAGTTATACACTTCACCTCTAACATTTGAAAGTTTATCAGAATATTATGAGATAACTTATCATTTGAAATCACGTAATGATACCAGAGAAACAAAAATATCAGAATATGCTAGTGATGTATTGGGGTAAGTTCATGAAGTAGGGCAACTTACTAGAGGGTGTATTTTAAATAGAGTTATCAGTCTTTCAAAAACAACAACCTTTTTTTCTGAAACAAACTAAGAATATTTATGATGAACCAAAGATAGGGTAATAGCACTTATAGCTTTGGGGCTGCTATTACTCTCCCATGCAACTCATCATAAATATTTTTGGTTTGTAGTTTGTAGTAGCACTTAAGATATTTTTAAAAATACTATAAGTTGCACTTTTTGATTATAAAATTGATGACTTATTTTTTAAAAAAATCATCTAAGCCCAAGATCAATTAAAGTTTTGGGATTGGTTGTATTTTAAGCTTTCTGAATAATTAGAATATGAACAATATGATTAAGTTATAATATAATCAATCTGGTGCCTAGGCATGATAAGAAAAATAATGACCCAATTGCTGAGAGATTTGTGTTGGCATATCCTTCCCAGGTGGGAAATACTGATGTGATGAACTTGGTTCTCACTTGAGAAGAATCTCTGATTAATTTAGACTATTTTTTGGCTTGAGCCTGTCCATACTTGAAATTAATTAAGTCTAAGCACTCAGGCTGCACTACTGCCAATTCTTTAAATGCCAATCCAACTGGATTAGAAGCTGCCCTGAAACACTCCATTGATGTCTGCCAATCAGAGTTGAGGTCAGAAATTGTTGGAAACCCTCTCAACCCATTGAATTCTTCCTGCAAAATTTTTCTGCAAGCCAATCAAGTCTCAGCCCTGAGTCAGGTGACTCTTGAATTCAAATTTCACCCTTAAAAGCAAGACAGGGAACTTTCAGTCTTTTGTTTGCTTATTTTATCAATTAAAAGTTTTACAGCTTTCCTAACTTAAAGTTCATTATTTTGAGGCTCCTCTGGAAGCTCTCAACTATCTCTGACTTTGTTAGTATTAGTTTTTCTTTTAATTAACTTCTCTACCTTTCCTTGGTTTATGATGTCATCTTGAAAGTCAGCAGCATCAACTTTAGTGTTGATCTATACACTTTTTTCACCATTCTCAAAACTCTGGTTTGAACTTCAAAATTAGTATTTAAAACTCTTTATTTACCTACTTTAAGTTCAAAATTGCTTTTTGTTTGCTTTGGCCTTTGCTTTTGCTTTGCCCACGCCTGCTTGACGTTCTTATCTATTTTCAAGTCTTAAAATACTTAGTTGTTGTCTCTGGCTTTTGTGCTTTGAATTTAATAAGTTATTACAGTCTAGCTGTTGGTTCCTTAGTGTTTGAATATCAAAGTTTGATAGTTTTTTCTTTTCTCTTACCTTTGAACCATGCTGGTCTCCCTGGTAAAGTTTGTGACATTTACCCTAACACCAGTTCTGGTGATGATATGGACTATTTTTCCAGACCTCTGGAGCTGTATCTCTTACCCATTTCACCATGTAGGAAGTAACCTCACTCAATTTGTGTGAATGTTGAAGGACATTTCCGGACGCGCTCAGGAAATTCTTGCTACTAACAAAAGCGTTGTTTAAAGTCTTGCCTGTGATGACCTTGAGCTTTCTGCTCTTGAGCTAATCCCTACTACGTCTTTGGCACTGCCCCCCTGTGCCTCTTTTTTTTGCAAACCAAGTGGTGTTGGTCTGAGAAAAAGGGCTAGGCTTCCAAGAGCACGCCCCAAGCGCACCATCTGGCTTTTTGATGAAATGTTTTTGATGGGCTTGGATTTCTACTTCCTTTGTCTGTCCACTGCATCCTCTCTGTAAACGCCACTTCAAGCGGCCATACCAGTTTTTCACTGAATGATGTTTTGGTGGATTCTCTTCCCAGAATGAGAGCTAAACTTAGTTAGTTTAGCTCCTCTCTCTCACAATTATAGTAAAGTTTCAATTCTATAATAGTATAAGTTCCTTTTCATTTATGGATAAATTTTTTAGACTGGATGTTCTGAAGAAAACTTTTAAACAGAAGTACTTTATCACCTAGTTTGAAAGTGAAAAGTTTAAATTTTAGATTAGCTTGTTGATTTTTAATATCTGAAGATTGTTGATGGAGAGCTTCACAATTATTTTGCTGTACAATTAACTCATATTGCTTGCTGTTTTGTTGGGAGTCTGGTACTGTAATGACATCTTTTTGGATCTTGATATCAATTAATACTTCATAGGGTAGTTGTTTGGTGGTTGTATGTACCTTAGAGCAATAGTTCCAAAGCGCACTTGAGAGTATAGTATCTCACTCCTCAGAATGTTGGTAACAGCTTTTCTTGAGGCTTTTTATCAAAGTCTTGTTGAATTTCTCAGTTAGTCCATTACACTGAAAATTATAGGCTGTGATAAACTGATGGAGAATGGATACATATTTAGTAAGATGCTTCATAAATTTGTTTTGAAAGTGAGACTCTTGATCTGTCAGAATTTTAGTAG
Organism: Entomophthora muscae; assembly: GCA_014839935.2. Classification (NCBI taxonomy): domain Eukaryota; kingdom Fungi; phylum Entomophthoromycota; class Entomophthoromycetes; order Entomophthorales; family Entomophthoraceae; genus Entomophthora; species Entomophthora muscae. The sequence continues at coordinate 117,748 of QTSX02004313.1, read as the reverse complement.
GCAGGCCATATATTGTGAAAATCTCTTTGTAGAGAAACTTAGTAGCAGTAGCAGCTGTGGCTTTGGGCACTGCTTTGGCTATAGGCTATCTAGAAAAGTATTTGGTGGCTACCAGGATATATTTTTTCCTAGATGTGAGAGAGGTAAGGATCTGACAAAATCAAGCTCCACATTTCAAAGAGTCTGGGGACTGTGATAGGGTTAATAAGTTATATGTGTGCCATTTTCTTGTCAAATAAGGTGCATGCTTCATAGTTTCAGTAATACTTGATGATATCAGTGGCTAAGTCAGGCCATCAACATTCAGGACAAATTCTGACTAGTATAGCTTGTTGTTCATAATAATCATTATCATCATGTGTTTTGGTCATCTTTTGGAGATGTTTTAGAGCATGGGGTATTCAGCGTAGAATTTCATCCTGTTTCAGGTAGATTTTACTATTCATTACTGTGAAACATCAGACAAACAGGATGAATTTCTTAAAGTTTGGAACTTTGGGAACAACCAAGTTTTCTAGTAATTCATATACTTGATTAATATTGGGTTTAAAGGGGTCACTAGTATCAATCAAGAGACAATGTTGTTGGAAGATTTCATCTACCACTCAGTTTTTCTTTTCTTTGATATGTAAAATTTGTGCATTGTGATAAGGAGCGCCTTTTTGGGGAAGCTTTGAATATAAAAGTAGGAAGAGAAGAAGTATATTTATTGGATAATACTTTAGACTTATATAGCTTTAGCTGTGGTAGGAATTTAGTTGGATCAAAACAAGAGGCTGGTCATGTGCTGGATGGGTTCAAGTTGCTGGATACCTGGACAGTCATGTGATATTAGTTTGGTGCCATTTTTGGTATGTCAAATGGTATATTGGAAAGGCACCAAATCAGGCAATGACTGAATGTTAGGTGTGATGACAATAGCCAGAATACTTGTACATCCAGACCCTCAACACACCCCCTCCCTTAAGGGGTTACTTGGGTACATCAGGAGAGGGCTTTGTCTTGACGGCTGCCGCCTGATGTTCCTGGAGTTGTTTATTAGTGGGCACCAACTCGTTCAAGTGTTCCCCTTTGCTAGGGAAGAGGCAAGATCTGTGATACTTTTTGGTGATGGGCTCTTTGGCACCCTGGAACTTAACCAGGTAGGTGTTTCTGTCTGGTTGGTATCTGATGATTCTTCCTGGTCCTCTGTGTACTGAGTCTAGCTTCTTTCTGTTACCAGCTAGGACCTAAACGGGGGAGTTGATGGGAAGTGGGTCCTCTGTTGAGGTTACCTTTGGGCTTTGAGTCTTTTTGTTTCTGCTAGTTTGGCTTTGAGGCGTATGTGTTGTAGAGCTGGTTTCTGTTCTACTGTGTGAGGTTTTCCCAGAGGGATCTTCACATACAGTTGATTATTGTGGGTGACTATTTCTGGCTTGTACCTGTATGTTAGTTCAAATGTTGAGTAGCCTGTCCCTTGATTGGTACAAACCCAGGATACTAGTAATGCATGTTTCACATAGAGTGGCCATGTGTCTTTGACTTTGCCATCCATTATTTTCTCCAGGGTTCTGATAAGGCTGTCATTCAGGCGTTCAACTCTGCCATTGGCCTGTGGCCTGTAGGGCAAGGTTGTGGAGTGTTTGATGTTCTTTGTTTTTAGATTGTTGTTTACTACGTAGCCTGTTAGCTCTTTTGCTCCATCTGTTATGATGTATTCTGGAGTGCCGTAGTCTGCTATGATTGCTTTATTGATGAATCAATTTATTGTTTCTGCCTTGTGATTTTTTGTTGCCCAGTAGATGGGCCAACATGTGGCAAAGTTGATGGCTACAATTAGGAAATGTTGATTTTTTTAGTTTCTGGGAAGGGTCCCACTACGTCCAGTCCCCAAACCTTAAATGGTTTGAGGTCAGGTACTGGGTTGACTGTTGACTGTGACGCCTTGGTGCTGGCATATTTTTCATACACTGTACACTTTTTTAGAACATCAATTATGTTTTGCTTCAGGTTGGGCCACCATACTATCTCTTTTAATGTGAGATATAGGTTGTTTGCCTTTGTGTGTCCTAGCAGACGGTGGTGTCTTAGTATAGTGTTGACTCTTTGTGCAAGTGGAATGTATGGAATGTGTTTATCCTTGATGATTTGGTATACTATGCCATTTGATATGTGAAAATTTTTTTCATTCCTTACTAGTGTATCATGGGTTAGTTGGTGTATGGAGGGATCCTTTCTTTTTGTCTTGTACTCAGTGTTGTATAGGTTGGGCCAGTCAGGGTCCAGGTGGTCAGGGTGATCCTCTCTTGGCTGGCATAGCCTAGAGAGAGCATCAGCTGTGACCAGCTCTGCCCCTTTTTGTATTGGATGTCCAGGTTAAGCTGTTCCAGCAAGGACATCCATTTGGCTTGGCGCTGTGCAAGTGCGTTCTGAGTTTTGAAATAGATCAAGGATTTGTGGTCAGTTAGCACTCAGACATTTAATTGTCCTTCAAGATAACATCTCCATTTCTTGCATGCATGATATATTTCTAGTAATTCTTTATTGTGTATTGGGTACCTTTGCTCAGTGTTTGTTAGTTTTCTGCTTTTGTAACATACTGGCAGGAAATCTTGCTGTCCTGGTTGGCAGATGCGTAGGACTGCGCCAATGGCAGTGTTGCTGGCATCTGACTCGAGCTTGTAGCACCCGTTATTATTAGGGTATTGCAAGATTGGTGCTTCAATCAAAGCTTGATTTAATAATTGGAAATTCTTTCCACATTATGGAGTCCAGATGAATTTCTTTTTTGCATTACCTTTGGTTAGGTCATTGATTGGTGCAGTGAGCTTTCCGCAGTCTTTGATGTATTTCCTTAGGTAAGCTACCATACCAAGAAAGCATCTTACTTGTTTCACAGAGGTGGGGCGTTGCATGTTATTTATGGCTTTTATTTTATCTGAGTTTGCTTTGATGCCACTGTCAGAGACAATGTGGCCCAAGAACAGGAGTTCATTTTTTCATAAATTGGCACTTACTAGGCTTAGTGTATAGCTTGTGCTTTGCAAGTCAATTGAGTGTCTTGCAGACATGCGTGAGGTGTTTCTCTTTTGTTTTTGAAAATATGATGATGTTGTCAAGGTAACATAATGTGTTTGGGAGTCTATTTAGCTCCTGGTTCATCATGGTGACAAATGTTGCTGGGGCGTTTGTCATCCTGAAATTCATTACTTTACATTCAAACAACCCAAATTGCGTGCAGAACGCAGTCTTTGGTATGTCTTTATCTTTAACTTCAACTTGGTTATAACCAGATGTGAGGTCAATTTTTGAGAATTTTTTTGCTCAGGAGAGCCTTGCAAATAGGTCTTATATGAGGGGAAGTGGGTTTTTTTTACTGTACTTGTGTTTAGTGCTCTGTAGTCAGTAACTAAGCAAAGAGATCCTTTTTTCTTCTTTACAAAGAAAACTGCTGCCCCCCATGAGGATTCAGACGGACAGATGAATCCTTTGGCTAGATTGTACTTGATATGGGCTTTAAGTGTTTGGGTCTCCATGATAGAGAGTCTGTAGAGGGGTGCAGGTTTGGGCATGGCTTTGCATAAGTCAATGCCATGTTTGACCTCTTGTTTGGGAGGGGGTAACTATGTGAGTTTTTCCTTGAATACATGAGCGTATTTGTTTAGGAGTGCCACAAGTTCTGGGCATTGGACCTTTTGTGTTTGTATATTATTAAATTTGGAGTGCCTCATTATGTGGAGGGTACTGTCTTTGGTTAGGTGTTCAGAGTCATCTTGATTTATGACTTGAACAAATATTGTGTCTCTTAGAATGAGGTCATTGGGTTCTTTAAGAATGTTGAAATTGACTCCATTGCGTTTGATGGCCATGGTTTTTGTTTTCCAACATACACTGGGATTCACTTGGGTGAACCAGTCCATGCCTACTACAATGTTGTAGTTTATGTTGTTCATGACAAGTCCTTTGATGAACGTTTGTATGCCTTGGAGGTCAAGTCTGAAAGGCGTTGTTTCACCTTTGAGCAGAACTTTTGACTTGTCTGCCATTCTAGCATATTTGAAGTTGTATTTGACAACTGGTATTTTGTACTTGGTTACAAAAGGTTTGCTAACCATAGTGTGTTATGCACCAGAGCTGAATATAATTTTATGTGTATGAGATTTGTAAGTGCATGGATAGACAAGAAGTTGTGAGCAATCTTTAATTTTTACATTCATAAAAATGGAGGATTGCGGGACACGTGTGATGCAAGCAGTAAAGTTTGTGCCTTGGTACAGTTTCTTGTCAAGTTGGGGAGAGATGGGGGCACTTAAGCCTGTTCCCCCTCCTCTTTTCCCTGTTCCTTTGTTTTGAGACCTTTGAGGTCAGAGAATGTGGGGTCAGATTTGTAGCAGGTTGTTACTTCAGCGTTGTTAACTTTGGCGGTGTCCTATTTCTTGGGACAAGAGCAGTTTGCGCTTTGGCTGCAATTGCCATTGTTACAATTGGAGTTGCTGTTGCTATGATTGGTATTTTGGTGTTTATTGCCATTGGTGTTTTCTCTGCCATTGCTGTTTGAGGAGTGGTTGTTGTTGTGTGCAGCATATTCCATGTTGGCGCGTTTTTCAGCGTGCTTGGCTTCAGCAATGAGCGCAAGCATGAATGTATTTGCTTCTGGGCAGATGAGGGCAGCAACAGAGGGTTTCATTCTGTTGATAAATGATGCTCTGGTGTTTACGTTGTCAGCTTGTGCTGGGTTTTGAATTTTACGGCATATTTCCTTGAATTTGTTGGTGTAAGCTGCAATAGTGGTCTTCTGAGGAAGATCACTGAGCTGTATTGGAATGTCTTGGAGAGATTTAGTGACACAAAAATTGTGGGTGATGTTGGCTTTGAACTCTTTCCAGTTTTCAAGCTGGTTGTCAGTTTGTGAGCCAACCCAGGTGGCGAACCAGTTAGCTGCGGCCTTGTATAGGCGCTTGCTGGCTTCTTGGACCCATTTTTTGTGGGGGATGCGGCTGGTGCGGAGTTTGGCAGCTGTGTGGTCTAGCCAGTTGATGATGTTTTCTTTGTTTTTACCAAAGAACTTGTTGGTACCAATGTACTTGGTGTTGATAACTTTACCTGTGATAGGTGGTTGTGCATTTGTTTGTGGTTGTAGAGAGCGGCTGTATTGAATTATCTTGGCACATGCTTTGGGCATGACAAGTCCTTCAAATACGGTGCGTCCACTAGGAATATCTTCATTGATGTTGTGGGCGTGAAAGTACGTTTTCCAGGTATCCTGGGATGTGGCCTGGTTGAGTACGTGAGCAAAGGTGGGTGGGTTCTGTTCAGTCATTTTCTCTTTCATTGGTGTGGTCAAAAACTGTAGTGCTACCAGTGATAAGGAGCGCCTTTTAGGAAAGCTTCAAATATAAAAGTAGGAAGAGAAGAAGTATATTTTATTGGATAATACTTTATACTTATATAGCTTTAGCTGTGGTGGGGATTTAGTTGGATCAAAACAAGAGGCTGGTCATGTGCTGGATGAGTTTGAGTTGCTGGATACCTGGACAGTCATGTGATATTGGTTTGATGCCATTTTTGGTATGTTAAATGGTATATTGGAAAGGCACTAAATTGGGCAATGCCTGAATGTTAGGTGTGATGGCAATAGCCAGAATACTTGTACATCCAGACCCTCAACAGTACCAAGAGTTTGAGGGGAGCCAACATTGGTCAAAAGCTTTTCAGGATTTTTTTGTAAAAGTATCTAATACAGCCTGCTTAAGTGCAGTGCAGAATTGGGGAAAGTATTTGCAAAACTGAGCCCAAATCATTTCAATCTTGGTTTTCTCAAGCATTTTTTGGCTGCTTGTGTAACTTTTACCAGTTTTTTCATTTTTGATCTGTTCTTTGGGAGGCAGATTGAACAGTTGTTGTTTGCAATAATGTTCTGAAGAAGTCTGACCTCTTTACGTTCTTCTGATGTAGCTTGCTGAGCCCAATCTTTCTCAGTTTTAATAGGTGGGTTGTTCACAGAGGCCAAGAAAATTAGAGGGGACTGTGGGACATCAGGTTGACAGGCTTTTCTGGAAGTTTTTTCTACAGTTTTAACTGTGACCTTGTTCTGGTTGGGTAGAGAAAAAAATAATATATCTTTCAACGTTAGGGATATTGTGAGAAAGTTCCTCCTCCAAGGATATCTGAGCTAAGATTTCACAAACCTTTTTATCAGGAAGATTCATGAAAATGTTGACTTCAGGTTCTTTAGTTGTGAGCATTTTCTTTTTTGGTTGCTTGGGCTCAGGTTGTGCTTTCTGAGTATATGTTGGCTCAGGAGTAACTTTGGTAAGCCCTGGTAGCATATAGTTGGGGATAGATGTGAGCTCATTGTTTTCTGTATAGACTGCTGGCTCTTTCTTGACAGAGAATAACACAGGGAACTGCTTCAGGTTAGATTTTTTTGCGGGCATATCAGAAATGGAGACAACAGGAGCTGTATCAGGTGTCAGAACCTGCAACTGATTTTCATGTTTAATAGGGCTAGGCACTCTGGTGAGAGAAGGTGTTACTACTTTGTTGCGCTTGGCTTTATTTCAAGACTCATGGCTAATCTTAATATGTTTGGTAGCAGCTTTCACATAGAATTGGGGAGACTGGTGGCAACTGGGATCAGGGTAAACTTTCAAAGAAGTGGAACTGTGTACAGTTGGCTTGAGCAGAAAAGTCATTTGGCAAAGTTGTTCCAGGATAGAATTGTCAGGGGTTATGTTATTGTTTTTAACATTCTTGTATTCACCATGGCTGAGAGGAGTTAAGGTGTGTTTTTCAACAGCCATTAGTTTAACCATCAGCTGTTCAGGAGCTGATTGATGCTGTCCACGTTGTTGCATCTGCATACAACAGTTGATCCTCTCCTGACGTACAGGGCATTTAACGCCTGAATGAGATTTTTTGCATTTGGTACAAGTTTGTGAGCAATATACTGATATGTGGCCTTGAATACCACAATCATAGCATATGAGGGGTCCTCTATGTTACTGTGGCACCTTCTAAGCAAATAAGGCCTTAACATAATTTGCAACTTCCTCAGGTACTTTGATTTCTGTAGTTGCAACTTCCTTTTTCTTAGGGTAGGAGTTTCATTTAGAGTTGTTCTTTGTCATTTCATCCAGCTTGTTCTCAACAGCTGCTTTATACTAGTCCATTATACCAATGAAAGCAGCCTTAAGGTTTGCAAACTTTTTCAACCAAATAATTCAGCAATAAGCAGAGATGGAGGCCTGGGCCAAGAATTCTATGCATTGCTTGGAGAAGGAGGCTTCCACTGCATTATTAGCACTACTACTATGAAATTCAGTTTGTTCTTTGATGGGTTTATAAGCCATAGTGCAAAACTTGGTTAAGAATCTGCGGATCAAAGTAAAGTCTTACATCTTGATGGCTATCATCTGATCCAGATAGTTGCCTTCAAAGTTGTCAAATTGTTCCTTTGCTGTGATCTTTCATTTTTTCCAAGAAAAGAATGTCTGGATGTCATGCCATTCCTCTGCCATGCCGCTCAAGTAGAAGCCCACATCTGTAAGGTGCACATTCTCATTTATCTTATACTTCTTGCAGTAGTTTTCAAAGCCGCAAAGCCACTTGTTAAACCCTTTTTCTCAAAAGATTGCCAGTTTTTGGCCGTCCATGACACAACAAAAGTCTGCCATTGCTGCAAGAGTAGAGTTGTCTGTCATATAGTTAATCTTTCAAACACATTAAAATTGTCTATACCAGGTTAGTTGAAGCTCAGGATCACCATAAAATACCTTTGATGAGGTATCTACTTATTTTCCTTGATTTGAAAAGTGAGAGTGGAGTAAGAGTCCAAATAAATCTTAAAAGAACTAAGAGTATTTAGAATCAAAAAGATATTGTTTATTCTTGAGATATAGGGCCTTTTATAGGCAGCATTGAAGATAAAAGTTTGGGCATAAATGGAGGTGAAAGCACTTAATTGATTACGGCATGAGATGCAGTGATCTATTAGACACATTGCACTTAATTTGCATGTTTAAGTGCAGGATGCATTAACATTGTCACAGTACACAGATTGAATTCAGTGGAGTGTGGTCTAAATCATGTTGAACTGAAATATAAGCCACTCAAACTTTAATAAAGTTGTATTTAATTATTTGATTTTTAAATTAGTAGCTAACCTCATTCAACCATATCAAAGTGGCTTATCTGTATAGATTACCCGACTCTAGAATGAGTGAATTAAAATTAGAAAGAAGCAGCAATTGTTTAAGATCCTTTTATCTGATTGGATGTTTAAACTCTGTTGAGAATTGAATCGACTGATGAAAATTGAGCTTGAACAATTTAAAGCAATACAGTTCTAATTGCAAATATAATTTTAGTTTAAAGTAAGAGATAGTTGGCTTAAATATTTAGAATTGATCTATTCCAAAGTAAAGTAATAGAACATTCCACTTGGATGCATCACCTGATCCAAGTGGCTACATATTGTTTCAGAGTAAACCTTGCTTGACACAGCTTCATCCCAAAAGAACATCAGTGGAGTAAACTAGCCATGATAAAATTATGATTCAATATAATAATTTTCATGAAATTTAGAGGACATATATCTATTTTTAAGATGATTCCGATCAAAATGGTACCAAACATGATAGCTCTAGCTGCTCTAGATGCTGAGATATATAGTTAAGTGCTGGAATTGGGTTCACATCATAATCAAAGGCTTGGACTCGATTTGATAATATCTAAAGTTACTTTTAATACACACTAAAAAACTAAAACCAATGCATCCTAGTGAATACTAAGCCAATTTTGATATCCAATAGCTTAATTTAAAGCTGCAAATCAGCTCTACATTTGAAAACATTCAAAAAATCAAATACTAAATTTAAAATAATTTGTTTAGATTTACTAAACTTAATAGTGATACTAAACTTATTTAGGTTTAGTTTTTATTTATGCTTGGAATATACAATTTTAAATTTAAATTTAGTTATATATCATATATTTAATTAAATTTTTATTTAATTGCTTTATTAAAAGGTAATTTTGATTATAAGTAATCCAAGCCTAAAAACACAAAAAAATATATTTAATTGATTTATTATATTTAACTTTAATTCTGTCCTTGGATGGGGCAACCACCTAGTTTACAAAGAAACATGAGTCATGCTGTTCAGAAGATGCCCCAAAACTCCAGCCTGATGCCACCAGGAGAGTCTCTAAAACAGTCTAGAAGATTTATAGAGATTTTAAAAAATCTAATAAAATGATATTTAAAGGTGTTGCTCACAATGATTTTCTTGTGATCATTCTAAGTTTAGCCTAATAAAATAAAGTTGAATTTAGTTGATTTTGAAAATTTTATATTAAATCTGTGTAAGTTGGTTTCTATAAAGACCTGTCAAGACCCACTGAGCTCTGACAATAACTATTGTATAGTGTCAGGGATCCACTTACTAGGGAGTTTTTCTTCAATTGAATGGAAAAGAGCTCCAAAATTAAACTTAACTAGAGTTGGGCCCACTAGAATTCCTATCATTAGCATACAAAGTAGATGATCTAGTAATCAAAATCTTTACAAGAAGAGTTTAAAATAAATTTAAAAAATAGCATACACTGGTGTATTCAAAGACCAACCAAGGGGCCTTGAAATTAATGATTGGAGGGAGGCAAGCAGTTTTAATATGGGGCATAGCAACAGTGTGGACCAAATCAATAAAAAATGGAGTCTTCAGATTTATTGGTGAGAGTTGGTTCTGGAGTCTCAAAATTAACGTTTGCTTGGCCATATCCTTCTAACACACAGAAAAACCACACAAGAAAGAGGGGCTTCATGTTGTTGGGGGATAAACTCAATTTATCTACTAATTGATTAGAGTTTGAAAATATAGACTTTATTTCATATTATTGGAAGAAATAATATTGTTGGAGAAAATTTCTCAGGAGAGAATAATAAGCTTAAATACTGAAGTAATATGAAAGAGGTACATAGTTGTTACCATTGGTTTTTGAAAAAGTTGTTGAAGAAGTATTGCTCTACAGGGCTGCAAAAAGCTACAGCCTGCAATGCAGGAAGAAGTAAGTTTGAATTAAACCTGTGGGCTGTAATCTTATATATTACTGTGATCTGGGATGGTTTCCTGGGTTAGATGTGAGCTGTTTCCTTGGCTTGGTTGAATTTTTTTTATCTTATTGGCACTTTGGATCTCTTAGCAATTTATTGGATGAAGTTCTACATTTAATTTGTTATTGATTGGCTTGATTTAATATAACAGCTTTTTTGGAGCTATTTATTAATGATGTATTACTCTTGCTGTTGTCAGCATAGTCTAAAAAACCCTTGAAATCCTTATTTATAATAGGATTTATACTACTATTTTTGAATTTTCCTTTGCATTTGCTTTTGTTTTTGTTTGTAAATTAAATGTGCATTTGTTAATCAACTTCAAACACGTTTTAAAACTGTTTTCATTAATTGGTTGATTAATAAAGTTTGTTCTTGTTTTTTAATTTAATAACACACTTCCAACATTTGTTTCTGTAGGCTTAATGAACAAATTTAAAGTTTTTGGTTTTTTTGTGGAAGAAATTAAATTTCTTACACTAGCTTCCTCTAAGGCCTTGATCACTCCCTTTGTAAGGTGATAGTAGTCTAATAGGTCTTGGCAGTTGGTTAGAAACTTAATGGGCTCCCAGTTATTTGACTTCATATCCTATCCATTTGATGAGATAATGATGTTTTTTCTGTATCATTTTGTCTTTTATGATTCCTTCAACTTCCCATTCTGGAAGATAGTTCATTACCAGGGGAGGGAGATTTCATTGAGCCCAAGAGAGGTCATCCTGTGATCCATAGTATCAGCTGAAGAGACTAAAATGAAAGACTCATGGGCTGTTGATTCTGTTGGGAGGAAGACCTGATAGGTGAGGGAGATGATTCTTTGAATTACTTTCAGGGGCCCTATCTTTTTGGGGACTAATTGCTGCAGGGCCATCTTATGTGAAGATTGCAGGCATCAAAGAAGACCAGGAATCCTGGCAAGTATTCTTAAGGTTCTCTGCAATGTCTTTTGGCAAACTTGTTGTATGACTGAAGGGATTTATTTAGGTTTTTCTTTAGTTGGGCTTAGATCAGGGAGAGATAATTAAGATGTTTGTTGACGTGAGGTATGAATGTTGTTTCTACAGAGGAGGAATTTTTTTGAAGTTGTATTTATAGTTTGCCTTAAAGGGGCACATCACAACAAAAACATGATGTCTAGAGTCATAGGCAAGCTAAGAAACTGGTATAAACTCAGAACAGTTATTCTGTTGTGCATTGACATAGTTTCATAAGTATGCTTTCAATACCTGTTTGACTCTTTCAGTCTGTCCATCAGTCTGGGTGTGAAAGAAGGTTAAGAGGTTTTTTTACTCCCAGACTTTTCATTAAGGCAGACCAGAACTTGGAGATGAATTGGGTTCCACGGTCAGAAACAATGCCATTTAGGATTTTATGGTAGGCAAACATGTTCTTGAGGAGCATCTGTGAAGTTTCTTTAGCAGAACAGGTTGCAAAGTGTATGAAAATACCGTAATTGGTCAGGCAATCTACCACTACTAGAATTCTTGTGTTCCCCTGGCTCTTGGATAGTTTCACAATGAAGTGCATTGAGATAAATGACCATGGGCAAGTTGGAATAGATAGAGGTTGTAGTAGTCATTGAGGTTTCTGGTGTGAGGGTTTGTTTCAGCAACATTAAAGACATTTGCTTATGTAACTACCTACAGTCTTCTTCATTGAGGGCCATCAACATTGATGGGAGATTCTCTTAAGAGTCTTGGTGATACCTCTGTGGCCTGACAGGGGGTATCATGAAAGGCTTAGATGATTCAGTTTCTAAGAGGTTCTTGAGAAATGTACAAGGAGCTGTCATGGTACCAGATGTTGTCTTTGGCCACTAGGTCTGTTATTTTGAATTGAGGGTTCATCAGTTGTTCTTTTTGTAATTCCTGTACAAGTCTGTGTACTAGAAAGCCAAAGTGATAAGGTTCAGAAAGCAAGATGGCTCAAGTACTTGCTGGATATTGTGCACCTGATAGGAGGTGTCAGGATTGTAAAGGTTCTTTATGCAACTAATGCTGTCATGAATTATGTTTTTCTTACCTGGGGTGTATTTGATTTGGAAGTTATAAGTCATTAGATTAATAGCCAAGAGGGCCAGGCAGGGGAAAACCTTGCATTTCTCTGTGAAGTATGAAAGGGTTTTATGATCTGTGCGGATGTGTACTGGGTATTTAATTCCCTGTAGATATCTTATCCAGTAATCCAAGGCACATACTATTGCATAAAATTTATTTTTATAGACATAATAGTTGCACTCCCTGTCCAGGAGCTTTTAATAGTAAACACAACAGGATGAAGTTTTCCATCCTCCCCAAGCTGGAGCAGTACTGCTCTCAATGCAAAGTCTGAGGCATCTGTATAAAAAAAATTGGTAAATTTGGGTCTGGGCACAAGAGAACAGGGGCTGAAGAGAAGGCCAGCTTCAGGGCATCAAAAGCCTTCTGGGCCTCAGAATTTTCAAGAAAAGGAAACTTTATCCAAGGTATGTTGGGTAAGGGGCAGGGCAATGGCCGAGAAGTCCTTGATGAACTTACAGCAGAAGTTTGCCAACCCCAAGAATCTGCAGAGCTTGATAGGCAACAGAGCCTATGTCAACAGTGGCCATGTTGACACTATAGTAAAGTGATGACCTGTTTTACATAATGTTGTCTTCTGGATGTCAAAACTTTTTAAATAATGTCACACTTTACCCTGAGCATTTTTAACATAATTTTTTGAAACACATTATTATACTAAAATGATCTCAAAGAGTTTAAAAATGCAATAAAAACTATAAGTAATAAAAATAAGAAGATATAAGCAAGTATTTTTCAATTTACTATGTAAATTACACTTTTTATTATAAAATTGTTTTTTATTCCCATAAAAATTAAAATTCCAATGAACCAAAAATAAAGGTAAACACAATAGCATAAGTTATACAATAGTTTTTGAACCTGTTGAGATAAACATATATTATTCAGTTTAGAATGCATGGACTCAGTCACAAAACAAATTTCAACATGATAGATCTAAATATAAGATAATTTCACAAAAAATGAGCACTATTTGGCGTAAATGTCCAATCATATAACAACCTATTCAAACTGGGGATAAATGCTTAACAATTCAATGAAAAATGTACCAAACACTAGAACATATGAGTTTTAGTCACAGAACACATCTACTATGCTTACTATGTTTTGGTGAACATATGAAACTCAGTCACAAAACTTACAAACCTGATCCAACAACAAGCCTCAATAGCAACTGAAACAGACAACATAAATATCAAATATCAAACAAATGAATGAATCTATAATACTGTTACTAACTTGTCTTAATTAAGAATGAAATCTAAAATAAAAAAGAAATAAATATTCTGAGTGTCTGTTTTGGGATTAAAATCAATAAAAATCAAATTTATCCAAACTCATGATCAACAGTGCACATTTACAACCAAAAATAATTAATATAAAAATCTAAAAATCTAATTTTAAATAAACAGTAGTGACTACTAGCTTTCATGCTACTATATATGAAGTGATAAAAATTAGAATAACTAAATTATATAGATAAACTGATTTTAATTTTGTTTTATTTTTTATACCAGAATGGACACATCCCAGCAACAGAATAACAATGGACCTGTTGTGTGCTGCGGTTGTGGTTGCCCCTGCAGGTCAAAGAACAGAGTTAGTACAATACAAGTGCCTACTCAGGAAGGAGATGGAAGAGGAGAGTTCAATAGTGACGCTTCACTGACATAGCTGGTTCAAGGAGCACAACATGCAAGGGGGCAGAGCATCAACCCCTGGGTCCAGAAGCTGACCAGAAAATGCACCAAGGTTGTCACCACCAAAATAGTAAATGATATCACCACTGAGAGGGTGTCCTTGGTGTACAGCCCTGTATACCTTGCAATGGTGTTCCCATAGCCCTACTGGAGAAGGTTAAGCCAGTCTTTGACATCATGTATGAGCCTTACATGAGTGATTCCAACAAGGGAGACAATGACAAGCTACCCCAATATTACCAAACCACAAAAGGGCAGAAGATGCTCAAAAAGATTGCTGCATTCTACAGCCAAGTGCCTATGCCCTGTGTTGTGCCCAATCCTGATGAGTCTTTGCCTGCCTCCAAAAAGGCCAAGTATCACGTCATCCCTGACGCCACCCAGGAGAATTTCATGAGACTCATGGAGGAGACAACTGATTATAAGAAGGCCGTGGCTATTGTCAGGATCTTGGAAAAATCTGCCCACAGGCTCCAAAAAACCTACCTGAAAACAGGGGATGTTCTCCTTTCAGAGAAATCCAAGCAGGTTCCAGTTCTATTGGCCAAGGAACACCTGTGGGCCATCCAACAGTGGATTGAGCAGAGCTGCCATCTTGAACTGGAAAATATTCAGTCAATGGTTGAGCCCGCTTTTGAAATCCAGGCTTTGGTTTTCACGTACTACCAAGTAGTGAAAAATTAAACTCCTCATGAAAAAACTTGGAGTTTCTCCATACAATTGAAACAGCCCTGATAATGTTGTCTACCAGGAAAAATACACAGAGTCAATAACTGCTCTCAAGGAGAAGAGGACTATTGAATTCTACTACATTGAAAAGTCATCCTTTGCGTCCTCCATGTGCAACAAGTATGGGTATGTCCCCAAAGGGGAAAAAAACGGCATGTCCTAGCATGCAGCTGTCCGGTCTGTTGTGTACTCTATGGTAGTCCTTCTTGGTCCCCTTGGTATTGAGCTATATCAAATGATCAAGGGTTCCCACAACAGTACAACCTTCCTCAAATTTCTCCAATTGGTTCAGGAGCACCTGAGGCGCACAAGCCCAGGCTTCACCAATGTTATTGTGCTGGATAGTGTTGGACTCCACAAGGTGGCAGATATTCTCAATGAATTCCAGGTGATTGAGCCTGATGTTGCCATTGCCTTGCAACAATTGGCTACAGCGCCTTTATATCTTCTCTTCCTCCCTGTCTATTCCCCATTACTCAACCCAATTGAGGAGGTCTTTGGGTGACTCAAAAGATTTGTCAAGAAAGGGGCACCACCTGGGCCCAATGATTTGTTTAATTTGCTGCAGGTTGATGTCCATACCCTCCCAACTAAAACTTTGGCCAAATTCTATGGTCACACAGATTGGTTCCTCCCTGTATGCCTTGCTCAGCAGCCAATCAATTAAAGGCTTTGCTGTTCCCAATGTTTTTTTTGGATTTAATTTTTTAATATTTGTTTTTATTTAGTTTAATTTATTTTGACTTTATTTCTGTGATTCTGCATATTGCATCAGGTATAATAAAAATTAACAAACCAAAGCCAATTGAATGAACAAATGGACAAATAAAACACAAGAATATTTGTATTTTTATTATTATAATTTTATTTAGGTTAGTTTTTTAACATTTTTATATGATTTCAATTATATGCTAGCATGTTTATAAAAATTAATAAAGAAATAAGGGTGAATGAATATGCAGAATATTTTTTTATTATGTATTTATTTTTTGAATATAGATGGTTTGAGTAGATAATTTTTTAAAAAAATATATATAGAAATTTAAAATAATTTTGGGTGTAGACTTTTATTGGGGGTGGGAGCAGCGGAATTCCAGGACATTGCGTTGAAATAGACTAGTAATTTCTATTGACAATGCATATATTGACATTAGAACTGTACTAAATAAATTGTGGCAGGTAGAATACAGGAGCATTGTGACACAATTGGCTAGACAGATTTTTTCCAGTGGAGCAGCCATCCCATAGGTGGCAGCAAGAATAACTGAATCCTGAATAACATGCTCTATTGAGCTGTATTGTCAGGGACCCACTTGGCAGGGAACCAGTTCCTTATTTGGTGGGCCAAGGCCCCTAAGTTTAGCCCTGCTATTACCAACCCAATGGGCACTGTGATCATGGTAAGATGACCTAAGTGTCCCAGGTAGGCAAATCTTCCCATCAGAGAGCTAAAGCACCCCAACAGATAATAACCTACCACGTAAGATAACAAGTAGAAGGAGGCGTATGGTCCAACCAGAGAAGGTTCAGCCTGAGGAGAGGAACAGCCATAGTTAAACTTTCTGCCCCAGTGACCTGAGGGATACTTGAACCAACCGTAAGTGAGGGATTCCTTCTGATGAGAGTCTTTGGGAGATGAGTTGTACCAATCTGTGGTTGGAGTAGGATTCTCCAAGGTCCAAACCACAAATAAAAAAGATGCTAGAAACCAGAACAGGAAAAGGCTTCCCTGCATGGCTTCAAGAAGAGATTTAGAGTCAAGTTTAATCAAAGGTAGTACAAAAAAGTCTTTGTTGTTGGAACAAGTGTGAAGGGTAGGAAAAGTTCACTTTAATACCCAAAAATAGGGGTGGAACATTTAAGAGGTTTAATAAAAATAAGGGGATTTGAAATGAAGTCTCAGTAAAATTAAGGCTGAAATGGTTATCTTTACCATTTGGATTTTTATCTGTAACTTAATAATATGGACTGTTAATCCTAAAACCCAGAGGAAACAAGAGGAAGCTACAATGTTGCTCATAATTAAGTGGTGCTCTTGAAGAACATGATTGGATATTAAAAGCGGAGCTTGCTTCAAGTATAGGATGAGTGGCTCATAGAGCGGCAAGGAAAGTAGAACCAGACAATCATCTTTCAAGCAGTAAGTGACGTGTATAGTCTTTTTAACACTTCCAGAGTCAAAACCAAAGTTGGAAAGCAAGTTCAAATGAAGGAATTCAATATAAACAGGTAATATAAACTCATCCAGAGAATATACACTAACGTTTGACTTGTCTGTAAGGTTTCAGGTTCAATACCTGTCCATATTAATGTTTGATTTAAAGGTTGTGTCTAGACTCTGATTGCTGATTTCTTTAAATTTGGTGTCCTGTAAAGAATTGACCATACAAGTGATGTAGTTGGGAAATAATTCCAACATGTATCCAGGGGCAATTTTTCCCTATCTAATAAATGGGACACTACATCCAGTTTTATTATAACATCAGACTGGTTGCAGGCTTCTGCTTTAAGCCACATCAGTACAACAAAACCTAGGTAAACAATCAAGTGAAGTCTCTTCCCTGCAAACAGGGCAGAGAACTCACAAAATTTATTATATAGGGTACTGATTTTATTTTTAAAGGACGTAGTGGAAAAGGTTTTTTCCATTGTTTTTGGTATACCAGTCTTGTCAGAGCACCAGGAGGCTCCAAAGTATCTAAGAATGCCTAAAACAGCCAGCACAACAGTAGCAGAACTATAGCTAAATTTTGTTATTTTTTCATTGAAATTTTTTAGTATGTGTGATAATGTGTATTCTATTGGGAAAAAGAAACAGACTTTTCCTTTTAATCTCTCTATTTTGGAATAAGTTTTGATATGGCATGGTGTTGACAAAGTCCCAGACAAGGAGGACAAATAGCTTGCAGAATCTGGTGGGCAGAACATAATTGTCAAGGTGGATCTTTGGGGCCATAGCCAAAGCCCTGAGCTGCCATTTTGTGTCTTTTGGTTTAGGTCAGAGCGCTTCAATTGTGTAAGGTGATAGGGTAATGCTATTCTATTTTTTTATTCTTTTGGAGCAGGCGGCTGGCATCAGGTCCAGATGACACCCTATGTGGGTAACATATTTGCTGTAAAATGTTTGCAACATGTAGGGTTTTAGGTATTGGCAGACTTCTCCTTTGGTTTCTTATATAAATAAAAAAGTTAGTAGAATCTTTTTATTTATTTGATGTTTTATTTTTTAGCTTCTTCTATATCTTTACCTGTTGCCCCCTTGACAGGGGCTGCTTCACAGGACTTATCACTAATTGGTTGCTGTTCCTCTATTGGTATCAGGTTCTTTTTATTTTTTAGTTGCTAAAACATCTTGTGGTCCTTTGATCATGCCTCTGTGGTTGTGAACCCCTGTGGCTTGACCTTTAGATTGGCAAGAACATATTTTTGTACATTTGGGATCCTGGTTGCAAGTTTGTTGGTAGCATTGGGAATCTTCTTCTTTGCAGCCTTCACAGTAAGTTTTTCTAGTTTGTTGCCTTCTAATACCACCTCCTTGAGCATGTCCTTCACCTTTTGATTGACCTTCTTGATTTTAGCCACTGCCGCGTCCAACTCCTTGATCATCACCTCCAAAATTTAAATGTTTTACTTGTTCTTACCCCAACTCCTTTTATACCAATAAAATATCCCAATGCACTATATCTATTTTATTGTATCTAATAGAAGTTTAATAAATATATCTTGATTCTGTTATGATTTTTTATTAGCTTTAAGTAATACTATTCATTTGATATTGATATTATGTATATTTATTGTATCTAGCAACACATTATTAGTATCATGAACAGCATATTTTTCCATATACATGTTTTGTTCAAGTAAAACATGATTTTTTCTCAAATCAATATGCCAAGTTCAACCCCAAAGTACATATTTATTAAAAGATAGCCACTTTCATGGGTTATATGTAGATTATATATTTTAGAGCTCGTAAACCAACCCAATATTACTATCATGAAAAGCATATTCTGACATGTATATGTTTTTTCCAAGTACAATATAATGTATTCTTGAATCAATATACCAATTTTGACCCAAAGTACATATTTATTAAAAGATAGCCACTTTCACAGGTTATATGTAGATCATTTATTTTAGAGATATATGCGTTGTAATGGATTATTTTAATTAATTATATTGTTTTCTATTAACTTTAATAAATTTGAAGCGCTATAATAAAGAGAATTATAAAAACTACAAGTGTTACAGACCAGACAATTGGAATAGGTGTACATGAGGTGTCTTTGTGCTTGGCTCAGACCAGACACACCTCAATTAGTGCAACCAGGTTAACTTAATGAAATAAGCCTGTTGAAACAAAGACATCTTTTTTTCAGCAGGCTCATTTCATTAAGTTAAACTGGTTGCACTAATTGAGGCGTGTCTGGTCTGAGCCAAGCACAGAGACACCTTATGTACGCCCATTCCAATTGGCTGGTCTGTAGCACTTGTAGTTTTTAAAGTCATTTATTGTAGCAGCTCAAAAATATTAGAGTTATAATAGAAAACAATATAATTAATAATTATTAAAGCAGCCAAATTTAACTTGTGGTATGATGAAAATCAATCCCCACTTTATTTATATGTAAATTATTTATTATAACTATAAAAACCTGTAAAGATTAAACCAACATAAATTAAAAAATAAATTATTGGGGACAAGTTTTATTGGGGGAATGGGATTGGGCAGTGCAAACTAGTTGGAAGGCTGGATTGAGAGAGGAAGACTTAATTGGCTGGTGTGGTTGGTGCTGGTCACCTGGGAGAATTGGATGGGGACTAGAGCGGCTGGAGGACCCAGTGAGAATTGAGTTCCTGGATTGGCTTGGAGAAATTGATTGCACATGCCATCATATTCCAACTTGGGGAGGTTGGTAATTGGCTTGTACACTGGGAAATCACAAGGTGGCAGATGAGGATCCTTTGGTGATTGGCTGTTGCCAAGAGTATTGATGTCACAGTAGATTCCATAATGCCAGGAATTATCCGCCTGAGTAAGAAAGCTCACAAAGCTGGAAAGCTGTTAACAAAATTAACTGATTTGATGGATTTAAATCAACAAGTTTATTGGAAATGGGTTACAGCTGCTCTGGTCTGCCAGTATTTGATTTCCCCTTTCAAGCTGACGTTGATAAATCAACATAATATGAGAGTCACCAGATATGATCTTATTAATCAGCACAGCCATAAAAAGTTGGTCACACAAGGATTCTTTGCAAAATGGACTAAGTATTTATTTGATAATGTTGAAGGAATAGGAGCCAAGGATCCAGGTGGTATTACTTAGTCAGATTTTGATATATATTAAATAATTTTCACTGTTTCAACTCTTAAGAGTTGAGTCCTTCCAAAATTTTACTCAATAAAATCAATTATCCTCTTGTCTAACTTTATTTTGAAATGCATCCTGTAGTTGGCCTGCTGCACTACATTCCCTACAATTTAATTCTTAGCAGAATCATTACAGGAAGATGGGGCCTTGCTGTCAGCACTTTGTTGTTGCCTCCACCCAATGTTAATCTGATGCCCACAAATTTAGGAGTTTTTCCCACCATATCTAAAGCTGAAACATTTATAACATCTCAATGTCCTGAATTCTATGCCAAAGACTCATTGATTCTCTCTCAGGTGATTTACCTTGGGCTCTTTTGGTTAGGGGGTAATCATTTTACTTAACCCAAGTGTATCTTTTGGAAATTTCACAAAACAGTATTTGAAGCTTTGTTGGTGGTTAATCATCAACTCTATGTGGATCTGGGTGGTAATTCCTCACCACCTAGAAACTGCTTCTTACTATCTGAAAATTTCTGTCACAATTTAAGGACATCTTTGTAAACATGTCAGCAATCTTCTGATGGGGAAAAAGCACTGAGGGGTTGTTTGCTGCACTAACCACCTGGCTGAAGGTTGTGAGGTTACACCCACAGATGATATCTCCAATGTTAAAGAGAAACACATCCCCCAGGTGAAGATTGGCATGACCAGCAAGGAAATTGAGATGTCATGGCCATCTGCTTGAATTTTCTTGGAGGCCACTTCAGCACTCTCCATTTGATGGCTCAGAAATATTTGGCATTTGGAATTCACCAAGCTCCAGGTGGCAAGCAAGTTGGAGAGGAATTTCCTGTATTAGTAACTATTGGTGTAAATGGTTGTAGTCCAGTAAAATACTGTCCCTTTTTGAGAAACTGCAAGGGATGCACCAATCACACTCCCCTCTGCTTCCTTTCTTTTACCCTTGGGAGTGTTTTTTTCACTCAAAGTACCATAATCATGGAACTGTAATGACAATTTATAATATGATAAAAATATGACATTGTCTGAAATAGATGTCAGGCATCGAGTGGATGTGTGCACCAATTGCACAGTAATATGGTGAATCAGATCCATCATCCAACTCATTGCATGGCCAATTGGTCAGAATAAGAACACTGACTACAAGCCCATGCATCCAGAGCTGCGCTGTGCAGCTGGCAATGAATATGCCCTGGATCCCAAGTAGGCAACAGACATCAGTCAATTGGAGGTATGGGTCACATTGCAGAAGGTCAAGCATGATGGGATACACCTCCTTGTTCTGAGAGCCAACCTGCTTCTTTGGCTTCTTGCTCAGCTTTGTACCACCTCTCTTCAAGAGGGCTCAGAACTCACTCTTAATCACTACCTCAGTAAATTGAAGCCAATTGGCTATTTTGGCAAAATTAACGTCATTCTGCTTGAGGGCCACAATTACTCTATCATCTCATTGGTTATGATTCAACATTTTTGACGGTCTTGAGGAATAAGGGGGCCAGGATTAGGAAGGGCTTGCTCTGATTGACCCAAACTCTCAAGTGATGACTGGATTTGATTGGAGGAGTCCAGGGTTGCCCAATCTCCAGAATGTGGCACAGGCACAGGTTGGGCCTGGTCTTGGGAGCACCATATTGGCTATCAGAAAAGCCATCTGTGGATGGTCCTGGTGACACATACAACTCAGCCTCCTCACAACTTGCATTAAATTGGGTGTACATAGGAAAAGCAGTGGTTGTGATCCTTAGCTCAGCAGTCTGAGCTTGGAGTAGCTCCTGGTACTGCTTCTCAACAACATAAAAGTTATATTCACTGGTGAAACTCATACTAACACAAAGCAATAAAAATTCTATTAAAAACAGAAAAGCAAAGTATTTCTAGAAATCTAATTTTATTTAAATGAGTGCTCCTATTTAAGACATTCTCTCAGACATAAATGTCCAAATTTAGAAGCACATACATTGAAAATAATGCTGTAGTTCCCTGAATAGATTTTTGTGGATTCACTCCCAAAATCTACTATTTCCAATTTGAGTCCCAAAAATAATCAATATTTTCAAAAAATAAGTTGTTTTGTGTTTGAGTTCATAACTTTTGTGACTGAACCTCATATGTTCTCTGTTTGTATCATATTTGCCACACACTCATAATCAAATTTGATATAGAATGCTTCATAAAGTGACTGAATTGTGTACGTTATGAATTTTAGCTCCATGTGATTGGTATCTCATTTTCAGAATTCAGTATTTGACTTTATTTTTGTTATGTGATTGACTATTTTTGTTTTCTGGCCCTAGATAAATGGAAGCTTTTTTGAGTAAATTAACTTCAACTGGTTTCAGTTGAAATTTGTTTTGTGACTGAGTCCATGTGTTCTAAACTGACTATTATACGTTTATCTTAACAGGTTTGAAAACTACTGTAAAAAATATAAGAAAATTATGTATTTAATTTACTATACTTTTTATTAGCACAACTGAAAATATATCATACCTTAAAAATAAATTAGCAAAATATAAGATATTTCTTACAAAACCACATTGAAACTGTATCTGAAACTTACTATTTATACCTAAAAATATTGGTGAAATCCAAATAAATAAATATAAATGTTAAAGAGTAAAAAGAATCCATACAAAGCAAAGAAAAGTTTATTAGGCTAATTGAAGCCACTAGCAAGGGCAGTAGCCACATCCTCAAGGTACTTCTTAATCTCTGCCACCTTTTACCTTTTTTTACCACCTTTTAGAAATTCTCCTGGTAGTCCTGCAACTTAGACTTCCTCTTTTTTGGAGCCACCTAATTGGCAAAGTCCCGGAACTTGGAGACATTCCTTGTTTGCTCCTCTTGCAGCTTCAGGAAGAACTTATTAAACTTGGGGTTTTCCCCAAACTTTGTTTTCAGGTCTTTATGCCACACTTTCAGGCTTGACATTGTCTTCATCTCCCACTTGATGCAGGTGCTTTAGCAGTTTCAAGGGAACCAGCCCCACTCTTCTCTCTTCTTGTAGTCATCTTCTTGCCAACCCACTGCTTCTAAAAGTAATCAAGGTAGCCCTTGAAAATGGTGGAGTGCTTTTTGACATAATCATCTTCCAGGAGGGCCTCAAAGCCAAGCCCAGTATGCTCTGGTTGCACAAAAGCCAAGGTAGCAAACTGAGTCAAGGAAAATTGGCACTTCCCTTTACCATTGTTACAGTAGTTTTAAAAGCTATGGTGACAACCAAAAATACCTCAGATTTAAACAAAATGATCTAGATTAAGACAGAATCCAAGCCACACAAGATTCAGGATTCAAATAATTTAAACGTTTTTGGTTAACAAATAAACTGTCAAACAATAAACAAAATTTCACTAGCACATTGTACAAAATTATACAAACATCAAGCAGCGTAGTTTAAACCACAAACAAAATGGACTGACACAGCAAGTGAAATGGATGAATGCTGTTCTGAAATATATTATAATCCAATCAGGATTCAACTGAGGCACCAACAGAAGGACTAAAATGAAACAAAATTTGAGCAATCTAGAAGTGATATTCCACAAACAAAAAACAAAATGAAGTCACACAAGATGTGTAGTACAAGCAGCCTAAAATAGAAAAGTAACAGTTTAAAAGCCAATCAACAGCTATTCAATTTAGGAACAGATGTTGTGCCCTGCCCCAAAAGCTGGATTTTGATTAATTTTAGATTTGTTTTTGAATCTAAATTTAAGTAGATTTTATTAGTCTGTTTAAATTGAAACAGTTACCTTGTTTTTTTGCTCTTGCTTTGGGTTTTGCTTTTGCTTCTGCATTTTACGCACAGTTTCTATTCACTTTTCTTATAATTCCTACTTTAAGGATAGGTTTTTTACTCTTACCTCCTTGCTTAAGCAACTGCTGTATTCTTCCCCTGCAGTATACAGATCTTTGGCTTGCTGTTGCCAGAAGTTTTCCCCACTACCATGTGTTTCCCCTTATGTTTATCAAACTCACCTACCAAGAAATTTTCCCCACTACCATGTGTTTCCCCTTATGTTTATCAAACTCACCTACCAAGAAATTTTCTCCTTTCCAACAAAGATCTTTCCCAGGACTTAGCTTTTATACCATATAAAGAAAGACACCAGAAAAGTAAGCTCTCAAGCTGAAATTCTAAGTGGTCTTCCCCCAATCACTGTCACAGGTTTTTACTTTAATCTTTATTTTTTCTTTTCAAATCTTCAAATTCTAAACTTCAAAACTTACTTAGGTTATCATCTTTTTATAAGAAACTTAGGTTTATAGTAAATTACTACTTTGTTAGGTCTCAATTTGATTCCAGAGTTAAAACATCAAGTATAATTAGAGTGGAGATAGCCAGACAATAAGCAATTAGCTTGTTGTCACCATTTTTTAACATTAGGGATAACTTGACTAGTTTTATGTTGAGATATTTCCACAGGGAATATCCTGACATAGATATACCTTTGGTTACAAAAAATCTTTATTTAATACTTTATTCTATATAGTTTGTTTAGGACTAGTTAACTCTATGACACCTTTTGTGTCTAATCATAAGTTCTTAGCAGCTCTTTTAAAAGTACTTCTACAAACTGTACCTACTTTTCTTTATCTTTTAAACTTAAATCCAAATGCTTTAAACGGTATAATATATAATCTTGAACCTTATTAGGCAAGAGCTTACATCAGAGGTATTTTATTCAGTTTCATGGCACCTGATTTGTGTAAAATGGTTTTGAGAACTTTCCAAATATAGAATTGAGATTAAAATAAAAATATATTATAAAATTTTAAGCTTCTACTTTTAGTGATTTTATCCTAGGTTTTTTATAATGGTTTTTACTAGAAATTATTTTGACAGCACCAGAAACTAAGCCAGCAGCAGCCAAGCCAGCTTCAATGGAGACAAGGCTCAGAATCTAGAGGCACTCATTTATACTCAAGCCTTTGATGCAGGTTATGAGAAAGCTGACCTGTACTTGACCCCTGACTCCTATGGCTTTGACTTGTTCAATAGTCACTTCACACCCAGCTCTATCCCTGCTCCCTTAAACACTCCAACACAAGCTGCCAACCAACCAGCCAATCAGAATGGCAACCCTAGTTTGGAAAAACTGCCCACCAACACCCAACCTTCTCCCCCCTAAGCTAATTAAGTTCCAGCTCTCATGGCCCAGCCCCCAAACACAGAATAATTAAGCCCAAATTCCCCAAGAAATTGTGGCACTCAACCTGTGTGGTTTGACATGGGACCATATTGCTGCCCAGTTGCAATTGACCCAGGCCACAATAATGCGGGAATTCAACAATCTGATGAATAAGGGAAACTTGGTTGGGACAGTCAAGAAGCCCAAGAAGGCCCCAGAGTCCCAGATCAGCAAGTCCTACCCAATTATGCTTGATATATTGCAGCAGGACCCCAAGCTTCCCCTGACCCAGGTCTGGAAGCAACTTTCACACCATGGCATTTGGATGTCTGAGCACATGGTGCAGCTCTGGATGCACAGAAAGGTGGCTTCAATCAGGGTGTTGGCCAATGCTGCCAGCAACCAATGGGATGGTAGTGAGAATTCCCCATATGATCATGTCATCAAATCACCCTGGTCTGATGCCTGACAAGTTTATCAGATGACGTCATGTTCATCTCTTATTACAAGCTTTGATAGCTTTTGATGATTTTGGTGAGCAGGGAAAATCTGCCACCAAGAATAGAAGGAAGAAGGTCAAGAGGGGGACTTTCATTGGTGTGTATCTAGTTGTTTTAGCCAAGGGTTTTGTCTACTATCAGAAAACCCTTGATTTTATCAATGAATATGAGTACCACCACATCCCTGGCAAATTGCTTGACTCCTGGGATAGCTCAAATTACACCCACCAGGTTTTCTTGAGCCACCAAATGGAGGGTAGCTCTACTGCCCTTGAGGCCATCTAAGGACACATGCAGCAGGCCTCTTTTTACCCAGCCAGCCACACTGACATCTATCTGGCTGATGTTGTGTTCTTTAATATTGGAGATACACTCTGGGAGTGCTGCCCTCAGGCTTTCAACAATCTCTATCTTGGGGTCCTTGACCATGATTCTCTCTCTGATTGACAGATGGTGGATGACTTGTTTTCCCAAATTTTCTTCCATGTGAACATGGGCAACCAATCACTTAAGGACAAGCACCTCCCATCTTTTGCCACAGCCACCTACAAGCCAATCAAGGCAATGACCAATGAGGAATATGACAAGCAGTATATGGCAGCCATCACAATAAATCCTCCTGCCTCTACGGTACCCTCCAGAATTAACTCATACAGAATGGAGCATCCTCCATGTTGACAATTTCAAAAATTGTTTTTTCTTTATCTTTTATAATTTCAATTAAAAGCTCAAAATAAAAATCAAACATTGCTTATATTATCAGTATCAATTATTTAATCAAGAAAAAAATAATCTTTAATATTGAAAATAAGAAAAATATTTTTGAGAATTGTCAACATGGAGGATGTTCCATTCTGTATGAGGTAATTCTGAGGTTGCTGCCTCTACCCCTGCCACCACCACCCCCACCTGCTGGACCCACCCACCCAATCCTAGACCCCCCAGGCCAGCACTGCCTCTACGCCTTCCTTCTTGCGCTATTCTGCCTACTAGGCATCATTCTTCTCTGTCCCCAAATAAACTCCCTGTTGCAAAAGAATTTCTATTTATTTATCTTTATCCTGAATTTAAATTGTTCATTTTATCTTTGTTTATAGTTAGTTTTATTCTTTATTTTCAGCTTATTTCTATAAAATTGTATATTTACTATACCATGTATCCAGAACACAGTTATTTTTAGCATCCAAACACAGCCCCTTGTGAAAATATTAACAACAATTTGGTGATCAGCTAAATTTGAATTAGAAAATTGTGAGTTTATTGTGTTTACATAAAGTTGTTGCTAGTCTTAATTCAAAACCTTAATGATAAACTTTGAACCAATCAGGAGTCAAGTGATAAAGTGATTGTTGTGACATAAAAGGGCATTGAATAATTCTTTGATGCATGTGCACTAATTAATCTGATTGGCTGGATGTTTTTCCATTGAGCGCCGTTGCTGCTGTGGTAATTCAATGGTGGACTAATGCTAACCCAGAAGCTTATTGGGCACTAGTCCACCTTCACTTGCCACAGTGGCAATGGCGCTCAATGGAAATATCCAGCCAATCAGATTAATTATCACACATGCATCAAAGAACTATTAAATGGCCCTTTATGTCACAACAATCACTTTATCACTCAGCTCCTGATTGGCTTAAAGTTTATCATTAAGGTTTTGAATTTGGATCAGCAACAACTTTATCTAAGCACAATAAACTTATAACTTTCTAATTTAAATTTAGCTGATCACCAACTTATTGTTAATATTTTAATAAGGGGCTGTGTTTGGGTGCTAAAAACAATATGGCAGTTAAAGAAACAATGTCAACACAAAGCAAACAACATATATTGAGATAAGTGTAATAGCATATACACAAAGTGTAAAAGGATGGGATAATTTAGTAAATAGGAAAACAAACAGGAATAAACAAAAATGCAAATAGTATCAGAATAACACAGATTTTATTAGGGTGAAAGCTATAAAAAATATGAAAAGATTAGTAGAAAAATTATACAAGAGAACTCAAAAAGCTGCTAAAAGACATTGACTTGGTAATCACCAAGATTAAGGAAATTGACCGCAAGGTCAAAGCAAAAGTGAAGTCTGCCGTCTTTGAAGGGGACAAAATTGACAAGGTGTCTGCAAAGGTCTTGATGGCCAAGATTATTGACACATCCAAGAAGACAATCAAACATCTTCTCAACATTTAAAAAACTGTATTTGAGGGCCTCCAATTTAAGTCCTTTGCCCTCTGCGCTGTCTGTCTGGGTCAACAGCCCCAAGATATATGCCCATCTCAAACTTGCCAAGCAAGCCAGAACAAAGGATACCAAATTGCTGGCACAATTGATTGCCCCAAGAATGGCCAAGCCTGCCAAAGCTGCTGGCAAGAAGGAGACTGTAGAAGATAACCTAATAATCAAAATTAATAAAAATGCAATAATTCTTACCTGTTTTTGAGAACAAATTGACATCAAAATACTCCAGATCCTGGTCCCCTTTATCCCTTCCATGTTTTATGCCAACTATGCCAATCATGTAGCAAGGCAGTTGGCATTGTCACCTCTTGTTGTGCACAAGCTGGAGAACTGAATCCATGGGACCTTTTTGATGTTGCAGGAGGCATTGGCTGGGCTTACACATGCTGAAGGGGCATCCAAGTGGGCAGTTACTGCCTACAAGGATGCCCAATTGGTCTGCCTGGACCCGGTATCACTCAGTGGAGTTTAAACAGTAAACTCTATTGAGCTTGTTTGGGACATTCTGGAGATGCTCCCATTCAAGAACATACTAGAGATGGGCTGTGTCCATGCGGCTGCTTGCTTCTGCTTCCCATTAGAGCATACACTCTCTTACCTCCTCAAGATCTTTGGGCGCACAGTGAGGAAATTGGCTGTTGCAGACGCAACAGCTATAAGGAAGACAAAAATCCTCCTAGTGGACTTCAAAATGGCCTGGAGCGCTAACAAGATGGGGGTACCTGTAGCCATGGAGCTGACCTTCTCAAAGACAAAGCACAAGAAAAAAATTAGTGCTATGTATAATAAATTATCTAAGTTTACTGAAGCCTTTTCCCAGAAAAGGCTTCATCTGGTGATTTAACCGGGGTTCCTGTTCTACTTTGGGATGTGGGCTAATGTTGAGGACCTAGACAGGGTCCTCCTTGGGATTTAAAAGGTCAGGCTCTCCCTGGATGGGAAGAAGGGCCCCCAGGTTCAACTCAGTTGATCATGTTATCCAGGACGCCCTGGCCCTGGCAGGCATCTATGGGTTTGCAGCTCCACCAGAAAAGCTGCTCCTGCATTTGCACCTGACCCTGCTGTTGTGTTTAGCTCCTAGGAACAACGTCCAGGAGGATACGGCAGGAAATCTTTATAACAAAAGATTTGAGGTTTGAAGCTAGCCTTGGGTTGACCTTCAGGGAAAAATTAAGGGCACATATCTTAAGTTCCTGGAATACAAGATGAGGAATTCCTTTTGGCAAAAAGGAAAGGAAAAAGCTTGAAGACTATTAAAGCCAACATAAATGTGGATAAGCTTGTCTTTATTAGGAGAATAGATTATACTTAAATAGTAGACAAGGGTTGATGATCACTCATTAGGTAGACAGAGTGGCAGAGGGAGTCAAGTTGGGTTGAAATCATACCAGGATCAGTTTCAGGCTGGTATGGTAATCTAGAATGGGTGGAAATTGGTGTCAACCCATTTATGGGAGACAAGGAATATCCAAAGTTGAAAGCAAAACTGATAAAATATTTGCAATATCACTATTCAAAGGCCATATTGAAATAGCATTGATGGTGCAATTCACAACATCTCCCCCCTCAATATTGGACACAGGGAGTTGATATTTGCAGAGGAATTCAGAGTGAACTTGGGCTAAAGGACAGTCAGATGATAGCTGATTCACAGTATACTCAAAGCACTTCTTGAAGGTGACTTCACAAGGTCCAACCCAGAGGGAGTCTAGCCTATGGGCTCTACCTCCAGTACAGTTCTGATAGTAGAGGACTAGGTCATCTACTTGGTACTCAGGGAGGGGGGCTCTAGAGTCATTGGAAGGCAAAAGCTCTAAAGCCTTGAACTTATAGGCAGTTGAGTATGCCGTTTCCTGAATATCAATTATACAATTAGTCAAGTACTTGACATAGGTTTCAGGATTGGCAGACACTTCAAATTCAATTAAAGGGGATCCCAAGATTGAGGGAGTTGTGACTTCACGCCCATACAGCATGGCAAAGGGGGATCGGCTAGTCACTTTGTGTTTACTGAGTTGATAAGCAAGGAGGGCATCAGGGAGAAACATAAACCAATTGGTGGCATCAGAGAGGGTGAGTTTCCTCATAATGGACACAAGAGAGGAATTTGCTTGTTCAACAGTCCTGTTGATCAACAGATTATATGGCGCAGTGAAATACTGGAGAGTACCCATAGTGTCAGGATTGATAATTTGTTGCCCTGGGAAACCTGGGTCCAAGGGTGGGATTTGAACCCTGAACCTACATTCCTGCAGGCCACTGGGCCCATGGACCAAGGGCCCGCGTTTTTTTGGGATCAAGCCCCTGCAAGCTGAGGCTCCTGCTAAGTCCCAAAGCCAGAATACCTGAACCAGCTCAACCATGGTGGTACCCAAAGAGGAGCCTCTCAAATTGCCTAATGGAAACAGAGATGGCGCCTCTATGAATTTCATGAATTTGAATTCCTCTCAATTAACCAATCAAACCCCACTGCCAAAGATAAACCCGGGCTTTGAGCCCAACCCCGTGACTCCAGCAAAGAATCAAGTAAATCAAGTGACCAAATTGGAAGTTCTGACCAATGAGAGGACACCCAGCCAAGGTGCCATTTTGCCACTCCCACACCTGGGCCCTCTGGCTGCCTGCCCACACTTTTCCCAATATTTTGATAAAGCCCTGATGGAAAATACTAAGTTTGGAGGCAGAATGCTATATATGCCTATAGATTCTGCGCTCAAACCTTATTGCCATTTTTAAATTAGGTTATGTTACTTTGGCTCTTACAGCTATTATCATATTTTGTATTTGATGTCTATCAATCCAGTTCAAGATCTCCCAGCTTTCCTTCCCCACTGCCTGCAGGTTTCTTTCCATCTGGTGCACCCTTTGGGCCCATTCACTTCACTGATTATCCCTTGAAGCCCAAATATAAGGATTATACACCAGAGAAAATCCTCAAAGTTGATCTGCTAGCCCGCATCTAATCCACTATTAGATACAACTGCCAAGGCCTGTGGATATTCTCCACCCCAAAACTATTTAGAGGAAAATTCAATTATCTCCTGGCCTAAAATATCTATATTGAACTTCCTGTAACACCCAAAACAATGCCAGCCTCTTCACCCAAACTTCCAACCAACTATACAAGCAAAATTTTTGGAATAGTGTACATCACCCTCACAGGGGTGGTGGACACCATTGTACCGGCTGCCAGCCTGTGGTCTT
The DNA here is from genome assembly GCA_014839935.2 of Entomophthora muscae. Classification (NCBI taxonomy): domain Eukaryota; kingdom Fungi; phylum Entomophthoromycota; class Entomophthoromycetes; order Entomophthorales; family Entomophthoraceae; genus Entomophthora; species Entomophthora muscae. The sequence continues at coordinate 86,755 of QTSX02004313.1, read as the reverse complement.
GGATGGGGAATTCTGCTTCCTACCTTCTAAAGTTAGCTCCTCTCTTGTGGTGGGCTCTGCCCGCAAAAACCCTGGCCCAAGTTACCCCCAGAAACAGCAGACCAGCTGCCTGAGACTGGATCCCTGACATTATGACAATCTTTTTAAAACCTGGTATCCTGAGCCCCAAGATGTTGTTATTTCTTGGGGAATCTTGTATGCTTTTGTTATTGATAATCACTTATTACACCTATAAGATAACCGTGAACCTGATCTCTTCCACATGGAAGAATGCAGACCTGAACAACCTGAAAAGAACTGACACTGCTGCCACCAATACCAACAAGCCCTCCTCCCAAGTGCAAAACATAATTGTGAACCAGTCCCTCACCAAGGTTAAGATGACCCAGATGGGGAAGCTCACACTTGAGGAAGCCTGACGAGCCATGCCAGTCCTCTGCTTGCATTTCCAGACCAACACCCCCTCCTACGCCAGCAACACCAAGAAGGTACTGGGGGTTGCTTCCATGCTCTCTGGAGATGCTCTAGACTGGTTTGGCAAAGCCACAGAAGAAGATGTAGAATTCTGTTTGGACTATGCCAAGTTTATGGCTGAATTAAATGGCAACTGGAGAGGATCACAACACCAGATACTACGCCCTGAACTCCTTGCTAGAAATCCGCCAAGGCTCCTGACCCATTCAAGCATACATTGACAAATTCCTTAAACTGAAGACCTGCACTCAACTTGAGGACAAATTTTCAGCCATCATCTTCCAAAAGGGAGTGAACCCAGCCATGAAGGACTTATTGAAGCACCACCCACCCACCCACCCTTGGCTTAGAAGACCTGGTCCCCTTATTCATGGCCTCAGCATAAATCAAGAGAATGCTGGGCCCTCCCAGACCCGCCAAACCCAAGCTGCCACACCCAATAGAGGGGGGATGACCCCTGAGGAACTTCAAAGACACTACAGAGAAGGACTCTGTTTCCACTGCCATGAAGCAGAGCACTTGACCAGAGCCTGTCCTAAGAAAACCCCTGCTTATGTCTCTTTGGACCAAATGAATGCTTCTTCCCAGTCTTACAAGTTCATCCTAGTATCTGTTAACATTGGAGGAACAATCCAAAAACTAAAGGCGTTCATTGACACTGGAGCAGATTAGAGTTTCATTGACGCTGACTTAGCCCAAGAACTAGGCCTGTCTGCCTCTAAGAATTGTTTACAGATCATCTTGGGAAACAGCACCAAAGATATATATACAAATGTGAACAAGAACTACTCTTGGTAATAGGAAATAACACATACCCATTATCTCTCATATTGTTGAAAGGCCTACCACAACCCCTCATTCTTGGGGACCCCTGATCAGACAGGCATGGCCTCATCCTCAACTACCAAGAATAGACGTCACCTTAGGTGATAAGGGTACTTGCAACACTGTTCCCTTTTGCACAAATCCCAAGGAACCCACCCAAAGGCTCATGACCATACAGATTGAACCAAGCGTGGGCGTCCTCCCTGCTTCCCTAGGAAAATGGACCCACATATTCAGCAAAGAGGCAGCCACCTGTCTCCCCAAACACACCAAGTATGATCATGCTATTGACCTCATGCCTGGAACCAAACCCAAACATGGACCTATCTATAGCTGCAACCACAAGGAGCAGCTGGATCTTAAGGCATATATTGAAGACATGGCCAAGAAAGGCTTCATACACGTGTCCAAGAGCCCTTGTTTGTCACCAATGCTGTTTGTGGGCAAGAAAGACAGTGGCATGCGCCCGTGTATTAATTATCAGAAATTGAACAAGATAACTGTAAAGAATTGCTGCCCCATACCTAACACTGCCAACTTGTGTGATGTGCTGACAGGCGCCCAGGTGTACTAAAAGATTGACCTTAGAGATGTGTTCCACAAATTTGAATCAAAGAGGGCAACAAATACAAAATGGCGTTCAAGACCAGGTATAGACTCTACAAATACCTGGTGATGCCATTTGGACTATGCAACGCCCCTAACACCTTCCAGCGCATGATAAACACAGTATTGGGCAAATAACTTGACCAGTTCTGGTTGTCTACCTCAACAACATCCTCATCTACAGCAAGACCCACAAAGAGCGCTTACTCCACCTAGATCTAATCCTGAACGGACTCTCCCAAGCCAACTTACACGCAAAGCTCAAGAAGTGTGAGTTCTTCCAACCAGAAGTGGAATTCCTGGGCTACATAGTGAAAACTGGAGGGTTTGCAATGACCCAGGATAAAGTGGACAATGTGACCTCCTGGTCAACCCCCAAATGCAGAAAAGACGTGAGAAGCTTTTTGGACCTGGAAAATTATTTCAGGGATTTCATCCAAAATTTCTCTCACATCACTCTTCCCCTGACCCGCCTGTGCTCTGACAAGATTGCCTTTGCCTGGACTCCAGAATGCACCACCACCTTTGAAACCCTGAAACTTGCCTTCACCTCTGCCCCTGTCCTGGCCATGCCCAACCCCTCCAAGCCATTTGTGCTGGAAACCAACACATCTGACTTCACGGTGGGTGGGGTCCTTCTTCAGGAAGGAGGGAATGGTATGCTACATCCTGTAGTATATTACTCCAAGAAGATGCTGCCTGCGGAAGGGAACTGTTGCAGATCCTGAATGGATTAGATGTAAAGTCATCCATCTAGGGATTAAGCAACAGAACAGCCGCGCAATTGCGCTATTGCATCCTGAATTTACTAGTGATAAAGACGTACAAAACGCCTCTAAAACAGGTATTCAGTTTGCCTCTCAAATGCACACAAGGCACAGGCTTTACTTCTGGGATTATAAATAGAACAACAAAGTTATTTATATCTACCTCCTTAAGGAAAGCCACGTGGAAGCAGTTGTTCTCTTGCGCGGGACTTTTAGATGTGCCAATTCACTCTCCTCCATTAGGGAAGTCCTCCTGTCTGTGCCTCCCTGCCTCTGGTGGCAATTTCCCCACCTCACACTATATAAGTGCAATACTATCTAAATAAACACTAGTTTTGTCTTATTATCTTCTTATATTCTTCTGTCCTTACCCAGGGTGTCACTATACCACAACAGGTATAGTATCAAGATAAAGAAGTAGTAGACTAACTATTTGTAGAAATCAGCACCCAGGCTGCATATTTTACAACATTGGCGCTCATGGCTTCTTCAAACCACAGCTTCCTCTCTTCCTACACCCGCGGCCTTGTTTTTGTGGAGGGAGAGATGTCCTTGCCTATACCTGCAACTCCTTCTGCCCAACCCACTCCAGGATCAACCTTCACTGCTTATGGCTCTCTATCTGGTAGACTCCATGGCTCTTCCTATGGTCAACCAGGACTAAGCCAGTAGTTGCCTAACTGCCAACAACTTTTGGAAAGTGCCAGCTCCCAGTCAAGTATGATCTCCTGGATGAACTCCATTGAAAAAGCCCTTACCTCCTTGATAACAATCCAGCCTGACCCCATGGCTGAAGCAACTGGCATGAACCGCGTCACCTGCTCCTTGGAGCCTGCCTTGGTGAAGGAAGTATACTGTCAATATTCTCCTCCTTCTTCTGGTTGTTCTCTTGATATAATCTCCCTTAATTTTGGCACCCTCCAAACTGTTAGCCGCTCTGGTCCCTGCTCTGCCCCCCCAAACCTTGCTCAAAATATATCAGAAGCTGTTCACTCCCACTCTGGAATGGCTCTATGGATGAGAAATATAGAACATGTACTTTCTTCATTGGTACCCACCCAGATGAATCAACATTTTGCCCTGGAGTTCTATGATCATCAACAGAAAACTCCTAAGCCCAAAGACATCCATAAAAACTGCACCATGGGATTCTCTGCTCTTCAGGATATTATAAAGGCTCAAGAGAGACAGATGGGATTTCTGGAAGAGGAATTAGTTCTGGACTTTCAGGAAAAGAAAGAGTGGCTTGATGGGCTGGATGCTCAATGTGCTCTCCTTGAATCCCCTCAGGACCAACTAAGCAAGCAACTTGAAGATGCTTCAGCAATTAGTACCCCTGATAATCTAATGGGATTGAATGGTAATGATAAAGCTGATAGTTCCCCCTCTCAGAGTACCTTACTACATTGCCCCTTCCTGACTCCCACCACTGTCACAGAAGAAATGAAGAGGATGTCTCCTTCATTGCACCTTAAGCAGGTACCCTGGAGTCTCCCTGGGAGCCTGATAGAAATTCCTCCATCACTCCTGATGGTTCTGAAGCAACTAAACCTCAGGCTAGTCAGAGCAAGGAAGAATTTACTGATGATTCTGGAATTGAGGAGTACAACAAGGATCACTCAAAAAACTACTAAGCAGCCAGGACAAGGAGAAATCCTTGGCTGCATTTGTGGTTTCACCTCCCTCCTCTCTCCCCATTCCTCTCCTCCCTGACAAGCCTGACCCTGGCACTTGTTGTTCTTTTACCACAGAGCCTTCTAATGCCCCTCTGCTGGTTGACTTTGCCTCTCAATCAGAAACGTTAGATTCTTGCACTGTGAGAATGCAAGAAGATCTTGCCTACTGGGTCCCCACATCCAAGTTCTTCTTGGCTATGGACCTGATACCTGGATACTGGAAGATTGATATCCCTCCAGAAAGCCCAGAGAAGTGTGCCATCCTTGCCAACCAAAGGCTGTTCTAACCTATCAGGATGTCTCAGGGTCTCTCTAATGCCCCAGCCACTTTCCAATAAGCTATGGATGCTGTGATGGGGAACCTCAAACCCTCATGTGTCCTGGTCTATCTGAATAACATTAACATCTTCTCTTGCATCTATAAAAAATACCTGGATCCCCTCAAAGAAGTGTTCAAACGTCTGTTGGCTGCTACACTTAAGCTGAATCCAGAGAAATGCAACTTCTTTAACAAGCACTTGGAATTCCTTGGGTTCATCATCAGTTGTGATGGCCCCTGTACTGTAACTCTCAAGGTAGAGGTCATTAAGAAGATGTAGGTGAATGTAAGCAGGAGGGACATCCAGATCTTACTGGGGTTGGCTGGCTATTATTGCCACTTTATCCCCAACCTTGCTTCCCTGGGAAGTACACTGTTCCAACTCCTTCAAGATGATGTGGGCTTAGTCTGGGGCCTGCCTTACAAGACAAAAAGTGCTACTCTCAAGGAAACACTGACTGCAGCTCCTGCACTGGCCTACCCTGACTTTGCCAAGCCGTTGGTGGATCATACAGATGCTAGTCTGACTGCAATTGAGGGTGTTCTCTCCCAACTGGATTCTGACAGACTTGAACACCCTGTTGGATACTGCTTGCATATGCTTAATGTTCACAAGAGGAACTACACTGTCATCAAACAAGAGTGTCTGGCTGTAATATACTCCTACCAACAATTCAGAGTCTATCTCCATGGGGTACATTTTACAGTTGTAACAGACCATGCCTCCTTGCAATGGCTGAAGACCCTCAAGGACCCCAAAGGACGTCTGGCGCGTTGGGCCATTAAACTTCAGGCTTATGACTACAAAATCACCATCAAGCCAGAGCAGCCTACCAGAATCTGACTATCTCTCCCGCCTTCCCACTGTTGCTTTAGTATCCCCCATGGATGACATTATCTATGAAAAGCCTATGGAGGATCCTTATTTGTGGAGGGAGGAGCCAGTAGAGATACATAGAGCTCTCAAGAAGCTAACTGTTGACACCAAGGTATCTAAGAGACAACTCCTGAAGCTTTGTGGAGACTCTTGGCTGCCCTACATACACCCATCCCTACACATGGACTCAGTGGTGGCCGCTCACAGGACTACTGGCCATGGTGGCATACAGAAGACGTTAGCTCTGCTACAGCAGCACTGCTTCTGGGAAGGAATTCACACTAACATAGTAGATACGCTAGCCAACTGTCATGACTGCAACATTGAGAGGACTAAGGTTGCCAAGTTTCAACACAGACTTGTACGCCCTAGGTTTACCTTCCACACTGTAGCCATTGATGTAGTGGCCCCCCTGCCAGCTACCAACAGTTGCAACAAGTTCATCATTGTGGCAGCTGATTATCTGACTAATGGATAGAGGCCAAGGCAATCCCCAACCAATCTGCACTGGTGACAGCCACGTGCCTCCTGGAGAATATCATATACAAACATGGTTGCCCCCAGATTCTGCTGACAGACAATGGTATCAACTTCACCAGTTATATCATCCCCTGCCTCAACCAACTGATAGGAATTTGTGGGACACTATCCACTCCTTATCACCCATAGACAAATGGCATGGTAGAGTGCACTAATGGGAGCCTGGTCCAGATACTCCAGAATCTCAGTCACCAACATGAGACTGAATGGGATACCTTCCTACCTACGGCCATCTTTGTATATAACATTGGGTAACATTGGGCCACTGGCAAGCCGCCCTTCCAACTGCTCTACGGCTGGCAACCAGGACTTCCCCCTTTACTATATTCCTTGGTAAAGCCCAGCCTGGCTGTGTCCCCAGAGGCGTACCTCAACAAGCTGGTTCAAACTCTTATTTTCTTGCAATCAGAGGCCTACACTATAAACTTAAACCATAAGTTAAAGGACCTAGAACAAGCTGCATCCAAACGCCCTGCCTTACCCACTTACCTGGTAGGAGACTCAGTCTACTTTTTCAGCAATAGAGGGTACAGCCGCAAATCCAAACTTGCGTCCTTTGGCAAGGCCCAGTTCAAGTTATCCATAAGACTGGCCCTGACTCCTACACACTTAAGGAGCCCCATTCTGGGCAATTGATCACTAGAGTACACACTCAGTATATGCATGCTGCTCCTAGCAATCAAGAGTAAGCCCCAATGAGGACAACAACCCAAAAAACAAAAGCCTAATTAAAAAATTCCATGGGTTGTTGTCCTGTTTGCAATAGTGTTGCACAAAGTATGAGGAATAAGAATAAAAGAACAAGGTGTTTATTGGAGACTGACAAGACTCTTCCAGTACCGCACCAACTGTTCTACCACCTGAATGACAGCCAAGAAACACAACTGGTTGCTTAAAGATCCACAAAGCCAATGACCAAGGATTGGACAACAAACCCGCACCAAGCAAGACATACAATTGACCCCAATGTCCACAGGAAAGGCGACCCCCAAGAAGATACAGTCCCACAGAAGAACTCACAAAGGGCATACTCTACTGGGACCTGACCACCCACCCCGTAGAATACCAACAAGGCCCACTCAAGGAAGACCTCCATGTTCTCCTCCTTCTTGGTATCACAGCAGTTGGTCTCTCAAAGAACAAGGTTGCCAGCCATCACCATTGGTACCAGATGAGCAGTCCCCTCCACTGGGTATGACTTCAACACTTCCTGGAAGGCTCACCAAAGATGTTGCTCAAAGTTGTGAGAGGTTTTCCAACTGACTGATTGAGCCTCAGTAACCCCAGGTGCCACCCAAGCGCAAAGGACTAACTTCACTACGTTGGATACTGTCCCCTGTTGCAAAGCTGAGAGCCCTTGACCCTCAAATTATAAATCCTTCAGCTGAGCCTTCAAGTATTCTTCTGCCGCCTGCATGGAGAACTGCTAATGGATACTGTTAACCAATTTGCAACCCAGTTCCTGTCACCTCCCTAGGCTTGCTAGACACTAGGAACAGCACAGCAAACAATGGGTCTGTCCCCACTAAGGCCAGCTGAGGTACCAGTAGCTGATCTAGGTGAACTCCCAAGTCCAGATAGCTGCCGTCCACATCATGCAGGACTACCTGCTTCTCTGCTGCCTTCACCACCTCCACTGGCCTGGTATGCTTGCACTTCTTTGGAATCACCACTTGCAACTTCTTCAGGACTCTTCTTGTGACTCTTCTAGAGGGACTGTTCACCATAGCTGTCCCCTTGAGATACCAGCTATTTTTAAACCTGTTGTTTAATCTAGTGGAGGGAAATGTTGCAGATCCTGAATAGATTAGACATAAAGTTGTCCATCTAGGGATTAAGCAACAGAAAAATTGCACAATTGCGCTATTGCATCCTGATTTTACTAATAATAAAGACGTTTAAAACACCTCTAAAACGGGTATTTGGTTTGCCTCTCAAATGCGCACAAGGCACAGGCTTTACTTTCAGGATTATAAATAGAACAACAAAGTTATTTATATCTACCTCCTTAAGGAAAGCCATGTGGAAGCAGTTGTTCTCTTACGCGAGACTTTTAGCTGTGCCAATCCACTCTCCTCTATTAGGGAAGTCCTCCTGTCTGTGCCTCCTTGCCTCTGGTGGCAATTTCCCTGCCTCACACTATATAAGTGCAATACTATATAAATAAACACTAGTTTTGTCTTATTATCTTCTTATATTCTTCTGTCCTTACCCAGGCTGTCACTATACCACAACAGGTATAGTATCAAGATAAAGAAGTACTAGACTAACTATTTGTAGAAATAAGCACCCAGACTGCATATTTTACAACAGGAACTATCCAATTTACAAAAAAGAGATGCTAGCCATTAGGAAGACCCTGAAACATTGGCGCTGGTACCTCTGTGGCGCTGAATTCCCAGTAAAGGTCCTGACAGACCACAAGAACTTGGTCTATTTCTTCAAACCACAACAGCTCAACAAAAAAAGCAAGATGGGCTTTAGAACTGGCTGACTACACCCTGACCATAGACTACAAGCCAGGAAAGGTGAACGTAGTACCTGGCGCCCTGAGTAGAAGAACTCTCCTGGCACCCACCTACATAGAAACTTGCAACCACAACACTCAAGTACTCTTGGACCCAGCTAGCCTAGGCATACACCTGGGATTGATGAAGATCAGGGCCAGAAAACCAGAAGTACTGAAGGCCCAATCACTCAACAAATTCACCAAAACCATGATTGCTGACCTTTCAAAATCCTTGGATAGCCCCCATTACCAAAAAGGCTACTCATTGAAGGGGAAAACACTAATGCTGCACAAAAGAATCTTTGTGCCAGAAGGAAGCATCAGGACCAACATCTTGAGAGATTATCACAATTCTGAGATGACCGGACACCCAGGGAGACTCAAGACCCTCCATAGTATTAGAAGGAACTTTTCCTGGACAAAGATGGACCAAGAAGTAAGCGCATACCTGAAGGGGTGTGAGACCTGTGTGCGGAGAAAAACTTGCAGAAATAAACATGAAGGACTTCTAAGACCCTTGAATATACCCCATGGACCTTGGAGATCTGTCTCCATGGACTACATCATGGAAATACTGCCATCCCTATTGTACAATGTAATCCTGGTCATGGTAGGCTGCTTCACAAAGATGGCAAACTTTGTACCAACCACCACCAATTGCATGGCAGCAGAAACAGCCCAACACTTCCACAACTGCATCCTCATCCAACACAGGACGCCTGATGAAATTATCACAGACAGAGCACCCCTTTCACGTCAAACTACTGGACGCAAGTGATGAAAGACTTGGGAATCAAGCAGTGCGTATCTACCTCCTACCACCTGCAGACTGACGGAAAAACAAAAGAGTAAACCAGATCCTAGAGCAGTACCTCAAATGCTATACCAACACCAACCAGGACAATTGGGCCAACATGCTTCCCATGGCCAAGTTTGCATACAATAGTAAAGTCCGCACCTTCACTGGGATGCCTCTGTTCAAAGCCAACTACAGTTTTGACCCCACATGGGATCCCAAGATTGGCACAAAGGAAACTAACACCAGTGGACGTTCCTGGGTTGAGCAGATCCACAACACACAAAAAACGTTCTTGACCAACCTGAACTGCGCAGTGCAAACCTACAAAGCCTTTGCCAACCAAAAATAAACACTAGGCCAACCATTGCAAGTTGGGGATGAAGTATACCTGGACTCTCATAATGTGGCCCTACATATGCCCTGTAGGAAGCTAGCTCACAGAAGAAGTTGCCATCACAAGATTGCCAAACTAATTGAAGAAGTTTCTTAAAAGCTAGACCTACCCCCCTCCTGGAAGATTCACAACGTATTCCACTGATCCCTGTTGTTTAAAAAGGATGGGAACTTGCTCCCCCACCAATGCCTTAAGACAAACCCCCTGCCCCTCCAAATAGGCCGCACTGAAGAATACAAAGTTGAATACATACAGGCAACAGGATCCACTACCAGAAACCCCAGTACTACTCAAATGAAAAGGATACCCACTAGAAGAAAGTACATGAGAGCCACTGAGCAACCTAGCTAATGCCCAAGAAGCTGTCCAACTCTATCTGAACAAAAAGGACCAGAAGAGAGGGCCCTCGAGGAAAGAAGGGGATGATGTCAGGATTGACAATTTGTTACCCTAGGAAACACAGGCCTAAGGGTGGTATTTGAACCCTGGACCTACATTTCCTGGGCTGCTGGGCCCATGGACCAAGGGCCTGCTTGCTTGCGTTTTTTTGGGATCAAGCCCCTGCAAGCTGAAGCTTCCGCTAAGTCCCAAAGCCAGAATACCTGCACCAGCTCAGCCATAGTGGCGCCCTAAGAGGAGCCTCTCAAATTGCCTAATGGAAGCAGAGATGGTGCTTCTGTGAATTTCATGAATTTGAAGTCCTCTCAAGTAACCAATCAAACCCTACTGCTAAAGATAAACCCAGGCTTTGGGCCCAACCCCATGACCACAGCAAAGAATCAAGAAAATTGAGTGACCAAATTGGATGTTCTGACCAATGAGAGGACACCCAGCCAAGGTGCCATTTTGCCGCTCCCACACCCAGGCCCTCTGGCTGCCTGCCCACACTTTTCCCAATATTTTGATAAAGCCCTGATGGAAAATACTAAGTTTGGAGGCAGAATGCTATATATGCCTATAGATTCTGCGCTCAAACCTTATTGCCATTTTTAAATAAAGGTTTTGCTACTTTGGCTCTTATAGCTATTGCCATATTTTGTATTTGCTGTCTATCATTCCAATTCAAGATCTTCTGGCCCTCCTGCCCCACTGCCTGCAGGTTTCTGTCCATCTGGTGCACCCTTTGGGCCCGTTCACTTCACTGATTATCCCCTGAAGCCCAAATATAAGGATTATACACCAGAGAAAATCATTGAAGTTGACCCGCTAGCCCACATCCGATCTGCTATTAGATATAACCACCAAGGCCTGTGGATATTCTCCACCCCAAAACTATTTAGAAGAAAATTCAATTATCTCCTGGCCTACAATATCTATATTGAACTGCCCATAACACCCAAATCAATGCCAGCCTCTTCACCCAACCTTCCAACCAACCATACCAGCAAGCTTTTTGGAATAGTGTACATCACCCTCACAGGGGTGGTGGACACCATTGTACCGGCCGCCGGCCTGTGGTCTTGGGTGGGGAAGTCTGCTTCCTATCTTCTAAAGTTAGCTCCTCTCTTGTGGTGGGCCCTGCCTGCAAAAAACCCTGGCCCAAGTTACCCCGGAAACAGCGGGCCAGCCACCCAAGACTAGATCCCTGACACAGCTTTTACAACAGACATGATGAGGCAAGCATTGAAGTTGGTGCCAATATCAGAAAGCAGGACTTGAGAGCACCTGTTTCAATAGAAGATATATTGCAACAAGAAGTTTGCAGTAGTCTTAACAGTTACATCTTTTGTAGCTCTGGCTTTGAGCCATTTGCTAAAATGGTCTACGGCTATCAAGATGAATTGAAACTCAGACCTAGAACAAGGGAGAGGCCAAACAGCATCAATACTCACAGTGTGGAAGGCATGTTTAGGGGGGATGAGCTTGAATTAGTGTTGAGAAGGTTAAGGCTGTTAGAGCTGGCAAGAATGACAGGAGGCAAGGATGTCAGGGATTAAGAGGTGCATGTTTTTCCAATAGAAGTTCTTGCACAACCATTAATGAGTTTTTGGGCAACAGCATCCATGTCAGCTCAAAACTCTAAATCTCCTATGTTTTTTGCTAGTTGCGCTAGCTTAATTCTTTTTAAAGCGTTCAGGGGTGCAAACCCAGAAAACACAACAAAATTGTGGCTATCTTGACACAATTTAATATTAAGCTTAATAAAAAACTCAATTCAACCTGATTTTTCCTTTACTTTTACTAATAAAAATTAGTTTATTTTTTATTTGTTTTCACAACGTAAAAGTTTCAATATTGACACTTTTTAAGCATAACTTATTTTTAATAACAAAACTGAAACATCTACAGTAAAAAAATAAGTGCACATTTAAAAATATTTTTTATTGAATTATTATATTGAAAAAGACAGTGTGCATACAGTTGATTGTTGAAATGTTCATGTATAAATATTTATGTGGCACTTATTACAGCTTTAATATATTAAGTGGATTGGTGGCTAACGGTGACCCAATAATTTAAGTGTGAGTTACTATGTAAGTTACTATAGAATTTATTATTAAAAATTATGTTGACACTCATAAATGTCCTTTATTTGCTTGTGATTATCCCCTGGGGTGGAGTTAAGCAAATTAAAGTGGCGCAATTAAGCCTAGATTAATATGCCACCTCATATAAAGAATGTCATAAGTGGCATTGTCAACACTTTACCCTTTTCAATACTTGAATACAACTTCTTAAGAACTTCATATAAGCGCAATGGTAAAATATCATATTACCACCCCCAAAATATAATTTTTAATAAAGAAATAAAGAACCTTGAGACTTTTTTAACTTATTTTTATATGTTTTTTTTAAAATTTTTATATGTGAACAAAAACACACAGAAAACAGTTAATTTTTGCTAGCCTGCTTAAATTTAATTAAGCATACTATGAAAAAACATAGTAAATTTTCAAAAAAATGTCAACAGTGACAATGTTGTCAAAAATAATGTCTACAGTTTTTGTAATCAACAGTGAGAATTCAGCTTATTTTACTAATCTTCACTCATAATATCAACACTTTTCAGTTCTCACATATAAAACTTTATGTTTTACATAATAAAAATTCTTATTTTTTGATATGTTGTATTTTTGACTTTGCTCTTTCATATTTTTTAATTTTTAAAATAAAAATTTATATCTAAATATAATAATTTAACATAAATATCTTAAATTTTAATTTTTTATTTAAAACTATAATAAAAGAAAAACTATACAAGTATTTTTTAACTTTTAAATGCCAATAAAAGCCATCTAAGATTTTTTTCTGTGTATTATGCTTTTTAAGTTGTTTTGTTTGTTTTTTTACATATATTGCTTTATTTTAAACCATTTTATTTATTATTTTAGGACAAGAACACTTCCAAACAGCTCAAAGGAACCAAGCGTCCTTCAAAGCCAACCAAACCCACCAAAAAGACGCCTGTCTCATCAAAATAGGCCACCCCCAAACCATCCCCAAGGCTCTCACCAAAGACCTCCCCTGAGCCCTCTACTGAGAAGAGCCCTGCTTGCTCCACTGGGGAGAGGAAACTGATGGCTCTCTTACAGAGCACAGTTTCTACAACTTGGCTTCAGACAAGGAGCCAACCAAGAAGCAACAGCAAGGCAAAAAGATCCCTCCCAAAGATAAGTCTCCTGCACATGAGGAGCACCACAACAAGCCCCCTTCTTCTTCCCCACCATGCCAGACCCCCCCCTTCAAGATCATCTGGGGATGATTCAAGGCCCTTCCCCAATTACTTCCCTGGCTTCCACCATGCTCCTGCTGGCCCTTGGGACCCTCTGTTGGCCCACAACATCTGCAATGTTGATCCCAAATTCAAGGTTCCCACTTTCTTGTCCAAATACTTCCCAATAATGAGTGTAAAGGGTGGGCCAGCTATGGTGGCCAATGAGTATATCTTCAGCTGCAACAATGCCAACTGGGGCTTCAAGAGCCGCCATTACACCTGTGAGGACCACTCCTGACCAGTGCAGCTCAACACTGAGCGCTGGGACCTGGTCCAAACCATCAAGGGCAAGCATACCTGCATTATGCCCAACACCACCATGGCCCGCCTTCTCAAGTGGTATCTCATCCAGGTGATGCCCACCTCCAAAGATCTTTCTGCCACCCAGCTGGCCGTGCTTGCTTGCAAGTACCTCTCCCCAACCAACTTGAAGAGGGTTCCAACTCACAATCATTTGGTCAAGTTTGTAAGTGATAGGCGTCAAGCCTCCAATCCCCTGGCCAAGAGTGCCACCGGCATCAAGGACCTTATCCTCACAGATGCCCTCAAGAAGACAGAGGATAATGAGATGTTCCTGCTCCATGACAGTGGGCAGGAAGTGGAGGATAGGATTGTAGCCTACGCCACAACCCAAAACCTGGAGCACTGAACACTGCTACCACCTGACTGTGCGACGGCACATTTGCTACTTGCCCCTCTCTCTTCAAGCAGCTTTGGGTCCTGCATGGGCAGTTTAGTGACCAGGTCATCCCCCTTGTGTTCTTTCTCCTTCCTGGTGCCAAGACTGAAGTCTACACCAGAGCCTTCAAGATTGTCCAGGATGCTTTGAGCTCCCTTCCCACCAACCAACTCCCCCTCCCACTCACGCCACAAGGGCAAATCCCTCCTCCACTGAGAAAGATGAGTCAACCATAGCTGCTGAGCAGCTAGCTCATGCGCGCTCACTTGGGCCAAAGGTTATCATAATGGACTTTGAGCAGGCTCAGTTCAGAGCCTTCCAGGCCACCTTTGATGGAGAAGTCCAGGGCTGCTTCTTCCATTTTAGGCAGGCCCTTGTCAAGAATCTCAAGAGTGAGAAAGACCTTTTTGAGAAGTATCTTAACAATGATAAGGGGAAGTGCCGCTTTGCCCTGACTCAGTTTGCTGCCTAGGCTTTTGTGCGCCCGGAGCATACTGGGCTTGGCTTTGAGGCCCTCCTGGAGGATGCTTACATGAAGAAGCACTCCACCATCTTCAAAGGCTACCTGGATTACTTCAAGCGCCAATGGGTGGCAAGAAGGTGACTTCCCAGAGAGGTAAGAGCAGGGCCACTGACCCTTGGAACTGTCAAGGCGCCTGCCTCAAGGGGGAGATGAAGACCACCTCTAGCCTTGAGGTTTGGCATAAGCACCTGAAGGTGAAGTTTGGGACCAACCCCAAGTGCAACAAATTCTTCTCTAAGCTATAAGAGGAGCAGGCCTGGACTGTCTCCAAGTTCCGCAACCTGGCCAACTGGGTGACCCCCAAGAATAGGAAGTCCAAGGAGCAAGACTACCAGGAGGACGTGCAGAAAGTGGTCAAGAAAAAGTATAAGGTGGCAGAGATTAAGAAGTACCTTGAAGATGTCGCCACTGCTCTTACTGGTGGCTTTAATTAGCCAAATAAACTTTGCTTTGCCTATATAGATTTTACTTTTAAAATTTTAATTTTTTTGGATAGTACAATTTTTTTAGGTATAAATGGTAAGTTTCAGATACAGTTTTAATGTGGTTTTTTTAAGAAATATCTTATATTTTGTTAATTTATCTTTAAGCTATGAGATATTTTCAGTTATGCTTATATAAAGTATAATAAATTAAAATTAGAATTTTTTATATTTTGTGTTTATTATGATATAAAAATATCTTTTTTTTGGTTCATTGGAATTTTAATTTTTATAGGAATAAGAAAATATTTTATAATAAAGAGTGTAATTTACATAGTAAATTGAAAAATAATTGCTTATATCTCCTTATTCTTATTACTATAGTATTTTTTATTGCAGTTTTGAACTCTCTGAGATTATTTTAGTATGATAATGTATTTTAAAATATATCTTTTTATTAAAAATGTTCAGGGTAAATTTTTTTGTTAATTAAAAAAGTTTCAACATCCAGGAAACAACATTTAGTAAAACCGGGTCATCACTTTACTATAGTGTCAACATTGAAAGTGTCAACATGGGCGCTGTTGCCAGTTTTTGCTATGCCCCTATTATTGTGAATGCTGCCATTCACACTGTTTCAATTTTTGCCTTTGATGGGTTATTTAAAAGATGAATAACTGTCAGGGATCTAGTCTTGGGCGGCCGGCCTGTTGTTTTCAGGAGTAACTTGGGCCAGGTTTTTTGCAGGCAATGCCCACCAAAAGAGAGGAGCTAACTTCAAAAGATAGGAGGCAGACTTCCCTACCCAAGACCATGGGCCAGCAGCTGGGATTATAGTGTCAATCACCCCTGTGAGGGTGATGTACACAATCCCAAACAGCTTGCCAGTATGGTCGGTTGGGAGGTTAGGAGGTCAGGTGTAGAAGCAGCCATGGATTTTGGGGTCACGGGCAGTTCCATGGACAGGTTGTAAGCAGGGAGATAATTGAATTTTCCTCTGAACAACTTGGGTGTTGAAAATATCCACAGGCCTTGTCAGTTGTATCTAGCTGCAGATTGTATGCAGGCCAACGGATCAAGTTCAAGTATATTTTCTGGGGTGTATACCTTGTATTCAGACTTCAAGGGATAATCAGTGAAGTGAATGAGCCCAAAGGATGCACCAGATGGACAGAAAACTGCAGGCAGTGGGGCAGGCAGGCCAGGAGATCTCAAACTTAATTGGTAGACAGCAAATACAAAATAAGGCAATAGCTGTATGAGCCAAATTAACATAACCTTTATTCAAAAAAGGTGATAAGTTTAGAGCGCAGGGTCCTTGAGTCTATATAGTACCCCCCTTCAAACTTAACATTTTCCATGGGGGTTCATCAGAGCATTGGGAAGGCTAGGGCTGGGGGAACTGAGTACTTGGGTCCAAAGGCAGCAAAATGGCACTTGGCCCGGGGGTTCTTTCATTGGTAAGGAATCTTGATTGTCAGCCTGATTATCTTGCTTTAGTGTCAAGGTCATGGGACTGGGTTGCAGGCCTGTACTTCTTTCCTGGGCTGGCTCTTGATTAGTTGCTGGTGTAGACTTTGAGTTTGAGAAGCTAATAGTTTCCAAATCAGTGCCTCCATTAGGCGCTTTGATTAATCCTCCATTTTGCACAATGATTTCTTTAGTTTGTCTCTTTTTACCGCATGGGTCAATATGCTTGGTATCAGCTTGTGGGGGCTCAATCCCAGAAAAACACAGGCAGGTGGTTCTGTGGTCCACAGGCCTGGTGGCCCAAAGGAATCCAGGTTCAGGGTTCAATTCCTGCTCCTGGGCCCAGGTTTCTAGAGAGGAAGAATGATCAATCCTGACACCATCCCCTTCTTCCCCCAAGAGCCCTCCCTTCTGATTCTTCTTGTTCAGGTAGAGTTGGACAACTTCTTGGTATTAGTCAGGTTGCTCAGCAGTTCCACAGTACTTTCTTCTAGTGGGTATTCTTTCCATCTGATGTAATACTGGGGTTTTTGTTAGTGGATTTGGCTACTTGTATGCATTCAGCTTCATATTCTCAGTGCAGCCTGTTTGGATGGGTGGGGGGCTGTCTTAATCCGTTGATGGGGGAGAGAATTACCATCTTTTTTGAACAGCAGGGAACATTGGAACACATCATGAATCTTCCAGGAGGGGGTAGGTCTAGCTTGAAGGCAACCTTGCCAACTAGCTTGGTGATTTTGTGGGGAACACTTCTTCTGTGAGCTAATTTCCTGCAGGGGCACGTTCCAGGAGTCTAGGTATACTTTGTCTCCAACTTGTAAGGGTTGGCCTGAGATTTTTTTGCGGTCAGCAAAGGCTTTGTATGTCTGCACTGCACGGTTCAGGTTGGTCAAGCATGTTTTTTGTGTCGTGAATCTGTTCAATCCAGGAGTGCCCAGTGGTGTTCAATCTCTTTTTACCAATCTGGGGGTCCCAGGTGGGGTAAAACCCATAGTTGGCTTTGAATGGGGACTTGCCTGTAGAGGCGTGGTCTTTACTGTTGTAGGCAAACTGGGCCATGGGGAGCATTTTGGCTCAATTGTCCTGATCAGCATTGGCATAGCATTGAAGATATTGTTCAAGGATCTGGTTTACTTGTTCACTTTGGCTGTTTGTCTGTGGGTGGTAGGAGGTAGATACACATCTCTTGATTCTTAGGTCTTTTCTCACCTGTGTCCAGTAGTTTGACGTGAATTGGGGTCCTCTGTCTTTGATGATTTCCTCAGGTGTTCTGTGTTGCGTGAGGATGCGGTTGTGGAATTTTTGGGCTGTTTCTGCTGCCGTGCAATTGGTGGTGGTTGGTACAAAGTATTCCATCTTAGTGAAACAGTCTACCATAACCAGGATTGCATTGTATGAGAGGGATGGCGGCAGTTCCACAATGTAGTCCATGGAGACAGATCTCCAAGGTCCATGGGGTATATCCAAGGGTCTTAGAAGTCCTTCAGGTTTGTTTCTGCGAGTTTTGGTCCACCCACAGGTCTTACACCCCTTCAGGTATGCGCTTACATCTTGGTCCATTTTTGGCCAAGCAAAGTTGCTTCTGATGCTCCAGAGGGTCTTGAGCCTACTCAGGTGTCCAGTCAACTCAGAATTGTGGTAGTCTCTCAAGACGTTGGTTCTGATGTCCCCTTCTGGTACAAAGATCCTGTTGTGGAGCATTAGTGTGGTTCCCTTCAATGAGTAGCCTTTTTGGTAGTGGGTGCTATCCTAGGATTTGAAGAGGTCAGAGGTCAAGGTCTTGGTGAACTTGTCTAGTTCTTGGGCCCTTAGTACTTCTGGTTTGCTGGCTCTGATTTTCATCATTCCCAGGTGAATGCCTAGGCTTGCTGTGTCCAAGAGGATTTGGGTGTTATGGTTGCAGGTTTCTAGGTGGGTAGGCACCAGGTCAGTTCTTCTACTTAGGGTGTTGGGTACCACATTCACCTTTCCTGGCTTGTAGTCTATGGTCAGAGTGTAGTCAGTCAGTTCTAAGGCCCATCTTGCTTGCCGTTGGTTAAGCTGGTATGGTTTGAAGAAGTAGACCAAGTTCTTGTGGTCTGTCAGGACCTTTACTGGGTATTCAGCGCCACATAGGTATTAGTGCCTATGTTTCAGGGTCTTCATTATGGCTAGCATCTCCTTGTCAATTATTGGGTAGTTTCCTTCTGAAGGTAGCATATTCTTGGAGTAATATGCTACAAGATGTAGCATACTATCCCCTCCTTCCTGAAGAATGACCCCTCTCACCGCAAAGTCTGACATGTTGGTTTCCAGAACAAAAGGTTTAGAGAGGTCTGGTATGGCCAGGACAGGGGTGGAGGTGAAGGCAAGTTTCAAGGTTTCAAAGGTGGTAAATTCTAGAGTCCAGACAAAGGTGACCTTGTCAGAGCAAAGGCGGGTCAGGGGGAGGGTAATGTGAGAAATCTTGTGTATGAAATCCCTGCAATAATTTGCCAGGCCCAAGAAACTTCCCACATCCTTTCTGCTTTTGGGCACCAGCCAAGATTTTATTGCTTCTACTTTGTCTTGTGCTATGGCAAAGTCGCCAGTCTTCACTATGTATCCCAGGAATTTTGACTTCAGACTGAAAGAATTCACACTTCTTAAGCTTAGCGTGTAAGTTGGCTTAGGAGAGTTTCTCTAGTATAAGGTCCAGGTGGCGCAGGTGTTCCTCATGAGACTTGCTGTAGATGAGAATGTCATCCAGATATGCCACAAAAAAACGGTCAAGGTATTCCCCTAGGACAGTGTTGATCATCCTTTGGAAGGTGTTAGGGGTGTTGCAGAGGGCAAAGGGCATCACAAGGTACTTGTATAGCCCATATTGAGTTTTGAAGGCTGTCTTGTACTTGTCTCCATACTTGATTCAAATTGGGTTGACCACATCTTGGAGGTCAATTTTTGAGTACACCTGGGCTCCAGTCAGTACATTACAGAGGTTGTTGGCATTGGGGATGGGGTAGCAGTTCTTCACCATAATGTCATTCAGTTTTTGGTAATTCACGCATGGACGCATCCCATCATCTTTTTTTCCTACAAACAGCATAGGCAACAAGCAGGGGGCCTTTGACACCCAGATGAACCCTTTTTTTGTCATATCCTCAAGGTATGCGTTCAAGGCCACTTGCTTGCGGTGGTTAAAGCTGTAGTTTTGGGCTGTGGTGCGGTCAAGTCCCTGATAGTAGGTCTATGGTGTGGCTGTAGATTGAATGGCTGGGTAGTTTTGTGGCTGCTTCTTCACTAAACACATGGTTCCATCTATGTAGGGGGTGGGCAGTATTCTAACGCTAGGTTCTATCTTCATAGCCAAGAGTTTGTTGGTAGGGGATCAGTCATGGCTCATGCAAAAAGAAACAATGTCACAGGATTCTGGTTGGCCTAACATGGCGGTTTCTTGTGTTAGTTCAGGATCAGGCCATGTTTGTCAGACCAGGAGTTGCCCAGTATAAGGGGGTGGGGTAGTCCTTGCAAGAGGATCAGGGACAACGGATATACATTTGTCCAATGGTCAACAGGAGTTCTTGTTCACACTCATAGCCGGTGTCCAAGGAGCTGTATCCCATGATTCCTTGTAGACTACACTCTGAGGCTGTCAAGCCTAATTCTTCTGCTAGGCTGGCAGCAATAAAACGTTTTTCTGCCCCTTTATCAATAAAGGCTTCAATATTGCACTTGTTCCCCGCTACTTCTATGATAACTTGGATGAACTTGTAAGACTGGGAAAATGTTTATTTGCGCCAGTGAGATTAGGGCAGTGTTCTTCTTAGGGCAGGCTCTGTTCAAGTGGCCTGCTTTGTGGTAGTGGAAGCAGAGTCCTTCACAGTAGTGTTATTGGAGCTCTTTAGGGGTCATTCCTGTTCTGTTGGGGGTTAGTGTTTGGGTTTGACGGGCCTGGGAGGAGCCAGCGTTCTCTTAGTCCATGCTAAGACCCTTTCACAGGGAAATTAGATTGTTTAGGATGAGGGTGGGCAGGTGATGCTTCAACAGGTCCTTCATTGCTAGATTGATGCCCTTTTGGAAGATAATGGCTGCCATTTTGTCCTCAAGTTGGGTACAGGTTTTCAGCTTGAGGAAATTGTCAATATACGCTTGGATGGGTCAGGGACCTTGTAAAATTTCTAGCAGGGAGTTCAAGGCGTAGTATCTAGTGTTGCAATCTTCTCCTGTGGCCATTAAATCAGCCTCAAACTTGGCGTAGTCTAAGAAGAATTCTACATCCTCAGCTGTGGCCTTGCCAAACCAGTCCAAGGCGTCCCCTGATAGCATTAAAACAGCCCCAAGGATCTTCTTGGAGTCACTGGCATAAGAGGAGGCGTTGATAAGGAAATGCAGGCAGAGGACTGGCATGGCACGTCTAGCTTCCTCAAGTGTGAGCTTCCCCATCTGAGGCATCTCCACCTTTGTGAGGGATTAGTTCACAATCATGTTTGCACTTGGGAGGATGGAGCTTTGTTGGCGTCAGCGGTATTAGCGTTAGTTCTCTTTGGGTCATTCAGGTTTGTATTCTTCCACATGGAAGAGATCAGGTTTGTGGTCATCTTATAGGTGTAATAAGTGATTATCAATAGAAAAAGCATACAAGATGCCCCAAGAAATAACAACATCTTGGGGCTCAGGATACCAGATTTAATAAAGATTGTCATAATGTCAGGGATCCAGTCATGGGTGGCCAGCCCATTGTTTTCAGGGGTAACTTGGGCCAGGTTTTTTGCAGGCAATGCCCACCACAAGAGAAAAGCTAACTTCAAAAGGTAGGAGGCAGACTTCTCCACCCAAGACCACAGGCCAGCGGCCGGGATTATAGTGTCAATCACCCCTGTGAGGGTGATGTACACAATCCCAAAAAGCTTGCCAGTATGGTTGGTTAGGAGGTCAGGTGTAGAAGCAGCCATGGATTTTGGGGTCACGGGCAGTTCCATGGACAGGTTGTAAGCAGGGAGATAATTGAATTTTCCTCTGAACAACTTGGGTGTTGAAAATATCCACAGGCCTTGTCAGTTGTATCTAGCTGCAGATTGTATGCAGGCCAACGGATCAAGTTCAAGTATATTTTCTGGGGTGTATACCTTGTATTCAGACTTCAAGGGATAATCAGTGAAGTGAATGAGCCCAAAGGATGCACCAGATGGACAGAAAACTGCAGGCAGTGGGGCAGGCAGGCCAGGAGATCTCAAACTTAATTGGTAGACAGCAAATACAAAATAAGGCAATAGCTGTATGAGCCAAATTAACATAACCTTTATTCAAAAAAGGTGATAAGTTTAGAGCGCAGGGTCCTTGAGTCTATATAGTACCCCCCTTCAAACTTAACATTTTCCATGGGGGTTCATCAGGGCATTGGGAAGGCTAGGGCTGGGGGAACTGAGTACTTGGGTCCAAAGGCAGCAAAATGGCACTTGGCCCAGGGGTTCTTTCATTGGTAAGGAATCTTGATTGTCAGCCTGATTATCTTGCTTTAGTGTCAAGGTCATGGGACTGGGTTGCAGGCCTGTACCTCTTTCCTGAGCTGGCTCTTGATTGGTTGCTGGTGTAGACTTTGAGTTTGAGAAGCTAATAGATTCTGAATCAGTGCCTCCATTAGGTGCTGTGATTAATCCTCCATTTGGCACAATGATTTCTTTGGTTTGTCTCTTTTTTCTGCATGGGTCAATACGCTTGGTATCAGCTTGTGAGGGCTTGATCCCAGAAAAACACAGGCAGGTGGTTCTGCAGTCCATAGGCCCAGCGGCCCTAAAGGAATCCAGGTTCAGGGTTCAATTCCTGCTCCCAGGCCCAGGTTCCTAGAGAGGAAGAATTTTAAATCCTGACAATATCTCTCTTTTGCTTTTGCCCCTTGAAATGAGTCTGTATCCTAACTGGGAAATAAAATTGTTCAGTTTCCTGATTCTGCGCAACTCACTTGTCCCACTCATGCTTATGGCAAGTGATCCTACTGTCCTTGTATTGTTTTGTGGTATTGCAAACCACTATATATTCCATTTATTAATCACAAATAAAAACTAAGTTCTATTCACATTAATGTCTTTATGTATCCCACTACTTTGGTGGCTATCTAGCCATGTCTAGTATATTTATTCAATCAGGGCCACAAGGTAATCACATTGTGTTTCCTTCCATTTTAACAGAGACTTAATGCAAGTCCAATCCTAAGGTTAGGATCTCCTGTTGTGTGTCTGTGCCACGCCTCAGAACACAACAAAAATGGTGCTCACTCCAGGGGCTGTAAGCCCCTTGGTTACCCCTTTTGCAACCACAATTTCTCTCCTTTGCCTCCTCTTATACAAGAGCCAACTTCACCTGAAATTTCCAGTCCTCCTATTGAGGAAGACATCACAGACCCGCCTATTGTCCCCATTGTGCTGAACCTCAGAAATGGTCCCTGCCCAGTGGCCTACCCTTTGGGTACCCCTGACTTATACCAAGTCATGGCAATAACCCTTGGGATAGCCTGTGATGGGGCCATTCCTTGCCTCCAATTACAGTTCAGTTGAGCAGAATACTATGAATTAATTGTGGCTCTGCAAATTCCACAGCATCTCCTCTCAGAAGCTGTCTCCACTGAGCACCAATTGTCATCCTTTGTACAATCTGCCTTAGCCCACCATCAAATGGTGTTAGGGCTCCACATTCAGGAGATTTTGTCTCTACAAGCAGCTGTCACTCATTGCTGGGATCAGTTTGCTGCCTATCAACTATGGATTCACTCCCTGTTTTCCTTGGTATCCACAATCAGCACAACTCTGTCACTTCCTAAACCTGCTTGGTTAATTACATTACGCAAATGCGTCAGTCCATCCCCAAATATGTCCAGGAGCATCTACATGATTTTCACCAGCTAGAACAACCCTGACAAGCCCAAGTATATTCTACCTTTAATGCATATCTTACCAACTTTGAACAACTTGTACAACAGCTCAATGTGTTCAGCTTTTACTCCTTCAATCAACTACAACAAGTGGCAGACCTTGCTGCTAAAGGCCTTCACAAGCAAGGTGAAGAATTTGATCAAGAAAGGGTTGCCACTGCTGCTGCCATTGCTAAGCTCTAGACTCAAGTGAATGAGTTGTCTACGTCCAAGCCAGGTGTCTCCTTCTACCCCCTCTGACAATCTGATGGATAGATAACAGAGACTATGGGATGCCATTTGAGAGCACTGAGAGTCTGCCTGCAGTTGAGATTGCCCTACCAAAGCACCTTGCCAGACCTCAGGTGCTTGCATTAGAACCCAAGTTACTGAGCTGCAGCAGGAGGTTGCTGCTCTGTGTGAGATTGTGACAACTGCTGCTAGTCTAACTGGGGTTGTTGATGAAGATGTCTGCTTCCCTGGTCTGCTAGGAGCCCCCCAAATCCAATGTGCTAGAGAGTTGATTGCTCTAGCCAATGAGGTGGACCACCTAAAGCAAGATCACTCTAGTCTTGACAGGGTTGTCCAAGAGATGAGCAAATTAATTGATTCTGTAAATGACAGGTTTGCCCCTTGCCTCTAAGTGGGTCTTTCCCTGACCTCCCAACTGGCCAAGCTTTCCACAGTAGTAACAACACAGGGTCAAAGACTAGACGTAACTGAGCAACAGACCACCTTAGCTAATAATACAGGTGATCACACTGCTGAGATCTTGACTACTCTCAAAGAAAGAGTTTTCCAACTGTGGGCCAGACAGCCCCCCTTCAAATCTGAAGCAGAATTCTCCCTGCACATAAATGTACTTGATAGCAACAATGGTGGCCCAACTCCAGAAACACATTTCAAGCCTACCTTTGAGCAAGTATTTGACCCTTAAACCTCAACCATTGCAGCTTTTCTAAATATCTATGAGACTGCCATGATAAGAGCCTTGGATGAGGTTAAGAAGGAACACATTCTAACCTGTCTGCACCCAACCTGCCAAGAGGTAGTAGTGCCTGAGTTGCCCACCATTGAGACTTGGGAAGAAATAAAGCAGCTTTTGATTGACAAATTTGATGGCAACCTTAGTTTTTAAATGAAGAAGTATGCCTTCATGCACATTGCTTTCAAGCCTAAGGAGACTCTAGCTAAATTTGCAGATAGATTCTACATGGAAGGACAGCAACTGATAACAAGCAGACAATTGATAGCACATGAGGCTTATATGGCTTGCACTTAAGCCCTCAAGGTTAATAAGCTTCTGTGTCTCCACTTTAAGGTTCATAAGGCCATGATTTCCTCTATGAAGAGTATAAAAACGCTGTTGCAAGATATGCACCTTACCCATTCTGGAACAGTTGTACAGGAGAATTTTGCCGCCTCTAATTCTGGTTTGTCTTCCTGCGGCCCTTGCATCCTCACTATGAATTCACAGAATCCTCCTAGATGTCAAGGTTGCCATAACTGTGGCCAGTTAGGTCACCATTCTTGAGTCTGCACCAATCTTTGGGTTGAAGGAGCTGATCTCAAGGAACAGGCAGAAAAGAACAGTCAACCTAGAGGCAAAGACGCTCTTGGTAGACAATTCTTCCCAGTCTCCTTCCATTCCCTCTTCCATGGCTGAACCTGAGCCTGCTGACACAGAGGCTCCTCCCATTTTACTGCTGTTCCACAATATCTCTGACAACTCTGACATGGACAATTCAGATGTTGAGGATCCTGACGCTTATGGGTATTCAGTTCTTGCCATTGCTGAAACCATCACAGTCCCTTATAAGTTACGCTCTGGGAAAACTACAACAACTTCTAAGCCTTTGTCTTCAGCCAAAGAGGTTCTCTCTTGTCCATATCTCACTAAAGCTAAGAGGTCTTATGTGCTTGTAGAGTCATCCAAAGAAGCTGCTGAAATTGCCTACGCTGTATTCAAGAATGCTTCAGTTTTTCTTCCTCTCCTGACTTCTATAAGGAGTTTATAGGGTTGATATGCATGATTAAAAAATGGGACAAAGAGCTAGCAGAGGCCCAGGACATCCTGGCTGTCCTTCCTCCCTTTGTTTGTACTACCACTTGTGTGGAAATATCCATCTAAAAGGTGAAAATCAAGGCTGTCTTGGACACTGGATCTCCTGTTAACGTTGTCTCCTCAAAGCTTGTCAAAAAGCTCAAACTTGTCCCTTACCTTAATTATCACCAGTTGTATGGTACAGCTGGGCTATCCATGACTTGCACTATAGGGGCCTATTCTGCTCTTCCTATGCAGTTTGTCAAGCTACTCTTAGCTACAACTGCTGTTGTCTTGGAGAATGAGAGTTACAATCTCCTAGTTGATAGTTAGTTCCTTAGGGAATACAATGGAATCATCAACTTAAAGGATGGTACCTCTCTATCTTAGGGTAAGAAATTCATGTGATCTTTGAGGAGCCTGTCAAAGTTACTGGAAAGTGTCTCAAGAAGTGTGCCTTAGAATATCCACTGGTGTTTCACTCTAAAATACTGTACTCATTTGTCCAACATGAAGTGTTCTCCTATAGCTTGCCCTGCATTTGAAGGGATTTTTCTCCTGGCCACTTCTGCTGTAACCATCCCCCCTGGATATCAAGCTATCCTAGACTCCCAAATATCATATGAGCTACCTGATTGCACGCTCCTAGAGTTATACTTTCCTCCCTCACTGGGCCGCTACAAACCCTACCTCTGCCCGGGAATCCTGGATGTTCTCAATAAAACCCTGTTCAATTGCTGGTAGCCAATTTAACCGCTCTCCCCATACATGTGTCTAGAGGGCAGGTTGTTGGCTACAACATGTGGCTGAATGCTCCTGATGTCCTATTGCTACATCTCTTTGGCACAATTTAGGATTTTAATTTACCTGAAGACAAGCCCCAAGTCCTATCCTTGTTTACTGCACAAGATTTACCGCAGCTATCCCCAATCTAACAGAAGGAAGTGCTTTACTTACTGGATCAGTTTTCAGATATTTTTGCTAAGGATAGCACTGATTATGGTCTAGTCAAAGGCGTCATTCACCAGATTGATACTGGAATGCTCCCCCTTCTGAGCCAAATCATATTGCGCAGTCACGTAGAGGACGCTCAGGTGTCTAAAGAGCTCAAACAACTTTTAGACGCTGGGCTGCTGGCTCCTTCCCAAAGTCCATGGGTCTCCCTGCTACTCATCCTAAAGAGAAAGATGGATGTCATTGTATTGTGATGGACTACTGCCAATTGAACTCTTTGACCAAGAAGGACTCATATCCCTTGTTGCGTATTGATGATGCTCTCCAACGTCTTGGAGGCTCTAAGTTCTTCTCTGCTATAGATTTGGCATCAGGTTACTGGAAAGTTGATCTCTCTCCTAAGTATAGACAGAAAGCTGCGCTCATCACTTCCAAGGGACTTTTTGAGCCTACATGCATGCTGCAAGGAATTTGCAATGCCCCAGCTACCTTACAGAAAGCCATGGGCTCCATCCTCTGTGATTTGAAGCTCTCATGTGTCTTTGTCTACTTAGATGATATAAACGTCTTCAGCGCTACCTTTACAGATCACCTGACTCACCTCAAGGAAGTGTTCATAAAAGTTTGGGAGGTGACCTTAAGTTGAAACCATCTAAGTGTGCTTTCTTAAAGGAACACCTTGAATTCTTGGGGAATGAGGTAACTCAGACAGGGATTTGCTAATGACCAAGAAAGTTGAGACCATTGATAAAATGCTTCTGCCCACAAACCTGCAAGAAGTTCAAGTCTTTCTGGGCATGATGGGATACTATAGACAATTCATCCCTGACTTTGCCAACACTAGTGAGCCTTTGGTCCAACTGTTACGTAATGTCCCCTTCAAATGGACTGCTAGCCAGTAAAAAGCCTTTGAGACCTTAAGAAAAAGCTCAAAGAGGCTCCCATCCTAGTATATCCTGACTAAACTAAGGCATTAATCCTATATACTGATGCTAGTGACCTGGCTATTGGAGCCATATTGGCTCAATTAGATGATGGGGGTGTGTATCACCCTGTAGCTTATACCTCTTGTGTCCTAAATAAGCATGATAAGAATTACAGTGCTATGGAGAAAGAGTGCCTTGCTTGTTGCATGCAGTCAAGCAGTTCCATTATTAAGTGTATGGCACCCATTTTACTGTGGTCACTGACCACGCTTCACTTAAGTGGTTAAAACAGCTTAAGGAACCAGAAGGACAACTAGCTAGATGGGCTCTCTTCCTGCAAGGTTACAACTTCACTATGCTCCATTGCCCTGGGATTCAACATCAGAACGCTGATGGATTATCCAGAATGCCATCCTTGCTCTACACCCTGCTGAAGCTGATTGACTGTATGAACTAATTGGATATCCTTCCTCTTGGGAGAGCAATACAGAAGAAGTATTAATTGCTCTATCCAAACTATCTGAGGACACACTCATTTGTGACAATCAGCTCTTTAAGAAGGTGCAAGACCAATACCTGCCTTATGTACAGCCTAGTTTTTGCCTTTTGTTGGTGATCAAGCTCTTAAGGAGACAGGACATGGAGGAATTACCAAGACCTATGACTGGCTCCAAAAACATTATTTCTGGGAAAACCTCTGCCTGCTGATTCCAGACAACATTGCTAGTTGCCACAATTGCCAGTTACAGCAACCTTGAGCTGCCTCTCACAAGTTCAAGCTAGTCCCCCTTCACGCATTTCACACTGTCAGCATTGTCAAGGATCTGGATGTACAAGTATTCTGACTACCATCAACCTACTCAACATCCAGTTATTGCCCAATTTGGTGCCCTTCCAATATACTGTTTGTCATACCAGGAATAGTAACCAAGCAATATCACATGACTGTCCAAGTATCCAGTGGCTTGAACCCATCCTGCACATGACCAACCCCTAGGTTTAATCCAACTAAATCTCTGCCACAACTAAGTCTATATAAGTCTAAAGTATTATCCAATAAAATATACTTCTCTTCTTTCTTAATTCAATATCTGAAGCTTCCCCAAAAGGAGCTCCTTATCACTTGTAGTAGCTACAGTTTTTTTAGCACACCCATGAAAGAGAACATGACTGACTAAAACCCGCCACCTTTGCTCACATACTCAACCAGACCACATCCTAGGAGATCTGGAAAACGTACTTCTGCGCCCACAACATTGACAAAGATATACCTAGTGGATGCACCATAATTGAAGGACTGATAATGCCCAAAGCATGCACCAAGATAATTCAATACAGTTGCTCTTTTCAACCACAAACAAACGCACAAACACCTACCACAAGTGAAGTTAACAACACCAAGTACATTGGCATCAAAAATTTCTTTGGTAAAAACAAAGAAAATTTCATCAACTGGCTAGACCACTCAGCTGCTAAACTCTGCGCCAGCTGCATTCCCCACAAAAAATGGGTCCAGGAAGCCAGCAAGTGCCTTTAAAAAGCCACAGCTAACTGATTTGCTTCCTGGGTTAGCTCACAAACTGACAAAAAGCTTGACAACTTGGAAGAGTTCAAAGCAGACATCACACACAATTTCTGCATCACAGAATCCCTCCAAGACATTGCAATAAAGCTCAGTGATCTTCCTCATAAAACCACTATCACAGCCTACACCAGTGAGTTTGAGGAAATTAACTGCAAAATCTAAAACCTAGCACAAGCTGACAATGTACATACCAGAGCCTCATTTATCAACAGAATGAAACCCTTTGTTGCTGCCCTCATCCGCCCAGAGGCTAATACCTCTATACCTGCGCTCATTGCAGAAGCCAAGCGCGCAGAAAAAAGCGCAAACATGGAATATGCAGAACACAACGGCAATTGCTCCTCAAACGGCAATGGCAGAGAAAACTCCAATAGAAACAAACGCCAAAACACCAATCATAGCAACAGCAACTCCAATTGCAACAATGGCAATTGCAGCCAAAGCCCAAACCACTCCTGTCCCAAGAAAGAGGACACTGCCAAAGTAAACAATGCTGAAACAGCAACCTGCTATGAATCTGACCCCACATTCTCTGACCTCAAAGTTCTCAAAACAGAGAAACAGGGAAAAGAGGAGGGGGAACAGGCTTAAGTGCCCCTGTCTCCCCCCAACTTGACAAGAAACTTTACCAAGGCACAAACTTTGCTGCTTGCATCACATGTGTCCCGCAATCCTTCATTTTTATGAACTTAAAAATTAAAGATTGCTTATAACTTCTTGTCTACCCATGCACTTATAAATCTCATAAACATAAAGTTTTATCTGACTCTGGTGCACAACACACCATGGTTAGCAAACCATTTGTAACCAAATACAAAATACCTTAGTCAAATCCAACTTCAAATATGCCAGAATGGCAGACAAATCAAAAGTGCTACTCAAAGGCAAAACAACTCCCTTCAGAATTGACCTCCAAGGCATAAAAACGTCCATCAAAGAAATTTTAATGAACAACATAAACTACCACATTGTAGCAGGCATGGACTGGTTCACCCAAGTGAACCCCAGCGTATGTTGAAAAACAAAAATCATGACAATAAAATGCAACGGATTCAATTTTAACATTCTCAAAGAACCCAATGACCTCATACTAAGAGACACAGTCTTGTCCAGGTCATAAACTAAGACAACTCAGGACGTCTAATCAAAGACAGTACCCTCCACATAATGAGATACACCAAATTCAATAATATACAAACAACCAAGATTCAATGCCCAAACTTGCAGCACTCCTAAACAAATACACTCATGTATTCAAGGAAGAACTCACAGAGTTACCACCCAAACAAGAGATCAAACACAGCATCAACCTATGTAAAGCTATGTATAAACCTGAACCCCTCTACAGACTCTCCCCTATGGAGACCAAATCCTCAAAACCCATATTGAGGACAATCTAGCCAAAGGATTCATTTGCACGTCCAAATCCCTGTGGGGGCAGCAGTTTTTTTTGTAAAGAAAGAAGGAAGGCACTCTTTGTCTAGTAACCAACTACAGAGCACTAAATGCAAGCACAGTAAAGAATAAATACCCTCTTTCACTTTAGAGGATTTGTTTGCAAGACTCTCAGGAGCCAAAATTTTCTCCAAAATTAATCTCACCTCAGGGTACAACCAAGTTGAAGTAAAGGAAAAGGTCATACCAAAAACCGCGTTCTGTACGCAATTTGGATCCTTTGAGTGTAGGGTAATGAACTTTGGGATGACCAACACTCCTGCAACGTTTATCATGATTAACCAAGTACTAAACGGTCTCTCAAATACATTATGCTACCTTGACAATATCATCATATTCTCAAAAACAAAAGAGGAACACCTCACGCATGTCTGCAAGACACTCAATTGACTTGCAAAGCACAAGCTTTATGCTAAGCCTAGTAAGTGCCAATTTATGGAAAATGAACTACTGTTCTTGGGCCACATTGTATCTGACAGTGGCATCAAAGCAGATCCAGACAAAATTAAAGCCATAAATAACATGCAATACCCCACCTCTGTTAAACAAGTTAGATGCTTTCTCAGTATGGTAGCTTACCTAAGGAAATACATCAAAGACTGCGGGAAACTAACCACACCAATCAATGACTTAACCAAGGGTAATGCCAAAAAGAAATTTATCTGGAAACCAGAATGTGGAAAGAATTTCCAATTATTAAATCAAGCTTTTATCAAAGCACCAATCTCCAACACCCTAATAATAACAGGTGCTAGGAGCTCAAGTCAGATGCCAGCAACACTGCCATTGGCGCAGTCCTGCACATCCGCCAGCCAGGGCAGCAAGACTTCCTGCCAGTATGTTACAAAAGCAGAAAACTAACTAATACTGAGCAGAGATACCCGATACTTGATAAAGAATTGCTACCAATATATCACACATGCAAGAAATGGAGATGTTATCTAGAAGGATATTTAAATGTATGATTACTAACTGACCATAGATCCTTAATCTACTTTAAAACCCAGAACACTCTTGCACAGCAACAGGCCAAATGGATGTCTGTGATAGAGCAGCTCAATTTGGACATCCAATACAAAAAGGGGGCAGAGCTGGTCACAGCTGATGCTCTCTCTAGACTATGTCAGCCTAGAGAGGATTTTCCTGACCACCTGGATGATGGCTGGCCAAACCTATACAATACTGAGTATAAAACCAAAGGGAAAGACCCCTCAACATCAGCTAACCCACAATACATTAGTAAGGAATGCAAAGTATTTTCATGTATCAAATGTCACTGTGTACTGAATCATTTACCAACAAAAATGTCTTTACATCCCACTTTCACAAAGAGTTTACACCATATTAAGACATTACCGCCTACTAGGACATGCAAAGGCTAACAACCTATACCTCACGTTAAAAGAGATAGTATAGTGGCCCAATCTCAATTAAGACTTAGTTGATGTTCTAAAAAAGTACACAGTGTGCAAGAAATACATCAGCACAAAGGCTCCCCAGCCAACAATCAACCCAGTACCTGATCCTGAACCATTTAAGGTTTGGGGACTAGATGTAGTGGGCCCCTTCCCAGAAACTAAGACAAACCAATGTTTCCTGATTGTAGCCATTGACTTTGCTACATGATGGCCTATCTTCTGGGAATCAAAGGACCACAAAGCAGAAACCATAAACCAATTCATCAATAAAGCAATCATAGCCAACTACAGCACCCCAGACTACATCATAACTGATGGAGCAACTGAGTTATCAGGGAACGTAGTAAACAACAACTTGAAATCCAAAAACATTAAACATTCCACAACCTTGCCCTACAGGCCACAGGCCAACGGCAGAGTTGAACGCCTAAACAGTAGCCTTATAAGAACCCTAGAGAAAATAATGGATGGCAAAGCCAAAGACACATGGCCACTATACGTTAAACATGCATTACTAGTATTCCAGGTCCACACCAATAAAGGGACAGGCTACTCACTGTTTGAACTAACATATGGATACAAACCAGAAATAGTTACCCACAACAAGCAGCCATACGTAAAGATCCCCCCGGGGAAACCCCCCACAGTAGAACAAGTACCAACTCTACAGCACATGCGCTCCAAAGCCAAAATAGCAGTAATAAAAAGGCTCAAAACACAAAAGGTAACCTCTACAGAAGAACCACTTCCCATTGACTCCCTTGTCTGGGTCCTAGTTGGAAACAGAAAGAAGCTAGACTCAGTACACAGAGGACCAGGAAGAATCATCAAGTACAGACCAGACCAAAACACCTATCTAGTGAAATTCCAAGGTGCCAAAAACCCCATTATCAAGAAATACCACAGAACACGTCTCCATCTTAGCAAAGGAGAGCACTTGATCAGACTGGTACCTACTAGCAAACAACTCCAGGAACATCAGGTGACAGCCGTTAAGACAAATTCCCCTCCTGATGTACCAGAGTAACCCCTTAAGTGGGGTGTTGAGGATCTGGATGTACAAGTATTCTGGATACTGCCAACCTACTCAACATCCAGTCATTGCCTGATTTGGTGCCCTTCCAATATACTGTTTGACATACCAGGAATGGTAAACAAGAAATATCACATGACTGTGCAAGTATCCAGTGGCTTGAACCCATCCTGCACATGACCAATCCCTAGGTTTGATCCAACTAAATCTCTGCCCCAGCCAAGTCTATATAAGTCTAAAGTATTATTCAATAAAATATACTTCTCTTCTTTCTTAATTCCATATCTGAAGCTTCCCTAAAAGGCACTCCTTATCAGCATTGACGCTGTAGGGCCTCTCCCCTGCTCCTGCTCTGGTTGCCACTCAATCCAAATTGCTGTTAATCATTTTAGCAAGTGGGTAGAAGCTTGCCCTACTAAGGAGATCACTACCAAGACAACTGCTGCCTTCCTGTTGCAAGATGTTTTCTACCGCCATGGCTGCCCTCAAGTGTTGTTGTCTGACAACGGGACTAACTTCAACGCCAATTTGCTAACCTCTGTTGTTGAGGCCTTGGGATTTAACCAGTCTTTCTTTGCCCCCTATAATCCTTTTACCAATGGGGCAGGTGAGCGTGCAAATTTTACTCTGGTCTCTATTTTGAGAAAACTCACTTATTATGATGCTACCAACTGGGATCTATACTTATCTGCATCTATTTTTGCTTATTGCCTTAGCAAACATTGTGTAAACAGGTAATCTCCCTTTGCTATGCTGTATGGGCGTGAAGCTACCACTCCATTGCTCCTGGGGCCCCCTACTCTCCTCTGATAAGGCTATGAACACTGACAATCATATCAAAGATCTAGTCAACTGCATAATTTACATACAGGCCACATCATATACATATGCATATAAAACCAAGATGCTTGAGCTCTTTCCTGATAATGCAGGACGCTCTCTCTTGCCTGATTTCAACCTTAGGGACTATGTTCTCTACTATCAGCATAGAGTAGGAGGACGCACTCACAAGTTAGACATGTTGTGGGTTAGACCTTTGGCAGTGACATTCAAATGAGGGTCAGAGTACACTGTGAAACTCCTCTCTAGTGGCTGTCTGTTTGCCTGAGTGCACGCCAAGTTTCTTTCCAAGTACTACCCCCATAAGGCCAATCTAGAAGGGGGCAATTTTATGAATGTTGTCATCCACACTGTTTTGATTTTGCCTTCAATGAGTTATTTTGAGGATAAATATCTCTCTTTTGCTTTTGCCCCTCAAAATGAGTCTGTATCAAACTGGGAAATACAATTGTTTGGTTTCCTGATTCTGCGCAACTCACTTGCCCCACTTGTTCTTGTGGCAAGTGATCCTACTGACCTGGTATCAATTTGTGGTATTGTAAACCACTGTATATTCCATTTCTTATTCATCAATAAAAATTAAGTTCTATTCACATTTTTGTCTTTATGTCTCCAAGTACTTTGTTGCCTCTCTCTAGCCACAAATAGTAGATAATTCATACAAGGCCACAAGGTAATCACATAGCCTTCCCTGTCATCTAACCAAGACTTATTACAAATCCACCCCTAAGGTTAGGATTCCTTGTTGTGTGTCTGTGCCACACCTCAGAACACAACAAATACATTACCAATGATAATAATAAAACACTCTTGACTTATCAAAAAGTGCTTCTGCGTGATCAGAAGCTATTTTCCAAAAGTAATTATCAGTTCTTCTTCCTATATGTTCTTCTGTCACAATACTAATCATATCCTCACATATGACAATATTCAAGACAAGTACTTTGCGCCCTATTTTCATCATAACTAAAATTAGTTGCCCTGATATCCCAAGTATAACACCCACATAAGGCATCAAAGAGGCTGTCAATGAGAGGAAGGGGGTAGCACTTCTTTATGATAACCTTTTTTAGCACACAGTAGTTGGTGACTAACCTGAGGGAACCATCTTTCTTTGCTACAAATAATAAGGTGGCCCCAAAGGGGGATTGTGAAGGTTGAATGAGCCCCTTCTACAGGGCCTCTTCAAGGTAGGGGCAGAGTGTGTTATCTGAATTTGGTGTGAGACAGTATATGGAACATGCCTTGGGAACTTCACCCTTGAGTTGGATGATGTGCTGTATGTGTTTCTCAGGCAGCAGTCCTGAAAGGGCTTCTTTAAAGATATCTTGGTGTTGAGCCACTATTTTCTGATCCTGTGGGTTGAAAGTATCTTGTTGGCCCTTAAAGTGTATTTCCTTGTACCAGCAGGAGTCCCAATCAATTATCTTGAGGTTTTCCTTTTCTTCTTGGGTCACTGTAATGTGTACAAAAAACGTGAACCCAAAGAAGTTGGTCTACTGTGTCAGGGCAAGTTTGGTGATTAACCCCTTCACGCTTGATGGTTAATACAGAGGTGACCCAATCCACATGAGGGTTATTCTTTTGCAGCCAGTCTAGGAAAAGTATCACGTCAAATCTGAGGAAGTCAATGGCAGGTACTTGGATAGTGGAGTGGAGGTTTTTTAGTGTGATATAAAAAGAGGCAGTTTCCTGTGTAGCAGTGATGTGGTGTTCATAAGCTAAAACCACTTTATTAATCCGTAAAGGATTAGTGGCTAGCTTGAACTTGTTCACAAAGTTGCTGTTAACAAGGGTACAATCTGCGCCTGAATCCAAGAGTGCTGAGCCTATGTAACTTAAAAAACAGAAAGGGTAATACGTCTTTTATTATGATGTCTGGCAATAGTGTAGAGTACTGGGTCTCCTAAGAGGACTTGAATCATTGGACATTGATTCACGTTCTCTGGGCAGTACTCATCATCTGGCAAGGTGGAAGGTTGACAGAAAGAGCTTGGCTTGCTTATTGCTCTCCCCAGGCTTTTCCTTTGTCCTGATTACCTTGAATACTGGTGACTCTATAATGTGTATGATTTTACTGGCCATTGTTCCCATTAATATGACTATTAGAGCTCAAAGGTTTGTTGTTTGCATTGTTGCTGTTGTTAGGCAGAGGGTGATTGGATTATACTAATGGGTGAGAGTCCTTAGGTCTTTCTATTTTCCCAGTTTGTGCTTTGTGTAGTGCGTTTTTGTCTGCTCTGATTTCTCCTTCTCATGGTACAGGCTTTGGAAGTTGGTGACTTGATCCAGATTAATGTGCCTCATCACATGTAGTTTGAGAGCATCATAGTACATGAGGTGCATAGCTGGGTTATCAACTACCATATCTGAGGGTGCTTGTAGGCGTAGCTCTTTATAGGCTTGGGTGAGTTCCTTTACTGTGCTTGTCTGCATCAAGTTCTTCACTTGGTGTATGATCATGAGGGCTGTTTACTTCATTATAAACCTTGCCAAGAATTCTTGTTTGAAAGAATCCCAGTCCTTCTTAGTATGATTGTCATGACATTTATTGTACCAGGTTCCTGCGTCTTGAGTCAGGCAAATGGATATCTCACAATCCAAAAACAAGTTGTACATTCCATATGCGTCATCTTGCTTTAGGCAGATTAGATACATGACATGTCATTGTTGACATTGGCTCCTGCAAATAATTCCAAGGCATTGTTGCAGAGCTGCTGAGCTATGTGGGTGTGCAGGATGCTTTCATCAGTGGTTTGAGGTGTAGAGAATGGGACCTGGATAAACCCTTGGGCTGATAAGGCATTGAAGGTGGGGACCAGCATCACCATATTTTGGTATAGTATGTACCTTTCTGGTATTTTGGTCCCTGGTGTGTAGGTTGCCTAGTCCGCAGGAAGCCTAGATATAATTATTTTGTACATTTTTTGACTGCAGCAAGTACAGGCAACAGGCAGAATTTTGAAAGGGAAGGTAGGATGGAAACCCTACCTGTGCTAACAATGTTGTAACTGTGATGTTTTAGCAGAGTTAAAAGGGGGAAAATATTTGGAAACTAGATAATATTCTTTATTGAGAGATAAGTATTATATAGTCATTGTGAATCATGGATATCAGGAACATGATTGTGTTGATCACTTGGCTGGATTGGTAGGGAAGTGGTTTGATCCTTATAACAAGCCAAGCGCTAAATTGAGCTGTCTACTGTGGAGGGATTGTCATTTGGTCATGTTGCTGTATTTGATAATCCAAGTCAACTTCTGCATTTGGCTTCTGGTCATTGAGAAGTTGGATTGCAGGTCATAAACCTGTTTGGCTGGAACCTTGCTGGGGGTTGAACGGTTGCTTTGACATCTTTTATTGATCTTTGAACTCTTTGAATCCACTTTAGCGCACTATAGTTGTTTGTATTAATTTTTCTATTAAAAGTTTTCAGTACGTCAATTACCAAAGTTAAAGGAGTGTCAACTTCTAGGAGTCAATCAGAAAAAAACTGAATCCTCTCTTAAGTTAATAGTCAACTACCACAGAGTTAATTTTATCACAGTTGCCCTCAGCAATGGGTTTTGACAAGGTGTGTTTACTGTAGGGAAGATAATTGAAGCAATGGGGAGCTTCATGGGGTTGATTAATGACACAAAGGGTTTCAAATTACCAGCTTATGCAGGGGTTTGTATCTTATGCCTGATCCCTTAAGATTCATTATCATATGCAGAAAAGGTTATCATCTGAGGGAGGTTGCTGATTTGGATTGCAATATCCTAATGTGATCTGGTGACACAGAAGTTGCTGGAGATATATGCTCTTAATTTGTATCAGTCCTTGAGATGGGCTTTGGTTTGGGAGCTCATCCAAGTGGCAAACTGGTTAAAAGCAGCTTCAAAGTTATGATTGCTGGCCTCTAGTATCCAAAGATTTGTGGGAAATGTAGATAGAGCAACATTTAGCTGATGTGTGGGTGATACAGTTTAGGACTATCTTTGTTCTTGCTTAAAACTTTGTATATGTTAATTTACTTGGAGAGAAATTCACCTGTATGAGGTGAAGCAGTAGTGTTCAGGCTATGAATGTTTTGGATGGTTTTACATCTGACTTGGGTATGATCTACCCTTCAAAAACAATTTAGTCACAGGAATATCATTGTAATGCTATGGGGAAGAAGGTGCCCTGGGAAGTGGCTTGGTCAAGGACCTAAGTGATGGTGATGGATCCTGTTGGGGTTGATATTTTTTTCAGGTGTGGTCAGAAAAATAAGCTAGCAATAATATAAAGGTAATAAATGGAGGGGATGTGAGAATTAAATGTGAGGATAATATTTTTATTTGAATATATATTTGGATTTTAAGCTTAAGGTATTGTGGCTTGGTCCAACTAATGTTAAAGAATCAAGTAAGAGTTAGGGATATTATGTGGTGGACCATTATATGACTGGACTATATTAACAGCAAAAGGGAGGATGTATATCTCAAAATGGAAGGTTGGATTTTCCAAATCCAAATTCTTGGTAATGGCTTACTATTGCTGAAGAAATAAAAGGAAGTGAAAGTCCCACTACGTTGAAAAACCTCAGCTTTATGGCATCATAAATCAATAACTTGACTTCCTCTATGTTGCAGTTGGCCACAGAGTCTATGGATGTACCCTGTACTTCTCTGTAAACCACCTATTCCTCTAGCTATTTTCTGATTTACTCTTAAAGATGTTGCACTTGATCTTTATTTTAATCTTGCACTTTTGGTACATATCCCAGGGTTTGAAATTAGTTAGCCACTCTTCATATTTTGGCTTAATTCTGTTAAAGCAACTGAATATATGTTTGTTAAACCTAGTTAGATCTTGATGAATAGTTCAAAACATCATTTCTCCTTACAGATCCCTTGTTTTGTAATTGTAGCAGTAAAGGGTGCTAATTTCTATAAAACGTTAGTCAGGATCCTATTTCTTAATACTATACCTGTAGATGGTATAGTGGCAGCCTTGGATAGGACAGAAGAATATAAGGATATAATGACAAAACTGGTGCTTTATTTGATAGTGAGGTACTTATATAGTATAAGGCAGTGGAATTTCCACAAGGGGAAAGAAGGCACAGACAGAAGGGCTTTCCTAATGGAGGAGAGTGGACAGGCACAGTAGAAAGTCCCGCACAATGGAACAACTGGTTTCATACAGCTTTCCTTATGGAGGCATGTGGCCCTATCTACGTTTTATAATTAACCTTGGAAGTAAAGCCTGTGTCTGAAGCGCATTTGATAGGCAACTCAAATACCCGTTTTATGAGCGTTTTTAATGTAGTTAACCTTATTAAAACCATGTTGAGAAGAAGCAATTTTGTGATTGTTCCATTGATTAATCCCTAGATGGACGACTTTACATCTAATCCATTCAGGATCTGCAACATTTCCCTCCACTGAATTAGACAACAGGTTTAAAATTGGCAGGCGTCTTAAGATGGTGGCTATGGTGAACAGTAACTCTAGAAGAGTTCCAAGAAGAGCCTTGAAGAAGGTGCAAGTGGTAATTCCAAAGAGGCACAAGCATACCAGGCCAGTGGAGGTGATGAAGGCAACAGAGAAGCAGTTAGTCCTGCATGATGTGGACAGCAGCTATCTGGAATTGGGGGTTCAACTAGATCAGCTACTGGTGCCTCAGCTGGCTTTAGTGGGGACAGACCCATTGTTTGCTGTGCTGTTCCTAGCCTTGAGTGAGCCCAGGGAGGTGACAGGAACTGGGTTGCAAAGGAATAACAGTATCCATTGGTAGTTCTCCATGCAGGTGGCAGAAGAATACTTGAAGGCACAGTTGAAGGACTTCCAATTTGAGGGCCAAAGGCTCTCAGTCTTTCAACAGGGGACAGTTTCCAACATAGTGAAGTCTGTTCTTTGCTCTTGGGCAACACCTGGGGTTACAGAGGCTCAACCAGTCATTTGGAAAACCTCTGACAACTTTGAGCAGCAACTTTTGCAAGCCTTCCATGAAGTGTTGAAGTTATACACAATAGGGGGTACTGCTCATCTGGTACCAATGGTGATGACTGGCAACCTTGTTCTTTGAGGGACCAACCACTGTGATACCAAGCAGGAGGAGAACATGGGAGTTCTTCTTGAGTGGGCCTTGTCTGTATTCTACGGAGTGAGTGGTCAGGTCCCAGTAGAGTATGCCCTTTGAAAGAGTCTTCTGTGGGACTTTATCTTCTTGGGGTCGCCTTTCCTGTGGTCATTGGGGTCAATTGTGTGTCTTGTTTGGTGGGGGTTTGTTGCCCAATCCTTGTTCATTGGCTTTGTGGATCCGTAGGTAACCAGTTGTGTTTCCTGGCTGCCATTCAGGTGGTAGAACAGTTAGTGCAA
This sequence comes from Entomophthora muscae, assembly GCA_014839935.2. Classification (NCBI taxonomy): domain Eukaryota; kingdom Fungi; phylum Entomophthoromycota; class Entomophthoromycetes; order Entomophthorales; family Entomophthoraceae; genus Entomophthora; species Entomophthora muscae. Next base: position 46,693 of record QTSX02004313.1, on the reverse strand, counting down.
TATTGGAAGAGTCTTGTCAGTCTTCAATAAACACTTTTTTCTTTCATTCTTATTCCTCATACTTTGGTACATCACTATTGCAAACAGGACAACAACCCATAGAATTTTTTAATTATGCTTTTGTTTTTTTGGGTTGTTGTCCTCATTGGGGCTTACTCTTGATTTCTAGGAGCAGCACACATATAAGAGTGTACTCTAGTGATCAATTGTCCAGAATGGGGCTCCTTAAGGGTGTAGGAGTTGAGGCCAGTCTTCTGGACAACTTGAAATGGGCCCTGCCAAAGGGAGGCCAGTTTGGATTCACAACTGTACCCTCTATTGCTGAAGAAGTAGACTGAGTCTCCTACCAGGTAAGTGGGTAAGGCGGGATGTTTGGATGCAGCTTGTTCTAGGTCCTGCAGCTTATGGTTTAATTTTACTGTGTAGGCCTCCAATTTCAAGCAAATAAGGGTTTGGACCAGCTTGTTGAGGTATGCCTCTAGGGACACAGCCAGGCTGGGCTTTACCAAGGAACATAGTAAAGGTAGAAGTGCTGGTTGCAGCTGTAGAGCAGTTGGAAGGGCGGCTTGCCAGTGACACAATGGTACCCTTGTTATATGCAAAGGTGGCTGCAGGCTGGAAGGTATCCCATTCAGTCTCATGTTGGTGACTGAGCTTCCAGAGTATCTGTCAGGGACCCACTTGGCAGGGAACAAGTTCCTTAGCTGGTGGGCCAAAGCCCCTATGTTTAATCCTGCTATTTCCAAGCCAATAGGAACTGTGACCATTGAAAGGTGTCCTAGGTGTTCCAGGTAAGAAAATCTTCCAAAAATAGAACTGAAATAACCAAGTAGATAGTAACCCACCACGTACGTCAAGAGATAACAGGAGGCGTAAGGTCTAACCAGAGCAGGTTTGGTAGGAGGTGGAGTAAACAAACAACCATATTGGAATTTACGTCTCCAGTGGCCATAAGGGTATTTGAACCATCTGTGGGTGAGGTATTCCTTTTGATAGGCGTCATCTGGAGAAGAATTGTACCAGTCAGTTGTAGGAGTTGGGTTTTCCAAGGTTGATACCACTGGCAAGAAGGAGGCTAGAAACCAGGATAGTAATAGAATTCCTCTCATGGCTTCAAAAATATGTTATCAGGAGATGAAAGAGTAGCAGGTGTAGGATAAAATTTTATTGTTGGAACAAAGAGAAATAATTAGAATAGCTCACTTGAATACCCTCCAAATGAAGGCTGGGACATTTAAGTGGTATTTTAGAGAATAAGAGGGATTTTCATGGGCTTGTGATCAAAGTAATATCTTTTTCCAACCAATGATGAAAGTAGAGCTTAATAATTTTCATAGTTAAAAGATTGAAACAGTTGATCCAAGGATAAGCCATTGTGCTGTACATAATTAAGCAGAGTGTGGCAAGATAATCACTTAAAACTAAGTACAGAGCTTTGATCAAATATAGGCTCTTTTGATTACAGAGCAGCAAGGAAGACAGTGACAGCCAATCAAGACGTGAGCAGTAAGTGACATTGTTAAGTGTGTTAATAACCTTTTCAAAATCAATCCAAAATCCAGAGAAAAAGTTTAATGAATAGGATACACATATAAAGGTAAAATAAGTTGAACAGTTAATTCTGTATTAATGCTGGGTCCTTTTTTAGGGTTCTGAGTTTGATTCCCGTTGAATTCATTGTCCAAATACAAACTGGCCATAATTTTCTTGTTGTTGTATTGGTTTGAGGAAGTGTTTTTGCAAAGGTTGTCAATAAGATTCATGTAGTCAGGGAAAGAATCCCTGACAGTATCTGGACCAGGCTCTCATTAGTGCTCTCTACCACGCCGTTTTTCTGTGGGTGATAAGGGATGGATAGTGTCCCACAAATTCCCATCAGTTGGTTGAGGCGGGGGATGATATAACTGGTGAAATTGGTACCATTGTCTGTCAGCAGAATCTGGGGGCAACCATATTTGTATTTGATATTCTCCAGGATGAACGTGGCTGTCACCAGTGCAAATTGGTTGGGAATTGCCTTGGCTTCTACCCATGTAGTCAGATGATCAACAGCCACAATAATGAACTTGTTGTGACTGTTGGTAGCTAGTAAGGGCCCCACTATGTCAATGGCTACGGTGTGGAAGGTAAACCCAGGGCGTTCAAGTCTGTGTTAAAACTTGGCAACCTTAGGTCTCTTGATGTTGCAGTCATGAAAGGTGGCTAGTGTATCTACTAAATCAGTGTGCATTCCTTCCCAGAAGCAGTGCTGCTGTAGCAGGGCTGACATCTTCTGTATACCACCATGACCAGTAGTCTTGTGAGCAGCTACCACTGAGTCCATGTGTAGGTATGGGCATATGTAAGGTAACCAAGAGTCTCCACAAAGCTTCAGGAGTTGTCCCTTAGAGACCTTGATATCAACAGCTAACTTCTTGAGAGCCCTCTGTATCTCTATTGGCTCCTCCCCCACAAAGAAGGATCCTCCATAAGCTTGTCATAGAGAATGTCAGCCATGGGGGATACTAAGGCAACAGTGGGAAGGTGGGAGAGACAGTCAACATTCTGATGAGCTTCTCTGGCTTGATTAATGATTTTGTAGTCATAATCCTGAAGTTTAATGGCCCAAAATGCCAGACGTCCCTTAGGGTCCTTGAGGGTCTTTAGTCATTGCAGGGAGGCATGGTCTGTTACAACTGTAAAATGTACCCCATGGAGGTAGACTCTAAATTGTTGATAGGAGTATATTATAGCCAGGCACTCTCGTTCAGTGACAGTGTAGTTTCTCTAATGGACATTAAGCATACGTAAGCAGTATCCAACTGGGTGTTCAAGTCCTTCAGAGTTCAGTTGGGAGAGGACACCCCCAATTGCAGTCAGGCTAGCATCTTTATGAACCACAAACAGCTTGGCAAAGTCTGGGTAGGCTATTACAAGGGCTGCAGTCAGTTTTCTCTTGAGAGCATTGAAGGAAGATTGGCACGCTGGGCTCCAGGAGAATTCCTTATCAGCTTGGAGAAGTTGAAAAAGAGGGTCACCCAGGGATGCAAAGTTGGGGATGAAGCGTCAATAGTAACCAATAATCCCCAGGAAGACCTGCACATCCCTCTTATTGTCTGGGATCTACATCTTTTCAATAGCTTCCACCTTCAGAGGTACAGGCCAGAGTCCATTTTGACTAATGATGAATTTCAAGAACTCAAGATGCTCCTTGAAGAAGTTGCACTTGCATGGCTTAAGCTTGAGATTAGCTGCAAGTAACCTTTGGAAGACTTCTTCCAAGTGCTGCAGATGATCATTAAAATTTTTGGAGGACACATTGATGTCATCCAGACAGACTATAATACTGGTGAGTTTGAGGTCATCTATCACTGCATCCATAGCCCATTGGAAGGTAGCCGGGGCATTGGACAGACCTTGGGGCATCCTTGTGGATTGGAAAAGCCCTTGTTCAGTGATTATTACACATTCCTCTTGATCAGCAGGGGGTAGATCAATCTGCCAGTATCCACTGATAAGGTCTATAGCACTGAAGAACTTGGCGCCACCCAGTTGGTCCAAGGTATTATCAATGCAAGGGAGAGGATATGAATCCTTCTTGGTAAAAGCATTCAGTCAACAGTAGTCAATCACCACACAGTTGCTACCATCCTTCTTTTTGAAAATCAGGATAGGTAAAGCCCAAGAGCTTTACTGGGGACCAGTAAGCCAGATCACAATAGTTCTGAAGCTCCTTGTTGGCTATGACATGATTGGATTTACTACGCTGTATAAGTCTGGAGTGGATAGGTGGACTGCCTTGGGTGTCAATATGATGAGCAACATCTGCAGCCTTCCCCAAGTCATAATAATCCTTGGCAAACACATCCTTATACTGAGCAAAGAGATTCATGGCCTGATCCTTTTGCTCTTCAAAGAGGCCATATAGGGAGTCGCAGCTTATGACTGATAGCACCAGTGGCTGTTTGCAGGGTAGGCCCAGCTCAGAGAAGTCCGCAAAGGGGGTGGTCTCCTGCAGGTTATCATGCTCTTCTATTTGTATATAAGCCAGGAGTTGGTGCTTAGAGACAACCATGGCTTCACAACTCATGTTGGCCAAGAGTATGAGCACTTTCTTCTCACTTGGCATGAGGATGCCTGGTGCATCCATGGTTCTAGTCTGGAGGCATTAGGGATGTCAAATATTTCTCCATCAGTACCAGCTGGTAGAGTCAGCAAGAGGCCTGTATTATGGATCACCTGAGAACCAGGTGGAATAGTCACATTATAGGAGGCGTAGACTGGGATTCCATTGGCTTCCACAACTGAGAGAGGTAGCACCTTGACCTTATTACTACAAAGTGTATATGCAACTGGCAGTTCTCCATCTGTGTACTCCAGGTTGATGTAGTGCAGATAGCGTAAGGGCAGGTCAGAAGGGCGGTCTCCATGATAGAACATGGGGATAGAGTGGTCCAATATTCTAAACGTATGGTCTCCATGGTTGGTCACAGTGCCATACTGAACCATGAAGTTAGTCCCAATAAGAATGTCATAGCTTTTGTTTTCTAGAAGTATAGCAGGAGCAGTGACTGTTAGCTTCACAAAGAAAAGAGGGAGGGAAGAATAGGCTCCTTTTGCTCTGATTTTCTGTGGCCCAGCAGTACCAAACTCTCCATGATAGGCTAGGTCCAGTGCCAGTTTAAGCTTCTTAACCAGCTGTGAGGATATAATGTTCCCAGGAGCACCAACATCCAGTAAGGCCCAGGTGTGGGTTTTGTTTACTACTGTCATGAATAACATTTCAATACTTGTATTGAAAACTCAAGAGTTGAACCCCAGTCCCCTGAAGGCGGATCAGACCCCCCAGGACAGACCAGGACCTGTCAATCCAATAAGTCACAGACTTGAATTGTTGAATTACTCTGCGGCCCGCCGGTCTAATACTGAAGATTCCCTGAATGGTTGCCAGATTGCCACCAAACTGGCGCCACTGAAGACCTATGCCTACGCAGGTAATGTGGTCTGCCTAAAGGAGGTTGGGGAAAGACCCATCACTAGCCCTTCCAACAAACACCAGCTGTTGCCAGTTGCCAATCCAAAAAAAGTATTACATTTGGCCAGCTCAGGTGACGTGGTGAACAACAACAGCTAAACAAAACATTGCCACTTCTGTTCCCCAGAGCCAGTCCAGTCAAGACCCGCCAAACTGGTGCCACTGAGGGCCCAGACCTACGCAGAAGCTGTGGCTTGGACAAAACCCACCATTAGCCTTGCCAATAAGCACCCACTGCTGCTAATCCCTAGTCCAGAAAGGGGAATGCAATTAGGCTGTCAGGTGACATGATGAACCAAAGCAGCAAAATTAAGCATTCCTGTTTGCCAGAGTGTGCCTGACCAGGATCCAATGCCCTCCAGACCCCAAGCCAAGATTCATGCCCTACCAGCAAACCGCCCATGGACCCAAAGCCTGCAAAAGGCAAAGAAGCAAATTCACATGGTATAAAAACGCTGGCAGTGTGGTGATGACCACATTGTCATTTTTGATAATAAAGTTTTATGAACCTTTGGTTCAAACAAATCTTACCCTATTTAGTCTTAGTGATCTTCCACCTCAACTCCAGCCAATTAGACAACCAGGCAACCAACCCTTCCAGAGACCAACCTGCCAAACCTCCCCAGGCATTATACCGTCCCCCAGGAGCCCCTTTTGAACCTGTGCACTTTACCAAGTACCCTCCAAACCCAGCTTACGCTGAGTTCAACTTGGAAAACATACTCCTTGCCAACCCCTGCAAGAACTAGAGAAACCAAAACAATAGGTCAAGAAGAAAGTGGTATGTTAGGCTGCCCAGATTTTTCAAAGAAAAGTACAATTACCTGCCAGTGTATTTTGTTCCCATGACCCCACCTGTAACCCCTAGACCAGACCGCCCTCTGGAACCTATCACCTCAGCCAAGACCACCTCTACCCAACTGTTTGGAGTACTCTAAATTACTTTGAAAGGATTGGTGGATTCCATGGTCCCCAACTATGTACCCTGGTCCTTGCTTGGGAAATCTATATCTTACATTATCAAGTTAGCACCCATTCTATGGTGGGCCTTACCCGCCAGCTTGGCCGCACCACACTCTGAGCCGCCCAATGCCTCTACCTATGACTGGATTCCTGACATTATAAAAATCTTTTACAAACACAGTAAACTGGGCCCCAAGATATTGTCCCACTTGGGGCAACTTGTATGATTTTTTGTGATAATCACTTATTACACCCATAAGGCAATCACCTCACTGATACTCTCATGAATGAAGAACCAACCTGCCAAAGAATTGAAAGACCCTGCACCTAGTGCAGAACCCCAGAACCCAGCTGCATCACAAGTGCAAAATGTGATAGTGAACCAGACCATGACCAAGGTGGATATTCCACAGATGGGCAAACTCACTTTAGAATAAGCTTGCCAAGCCATGCCAGTCCTCTGCCTCCACTTCCAAACTAATGCCAACGCCTACCCCAGTGACACTGAGAAAGTCTTAGGGGTGGTTGCCATGCTATCAGGAGACGCACTGGATTGGTTCAGGAAAGCCACTGCTGAAGATGTTGAATTTTGCCTTGACTATTTGAAATTTGAGGCCAAACTCATGAGCACTGGCAATGACCAAGACACCAGATACTATGCGCTGAACTCTATGTTAGAGATCTGTCTAGCAAACTGCCCTATCCAAGCCTATATTGATGAGTTCCTTAAACTTAAGACACGCACCCAACTTGAAGATGAATTATCCACCATTATCTTCAGAAAGGGAGTTAATTCAGCCATGAAAGACCTGTTGAAGCACCACCTGCCTACACTGAGACTGGAGAAACTACTACCCTTATGCAAAGGCCTGAGTCTAAACCAAGAAGGACAGAACTTTTACCCTGCCCGAGCTGGCAGGGCCATGAAGCCTAATTGACCAGGAATGTCCCCCAACAAGTTATAACACCACTATTGAGATGGGTTGTGTTTCTATTGCCATGAGGCCAGACACCTAACTAGAGCATGCCCTAATAAGAATACACCTCCTTTATCCTTGGAACAAATAAACACCTCTGCACAATCTTAAAAATTCATCCAAGTAACCATAGACCGTGCGGGGATCAAGCACCAGATTAAGGCCTTTATTGATACAGGAGCTGATGAAAGCTTCATTGAAGCCAACCTGGCAAAGGAACTAGGATTAACAGCTTCAGAGCACAGCCTACAAGTAACCATGGGAAACAGTTCTCTGGACACTGGCTACAAATGCAAACAGGAACTTCCTTTGACAATTGGATATAACATGTATCCAACCCCCTTGATCCTCTTGCCAGGATTGTCACATCCTCTAGTACTGGGCAACTCATGGTCCAACAGACATGGCCTGATTCTAAACTATTGTGAGAAGACCGCCACTTTGGGATGACCTGAGTCTTTTGATATTGTTCCATTCTGTATAAGCCATGGCAGAGCACCAAACAACAGACTCCTAACCATAAAGATGAAACCCATCATTGGGACACTACCCACCGCCTTGCAGAAATGGAGCCATGTATTTAGCAAAGAAGAGGCCACAAAACTACCCAGCCACTCAATCTACAACCACACTATAGATCTGCTACCAGGTACCCAACCACATCACGGCCCCATCTATAACTGCAATCACCGCAAGCAAGCGGCCTTGAAAGCTTACCTGGAGGATATGATAAAAAAGGGCTTCATCTGAGTGTCAAAGGCCCCCTGCTTGTCACCCATGCTGTTTGTAGGGAAGAAAGATGGCAGAATGCGTCCCTGCGTGAACTACCAGAAGCTAAATGAACTTACTGTGAAGAAACACTATCCCATCCCCAACGCCAACAACCTTTGCAACGTATTAACTGGAGACCAGGTGTACTCAAAAATTGACCTGAGAGATTCTTTCAACCAGATCAGAATTAAGGAGAGGGATGAATACAAGACGGCTTTCAAAACCAGGTATGGGCTGTACAAGTACCTTGTGATGCCCTTTGACTTATGCAACGCCCCCAGCACTTTCCAAAGGATGATCAACACTGTCCTAGGGAAATATATTGACCACTTTTGTGTTGTGTACTTAGACAACATCCTCATCTACAGAAAGACTCACAAGGAACACCTGCACCACCTGGACCTTATACTCAAAAAACTCTCCCAATCAAACTTACACGCCAAGCTTAAGAAATGCAAATTCTTCCAGTCCAAGGTTAAATTCCTGAGATATGTAGTGAAGACTGGCAGGTTTTCAATGACACAGGATAAAGTAGAAGCAATAATGTCTTAGCTGATGCCCAAATGTAGGAAATAGGTGAGAAGTTTTTTGGGCCTGGAAAATTATTGCAGGGATTTAATCCAAAAAAATTTCTCTCATCACCCTGCCCCTGACCCGCCTGTGCTCTGAAAAGGTCACCTTTGTCTGGACTCCAGAATGCACCACCGCTTTCAAGACCCTGAAACTTGCCTTCACCTCTGCCCCTGTCCTGGCCATGCCCAACCCATCCAAGCCTTTTGTGCTGGAAACTGATGTGTCTGACTTTGCAGTGGGAGGGGTCCTTCATCAGGAAGGAGGGGTTAGTATGCTACATCATGTAGCATATTACTCCAAGAAGATGCGCCTGCTAAAGGAAACTACCCAATCTACAACAAGGAGATGCTTGCTATAATGAAGATCTTGAAACATTGGCGCTGGTACTTATGTGGCACTAAGTTTCCAGTAAATGTTCTAACCAACCACAAGAACCTAGTTTACTTTTTTAAACCCAGACAGCTGAACCAAAGGCAGGCCATATGGGCCTTAGAACTGGCCAACTACACCTTGACCATTGACTATAAACCCAGAAAGATGAATGTGGTACCTGAAGCCCTGAGTAGAAGAGCTGACCTGATCCCTTCCTCTACAGAAACCAAGGACCACAAAACTCATGTACTCCTTGACCCTGCCAGTCTAGGCATCCAACTGATGTACATGAAAATCATGGCCCACAAACCTGACATAATTGAGGCGCAGAAACAATACAAATACTCAGCAGAACTTGTTGCCAACTTGACCTCAGATCCAGAGAGCCGCCACCACAAGAAAGAATTCTTGCTAAAAGGATCCACCCTGCTATTACACAACCAGATCTATGTACCAGAAGGTGAAATAAGGACCAAGGTACTCATTAACTATCATGACTCAGAGATGGCCAGCTACCCTGGCAGACTCAAGACACTCTGAGAAATTAAGAAGAATTACTCTTGGCCTCAACTGGACAAAGATGTGGCTGCCTACATTGAAGGCTGTGAGACGTGTGGAAGAACCAAAACCCGTAGATCCAAACCTGAAGGCCTGCTAAGACCACTAGACATACCAGCAGGACCCTGGTATTCTGTTTCAATGGATTCTATTGTAGAACTGCCCCCCTCCAATTTATTCAACGCCATCCTGGTCATGGTAGATAGGTTTACTAAGATGTCCTACTTTGTTCCTACCACCACCCACTGCACCGCTGCAGAGACAGCTAGACATTTCCATGACTGCATCCTAACCCAACATGGCACTCCATCAGAAATTATCACTGATAGGGGCCCTCAATTCACCTCAAATTATTGGACTCGAGTGATGAAGGACTTAGGGGTAAAACACTGTGTATCCATCTCATACCACCCACAGACAGACGGCCAGACTGAAAAAGTATACCAAATACTTGAACAATATCTACAATTCTATGCCAACGCTGACCAAGATAACTGGGCTGATATGCTACCCATAGCACAGTATGGCTACAACAGCAAAGGCCACGCATCTACCGGAATGTCCCCCTTCAAAGCCAACTATGGTTTTGACCCATCTTGGGACCCCAGTATTGGTAGTAAGGAAATAAACCTGTCAGGACAAACCTGGATTGAACAGATACACAACACCCAATAAACCTGTCTTAAGAACCTGACCTGTGCAGTCCAGACTTATAAGGCTTTTGCTGACAAAAAACCCTGGGAAGCTGTTGAAGGTAGGAGACAAAGTCTACTTGGACTCTTGAAACATGCCCCTGACTGTCCCCTGCCAGAAGTTAGCCCACAGAAAAAGTGGGCCCTACAAAATCACCAATCTAGTAGGTGAAGTAGCATTTGAACTAGAATTACCCCCTTGTGGAAAATACATAATGTCTTCCACCACGCGCTTCTATTCAAGAAAGAAGGGAAATCCCTTTCCCACCAGAAACTCAAGACTGACCCTCCTCCCATCCAAGTAGGATGCTCTGAAGAATACAAAGTTGAATATGTTTATGGAGACCATACCTACTATAAAACTCTCCAGTACTACATCAAGTGGAAGGGATATCCACCCAAGGAAAGCACCTGGGTACCATTAAGCAACCTACCCAATGTCCAACAAGCAATCCAACAATACCTTGGAAAGAAGGCCAAGAAGGAAGGGACCCCCAGGAAGGAAGGGGATGATGTCATGAATGACATTTCAATACTTGTATTAAAAACTCAAGAGTTAAACCCCAGTCCCCTGAAGGCGGATTGGACCCCCCCAGGAGGGTCCAGAACCTGCCAATCTGATAATTCACAGACTCAAATTTTTGAATTACTCTGCAGCCTGCCAATCTAATACTGAAGATTCCCTGAATGGTTGCCAGATTGCCACCAAACTGGCGCCACTGAAGACCTATGCCTACGCAGGTAATGTGGTCTGCCTAAAGGAGGCTGGGGAAAGACCCATCACTAGCCCTGTCAACAAACACCAGCTGTTGCCAGTTACCAGTCCAAAAAAAGTATTGCAATTGGCCAGCTCAGGTGACGTGGTGAACAACAACGGCAAAACAAAACATTGCCACTTCTGTTCCCCAGAGCCAGTCCAGTCAAGACCTGCCAAACTGGTGCCACTGAGGGCCCAGACCTACACGGAAGCTGTGGCTTGGACAAGACCCACTATTAGCCTTGCCAATAAGCACCCACTGCTGCCAATCCCTAGTCCAGAAAGGGGAATGCAATTAGGCTTTCAGGTGACATGGTGAACCAAAGCAGCAAAATTAAGCATTCCTGTTTGCCAGAGTGTGCCTGACTAGGACCCAATGCCCTCCAGACCCCAAGCCAAGATTCATGCCCTACTGGCAAACCGCCCATGGACTCAAAGCCTGAAAAAGTCAAAGAAGCAAATTCACATGGTATAAAAACGCTGGCAGTGTGGTGATGACTACATTGTCATTTTTGATAATAAAGTTTTATGAACCTTTGGTTCAAACAAATCTTACCCTATTTAGTCTTAGTGATCTTCCACCCTTACTCCGGCCAAGTAGACAACCAGGCAACCAACCCCTCCAGAGACCAACCTGCCAAACCTCCCCAGGCATTATACCGTCCCCCAGGAGCCCCTTTTGAACCTGTGCACTTTACCAAGTACCCTCCAAACCCAGCTTACGCTGAGTTCAACTTGGAAAACATACTCCTTGCCAACCCCTGCAAGAACTAGAGAAACCAAAACAATAGGTTGAGAAGGAAAGTGGTACTTTAGGTTGCCCAGATTGTTCAAAGACAAGTACAATTACCTGCCAGTGTATTTTGTTCCCATGACCCCACCTGTAACCCCTAGACAAGACTGCCCTCTGGAACCTATTGCCGCAGCCAAGACCACCTCTACCCAACTGTTTGGAGTACTCTACATTAATTTGACAGGATTAGTGGATTCCATGGTCCCCAAATCTGGACCCTGGTCCTTGCTTAGGTGATCAATATCTTAAATTATCAAGTTTGCACCCATTCTATGGTGGGCCTTACCTGCCGGCTCAGCCGCACCACACTCCAAGCCGCCCAATGCCCCTACCTATGACTGGATTCCTGACAACTATCAGGTTGATACAGGTAAAATCCTGGTGGTCCTCTCTGATCTCCACAATCTTAGAGACCAGGGTGTAATCTCGGTTTGTTTAACTTCTCCAGGAAGGTAGCCATGGCAGCTCCCACAGCTGGGCTTGCTTCCTTGAGTGATTCTAGCGGTGCCAAGACGTGTACTTTCTGGAGAAGCTTGGCCAGTTGTTCAGCACTGTCCTCCTCATGGGTGACTTCAACACCTGGTTGAGCCAGCCGTTTGGCATAGGGTAAAGACACTGTTTTCTGAGCTATTTGGGGGATAACCACCTCAGGTCAAAGATAGTCTAATGAGTTTGAGTGTTAACAGTGAGGACCCAATGTAAGAGGTCCTCTTGAACTCCTTTAGACTCAGCATCCCAGTGTATTGGTTGGTAGTCAAAGTCAATCAGAGAGGGGTTGTCCTTAGGGGCTGCCTCAGAGGAAGGTAAAGCAGCAGGCCTCTAAGCAGACTTTTTGGGAGGCAGTGGTATAGGGGGAGATGAGGGTGTCAAAATTACAAAGGCAGCCAAGGATTTCACCTTGTCCTGGCTGATTAGTAGTTTTGGACTGGTCCTCATTGTCCTCTTTAATATCAGTTTTCTTGGAGTAGTCCTCCTCAGCGTCCTCCTTGCCTACATGGTGGATCTTTTGGCAAAGGCTCTTACATTCCCAAGAGATTTGGCCAACCATACCACATTTGAAGCAAGTACAGGGAGCGTTGTTGGCTGGAGCGGCCCCAACCTTGTCAGAAGGCTTGGGCATCTCCACAGCCACACAGGGTTTATACTCAGCTTGCTGGAGGGGGCAGCCTTCAGGGAGAGGGACTTCAAACTCCTCCTTGTAGGTGCGTAGAAGGCAAATCATATCTGGTACGGTGCAAGTGTTGTAAATGCCCAACTTAAGAGCCAGGGATAGCTCCTGGTTGACACGTACATCATTAAGGAGTGCTGACTGCACATCAATAAACTGCACAGCGCTCATAGAAGACAGGGTTTGAGCTTCAAGGTAGAACCTAGAGGTGAAGTCTTCTAGGGTTTCTCCCATCTTTAGCTTGGTTTCAGCAAAGTCTATCTTGCAACCAAGAAGGGCCTCTTTGTCAGGAATCCAGTCTCAGGCGGCTGGGCTGCCGTTTCTGGGGGTAACTTGGGCCAGGGTTTTTGCAGGCAGGGCCCACCATAAGAGAGGAGCTAACTTTAGAAGGTAGGAAGCAGACTTTCTCACCCAAGACCACAGGCCAGTGGCTGGTACAATGGTGTCCACCACCCCTATGAGGGTGATGTACATTTTTCCAAAAAGCTTACTAGTATGGTCAGTTGGAAGGTCAGGTGAAGAGGCTGGCATTGGTTTGGGTGTTACGGGCGGTTCCATATAGATATTGTAGGCTGGGAGATAATTGAATTTTCCTCTAAATAGTTTTGGGGTGGAGAATATCCATGGGCCTTGGCGGTTGTATCTAATAGAGGATTGGATGCAAGCTAGCGGGTCAAGTTCAAGGATTTTCTCTGGTGTATAATCCTTATATTTGAGCTTCAAGGGATAATCAGTGAAGTGAACGGGCCCAAAGGGTGCATCAGATGGACAGAAAACTGTGGGTGGTGGGGCAGAAGGGCCGGGAGATCTTGAACTGAATTGATAGACAGAAAATACAAAATATGGCAATAGCTGTAAGAGCCAAAGTAACATAACCTTTATTTAAAAATGGTGATAAGATTTGAGCACAGAATCTATAAGCATATATAGCATTCCGCCTCCAAACTTAGTATTTTCCATCAGGGATTAATCAAAATATTGGGAAAAGTGCAGGTGGGCAGCCAGAGGGCCCAGGTGTGGGAGCAGCAAAATGGCACCTTGGCTGGGTGTCCTCTCATTGCTCAGAACATCCAATTTGGTCGCTTGATTTACTTGATTCTTTGCTGGAGTCATAGGGTTGGGCCCAAAGCCTGGGTTTATCTTTGGCAGTAGGGTTTGATTGGTTACTTGAGAGGACTTCAAACTCATGAAATTCACAGAGGCGCCATCTCTGCTTCCATTAGGCAATTTGAGAGGCTCCTCTTTGGGCACCACCATGGTTGAGCTGGTGCAGGTATTCTGGCTTTGGGCTTAGCAGGAGCCTCAGCTTGCAGGGGCTCAATCCCAAAAAAACGTGGGCAAGCAGGCCCTTGGTCTATGGTCCCAGCGGCCCGCAGAAATATAGGTTCAGGGTTCAAATCCCACCCTTAGGCCTGCATTTCCTGGGGTAACAAATTGTCAATCCTGAAATCATCCCCTTCTTTCTCCAAGGGCCCTCTCTTCTGGTCCTTTTTATTCAGATAGAGTTGGACAGCTTCTTGGGCATTAGCTAGGTTGCTCAGTGGTTCCCATGTACTTTCTTCTAGTGGGTATCCTTTTCATTTGACGTAGTACTGGGATTTCTGATAGTAGATCCTGTTGCCATGTATGGATTCAACTTTATATTCTTCAACGCGGCCTATTTGGAGGGGCGGGGGGTTTGTCTTAAGCTTTTGGTGGGGGAGCAAGTTCCCATCCTTTTTAAATAACAGGGATCAGTGGAATACGTTGTGAATCTTCCAGGAGGGGGGTAGGTCTAGCTTACAAGCAACTTCTCCAATTAGTTTGGTGATCTTGTGAGGGCCACTTCTTCTGTGAGCTAGCTTCCTACAGGGCACATGTAGGGGCACATTGCAAGAGTCCAGGTATACTTCATCCCCAACTTGTAAGGGTTGGCCTGGTGTTTGTTTTTGGTTGGTGAAGGCTTTGTAGGTTTGCATTGCGCAGTTCAGGTTGGTCAAGCACGTTTTTGTGTGTCTTAGATCTGCTCAACCCAGGAACGTCCACTGGTGTTAGTTTCCTTCGTGCCAATCTTGGGATCCCATGTGGGGTCAAAACTGTAGTTGGCTTTGAACAGAGGCATCCCAGTGAAGGTGTGGACTTTACTATTGTATGCAAACTTGGCCATGGGAAGCATGTTGGCCCAATTGTCCTGGTTGGTGTTGGTATAGCATTTGAGGTACTGCTCTAGGATCTGGTTTACTCTTTTGTTTTTCCGTCAGTCTGCAGGTGGTAGGAGGTAGATACGCACTGCTTGATTCCCAAGTCTTTCATCACTTGCGTCCAGTAGTTTGACGTGAAAGGGGTGCTCTGTCTGTGATAATTTCATCAGGCGTCCTGTGTTGGGAGAGATGTGGTTGTGGAAGTGTTGAGCTGTCTCTGCTGCTGTGCAATGAGTGGTGGTTGGTACAAAGTATGCCATCTTGTTGAAGCAGTCTATCATGACCAGGATTGCGTTAAAAGAGAGGGACAGGGGCAATTCAACAATGTAGTCCATGGAAACAGATCTCCAGGGTCCAGAAGGGATATCCAAGGGTCTTAGAAGTCCTTCAGGTTTGTTTCTGCAGGTCTTGGTTTGTCCACAGGTCTCACATCCTTTCAGGTATGTGCTTACTTATTGGTCCATCTTTGGCCAGGCAAAGTTCCTTCTAATGCTCTGGAGGGTCTTGAGTCTCCCTGGGTGTCTGATCATCTCAGAATTGTGATAATCTCTCAAGATGTTGGTCCTGATGCTTTTTTCTGGCACAAAGATTCTTTTGTGCAGCATTAGTGTTGTTCCCTTCAATGAGTAGCCTTTTTGGTATTGGGAGCTATCCAAGGATTTTGAAAGGTCAGCAATCATGGTTTTGGTGAATTTGTTGAGTGATTGGGCCTTCAGTACTTCTGGTTTGCTGGCCCTGATCTTCATCAATCCCAGGTGTATGCCTAGGCTAGCTGGGTCCAAGAGTACTTGAGTGTTGTGGTTGCTAGTTTCTATGTGGATGGGTGCCAGGAGAGTTCTTCTACTCAGGGCGTTGGGTACTACTTTCACCTTTCCTGGCTTGTAGTCTATGTTCAGGGTATAGTTGGCCAGTTCTAAGGCCCATCTTGCTTGTTGTTGGTTAAGCTGGCGTGGTTTGAAGAAGTAGACTAAGTTCTTGTGGTCTGTCAGGACCTTTACTGGGAATTCAGCGCCACAGAGGTACCAGTGCCAATGTTTCAGGGTCTTCATAATGGCTAGCATCTCTTTGTTGTAAATTGGATGGTTCCCTTCCGCAGGCAGCATTTTCTTGGAGTAATATGCTACAGGATGTAGCATACCATCCCCTCCTTCCTGAAGAAGGACCCCACTCATTGCAAAGTTGGACGTGTTGGTTTCCAGCACAAATTAGTTGGAGGGGTCAGGCATGGCCAGAGCAGGGGCAGAAGTGAAGGCAAGTTTCAGGGTTTCAAAGGCAGTGGTGCATTCTGGAGTCCAGGCAAAGGCAATCTTGTCAGAGCACAGGCGGGTCAGGGGAAGAGTGATGTGAGAGAAATTTTGGATGAAATCCCTGCAATAATTTACCAGGTCCAAAAAGCTTCTCACGTCTTTTCTACATTTGGGGGTTGACCAGGAGGTCACATTGTCCACTTTATCCTGGGCCATTGCAAACTCTCCAGTTTTCACTATGTAGCCCAGTAATTCCACTTCTGGTTGGAAGAACTCACACTTCTTGAGCTTTGCGTGTAAGTTGGCTTGGGAGAGTTTGTTCAGGATTAGATCTAGGTGGAGTAAGCACTCTTTGTGGGTCTTGCTGTAGATGAGGATGTTTTCAAGGTAGGCCACACAGAACTGGTTGAGTTATTTGCCCAATACTGTGTTTATCATACACTGGAAGATGCTAGGGGCGTTGCATAGTCCAAATGGCATCACCAGGTATTTGTAGAGTCCATACCTGGTCTTGAACGCCATTTTGTATTTTTCGCCTTCTTTGATTTGAATTTGGTTGAACACATCTCTAAGTTCAATCTTGGAGTACACCTGGGCGCCTGTCAGCACATTGCACAAGTTTTCAGCGTTAGGTATGAGGTAGCAATTCTTTACAGTTATCTTGTTCAATTTCTGATAATCAACTCACAGGTGCATGCTACCGTCTTTCTTGCCCACAAACAGCATTAGTGACAAACAAGGGCTCTTGGACACACAGATGAAGCCTTTCTTGGTCATGTATTCAATATATGCCTTGAGAGCCAGCTGCTCCTTGGGGTTGCAGCTATAGATAGTTCCATGTTTGGGTTTGGTGCCAGGAAGGAGGTCAATAGCATGATCATACTTGGTGTGTTTGGGGAGACAGGTGGCTGCCTCTTTGCTGAATATGTGGGTCCATTTTCCTAGGGAAGCAGGGAGGACGCCCATGCTTGGTTCAATCTGTATGGTCATAAGCCTTTGGGTGTGTTCCTTGGGATTTGTGCAAAAGGGAACAGTGTTGCGGGTACCCTTATCACCTAAGGTGATGTTCTGTTCTTGGTAGTTGAGGATGAGGCCATGACTGTCTGACCAGGAGTCCCCAAGAATGAGGGGATGTGGTAGGCCTTTCAACAAGATGAGAGATGATGGATATGTGTTGTTTCCTATTACCAAGGGTAGTTCTTGTTCACATTTGTATCCTGTATCCTTGGTGCTGTTTCCCAAGATGATCTGTAAACAATTCTAAGAGGCGGACAGGCCTAGTTCATGGGCTAAGTCAGCGTCAATGAAACTCTCATCTGCTCCAGTGTCAATGAACGCCTTTAGTGTTTGGATTGTTCCTCCAACGTTAACAGATACTAGGATGAACTTATAAGACTGGGAGGAAGTGTTTATTTGGGCCAAAGAGACAGAAGCAGGGGTTTTCTTAGGGCAGGCTCTGGTCAAGTGCCCTGCTTCATGGCAGTGGAAACAGAGTACTTCTCTGTAGTGTCTTTGAAGTTCCTCAGGGGTCATTCTCCCTCTATTGGGTGTGGCAGCTTGGGTTTGGCGGGTCTGTGAGGGCCCAGCATTCTCTTGATTCATGCTGAGGCCCTTGCATAAGAGGACCAGGTCTTCCAAGCTAAGGGTGGGCGGGTGGTGCTTCAATAAGTCCTTCATGGCTGGGTTCACTCCCTTTCGGAAGATGATGGCTGACAATTTGTCCTCAAGTTGAGTGCGGGTCTTCAGTTTAAGGAATTTTTCAATGTATGCCTGAATGGGTCAGGAGCCTTGGCAGATTTCTAGCAAGGAGCTCAGGGCGTAGTATCTAGTGTTGCAATCCTCCCCAGTTGCCATTAACTCAGCCTCAAACTTGGCATAGTCCAAACAAAATTCTACATCTTCTGCTGTAGCTTTGCCAAACCAGTCTAGAGCATCTCCAGAGAGCATGGAAGCGACCCCTAGTACCTTATTGGTGTTGCTGGCGTAGGAGGGGGTGTTGGTCTGGAAATTCAAGCAGAGGACTGGCATGGTGCATCAGGATTCCTCAAGTGTGAGCTTTCCCATCTGGGGCATCTCAACCTTGATGAGGGACTGGTTCACAATTATGTTTTTCACTTAGAAGGAGGGCTTGTTGGTATCAGTGGCAGCAGTGTTGGTTCTTTTTGGGTTGTTTGGGTTTGCATTCTTCCATGTGGAAGAGATCAGGTTCATGGTCATTTTATAGGTGTAATAAGTGATTATCAATAACAAAAGCATACAAGATGCCCCAAGAAATAACAACATCTTAGGGCTCAGGGTACCAGATTTTAAAAAGATTGCCATAATGTCAGGGATCCAGTCTCAGGCAGCTGGCCCGCCGTTTCTGGGGGTAACTTGGGCCAGGGTTTTTGCAGGAAGGGCCCACCACAAGAGAGGAGATAACTTTAGAAGGTAGGAAGCAGACTTCCCCACCCAAGACCACAGGCCAGCAGCCGGTACAATGGTGTCCACCACCCCTGTGAGGATGATGTACACTATTCCAAAAAGCTTGCTGGTATAGTTGGTTGGAAGGTTGGGTGAAGAGGCTGGCATTGGTTTGGGTGTTACAGGCAGTTCCATATAAGTATTGTAGGCTGGGAGATAATTAAATTTTCCTCTAAATAGTTTTGGGGTGGATAACATCCACAGGCCTTGGCGGTTGTATCTAATAGCGGATTGGATGCAAGCTAGCAGGTCAAGTTCAAGGATTTTCTCTGGTGTATAATCCTTATATTCAGGCTTCAAGGGATAATCAGTGAAATGAACGGGCCCAAAGGGTGCATCAGATGGACAGAAAACTGTGGGTGGTGGGGCAGAAGGGCCAGGAGATCTTGAACTGAATTGATAGACAGAAAATACAAAATATGGCAATAGCTGTAAGAGCCAAAGTAACATAACCTTTATTTAAAAATGGTGATAAGATTTGAGCACAGAATCTATAAGCATATATAGCATTCCGCCTCCAAACTTAGTATTTTCCATCAGGGATTAATCAAAATATTGGGAAAAGTGCAGGTGGGCAGCCAGAGGGCCCAGGTGTGGGAGCAGCAAAATGGCACCTTGGCTGGGTGTCCTCTCATTGCTCAGAACATCCAATTTGGTCGCTTGATTTACTTGATTCTTTGCTGGAGTCATAGGGTTGGGCCCAAAGCCTGGGTTTATCTTTGGCAGTAGGGTTTGATTGGTTACTTGAGAGGACTTCAAACTCATGAAATTCACAGAGGCGCCATCTCTGCTTCCATTAGGCAATTTGAGAGGCTCCTCTTTGGGCACCACCATGGTTGAGCTGGTGCAGGTATTCTGGCTTTGGGCTTAGCAGGAGCCTCAGCTTGCAGGGTCTCAATCTAAAAAAAACGCAGGCAAGCGGGCCCTCAATCCATGGGCCCATTGGCCCGCAGGAATGTAGGTTCAGGGTTTGAATCCCACCCTTGGGCCTGCATTTCCTGGGGTAACAAATTGTCAATCCTGACACTCTTGGCTACCAAATTCTTCTGTCAGGGCCCTGGAGATGTTGGCAAAAGTCCAGTCATTCTCAGGGAGACGTGGCAAGATAATGATTTGGGTCTCAGCATCCAGACAGCTGATGATTGTGGAATCCCTTATGGTGTTGTCAGCGCCATACATGGAGTTCTGGTATAGGCATAAGAACATGGCCATATTACTCTTGTGGTCAAACTTGGGCAAATTGATGGACTTGAAGTTGTTGGAGCCATGTTGGAGGGGAGCAGGGGTGATCCGCACTGAAGAGCAGGTGAGATGAGAACAGCTGAGGGTAGAGGCAGAAAACCTAGCCTCAGAGGCACATCAACAACTTTACTCTTGCTGCGCTTTGTGTTCACCTTCTCTGTCCTGAGCAGCCCCAGAGGCTTCAGGAGTGGCCAGGACGTTGTCCTCAGACTCTGACACTGGCTCCAATACTTGTACAGTGTTGCAAGCCAACCAAGTGTGGTCATCATTGCTTTTGTAGCTATGATAGAACTCAGGGCTGGAGGATCTTTGTGGACTGTGGAGACTCTTGGAGTTGAGGGACATAGCCTGTAAGTCAACAGCCATAATCTTACTGTTCATCCTATCTATTTGGCTCTGGAAGGCGTCCAGAAGAAGCCGCTGCTTTTCCAGCTCACCTTGATAGACCTTGTTCTCTTGACAGGTAATATCTAAGTCATCTTCCAGAAAGATAATTTGCCTTTCATGGGTGGCAAGCTCAGCTTGAAGCAAGGCTATCACTTCCTTATCCTTCCTGGCTTGGGTCTGGCTATTGGCTCTGTCATGTGATTATCAAAGTTTGAGACAATCCTGAAGCTCTGACACAGCGTGGTAGCCATCAAACAGAAAGGCAAGATTGGCGCTTTGCTGGACCAGTTCTGTCTGCATCTTCTTGTAGTGATCAAAGAGCTCAAGGATGTCACAGCCAAGAAGGTGGCTGGAGGGGGAGTTGTCTGTAGTGGTAGACGTGGGGTGAACAAGGGAATGGCGGCAAGGGGACAGGCTAAGACTTCCACCTCATGAGTCAGGCTTCAAACCATGGGGCCAGTCTCAAGCATGTGGTTGGTAACCACACTAATCCAATTGACATCTACACCCTGATGGGTGAGTGTCTATACCACATGCACTGGAACTAGCTTAGCTGTTCCCCTCTCAATGGTGTCAACCCAGTGCAGCATGGTGTTCTGGATGTTGGTAACTTCAGCAAGGTATTGATTCACAGTGGTGAAAGTATTTCCAAGCTCAGCGTAAAGGACCTGGAGGAACATCTGTTGGTTGGATACCAGTATTCCCTGGTCATGCACTAGGCTTTGAATGCAACCCAGGTACATTTGGTTGTGGCATACAGCAGGGTGAGTGAACTGTTGTAAATAGTCCTTGATATGTTTGACAGTGCAGAGGTCACAACGGAGTTAGTCAGGGTTGACTTGGGAGAGGTTCTGAAATCAAACCAAGGAGTTATCAGCAGAAGGTTGCTGAATAGCCAGATGTTCAGAGCAAGCACCATTGCCAGCAGCACCAGAGTCCATGGCATGGATGGCACTACAGATGGCATCCTCAGAAGGAGAGGAGTTGGCATTCATCTCCAAAGGGGCAGGGGCTTGCAGGATCAAGGGTTGACCAAAAACAATGGCTTGGGGATGCTGATGTTCTGGCATGAAGTGGCTAAGGGTGGACAGGCCATAGGGAGCACCTGCTCTTTCCCCAGCATGGGTGTTGGCAGCAGTGAAGGCCGGTGCCTGGTGATGGGGGAAGCACTGGCAGAAGGCTCAGCCAGGGGAATTCCTCCCTCCTCATTGAAAGAACCACGGGGGGTGGGGGCTGTTTGTGTGAAAAGACATGAGCGCCAATGTTGTAATTGTAGCAGTAAAGAGTGCTAATTTCTACAAGCAGTTAGTCAGGATCCTATTTCTTAATACTATACCTGTAGAGGGTATAGTGACAGCCTTGGATAGGACAGAAGAATATAAGAGTATAATGACAAAACTGGTGCTTTATTTGATAGTGAGATACTTATATAGTATAAGGCAGGGGAATTTCCACGAGGGGAAAGGAGGCACAGACAGAAGGACTTTCCTAATGGAGGAGAGTGGACAGGCACAGTAGAAAGTCCCGCACAATAGAACAACTGGTTTCACGTGGCTTTCCTTATAGAGGCATGTGGCCCTATCTATGTTGTTCTATAATTAATCTCAGAAGTAAAGCCTGTGTCTGAAGTGCATTCAATAGGCAACTCAAACACCCGTTTTATGAGCGTTTTTAATGTAGTTAACCTTATTAAAACTATGTTGAGAAGAAGCAATTGCGCAATTGTTCTGTCGCTCAATCTCTAAGTGGACGACTTAATGTCTAATTCATTCAGGATCTGCGACACCTTGCAGGTTTATTATTAATTTTGTATGGTTTTGGCACCCAGTTACTTGGATCTATTCTGGTAATAAAAAGGTTAAATTTGGCATAAAAATTATAAATAGGATAAGGGGAAATGACTTGAATAAAATTCTTTGGGGTTTAAACCAGAGCTTATGGAATGGATTAGAGAAAATTGCTAGCTTCATTGTGTGAGTCCGATTATTTGATCGATTATGAAATCATGTGTTATCCTTAATTGCTGTTAGACGCTGGTTTCTTATGATCGAGTGGGTATTGTTAGCTGAGGTAGATGTAGTATTTCAATCTGAGTTGATGTTTCAATCGAAGCTCTATGCACTTTACTAAGTAATCTATTGCGTAAACTTTCGTGGTTAAAGCGTATGAAACTATATAGATTTGATATCTTGGATCTGGATTACGTTTTTGAGATGCCATATCTGCTATCAACTTTTTAAAGAAGCTACAAGTATTTAAAATGGTGTGTAGATTAATTTCATACATTATTCACAGACATGACATTTACAATTGCCTTAATATGATATCTTTGAAATATGGGATTTGTACGGAATCTCTTTATTAGCTTTGTGTTTGGTGAGCCTGTTTGAATGGTACTGGTTTAATGATATCTAACCTACTGATATGAACATGCACGGGACCAAAGGACTTTCAAGGTGGATCAAAAATAGAGGAGCTATATTCTAGGGCACTTGGATGCGATCTCGGTTAACTTTGGTTATATGATTCAATAACGAAACCTGGGATTAGTTTAAAGGCAGTTCAAAAAGATTATCTTAAAGAAACCCTAGCTCCCCAACCAATCATCTAAAGGCTTGACCAATTGCTAAGAAACCTTACCACCCTGGCGAGTATAGACCGGCATAAGCTTTAAACCGATGGCGCGGGAAAGAAGAACTAGGATCCCAAAAAGCACAATTTAACCCACATTTTACTTTAGAAAATATATATGGCGATGGTGGTTGGAAATTTAAGCTGGAGCTGGAGATAGCCACTATTCTGCAAGCGGATGTGAGGTCGATATGCACCAGTATTTTGGGTTGGTTTTTAGTAGGTATTCCGAACCAGGGTGGCGGGCTCTACGAATCTGGCCAACCACAATTGATCCTTGGACGGAGTTAGTTCCCGCATGTGAGCTCAAGCTCAATTAGGTCCTTAACCCGAGAATATTTGGTGGGCTGCGACTAACCGGTGTGATAGCGTTAATGTTGAATTCACCGAATTCAACCAAATTGGTTAACGCTATTTGACCACTATAAAAGTGGGTCAAATTCAATTCAAATAAACTGTTCTTCTTCCCTTACATTTGTTTTTGGGGTTTTCTGTAGTTCACCACTACACTGATGTGGGAGGGACTTTTGGGGTCGCGGAGATGAATTCCGAAATGTTTTGGCTGCAGTAATGTTTCAAAGGTTTGGTGGATGGCAAAGATGTATTTGACTCATTATGGAGCGAAGGCTGTGGCAACAGATTAATTTATTCCAAAAATGTTTTTCCCATCACAAAAGTATGATGAGGGGTGGATAGTGTAATAAAGGTGCTTATACATTCCCATAATGATACAATTTAGAATCCACCAAAAGCTCCTTCCAAAAAGGGATATTTAGGAAGTGGTGATAAAAAAGGGCTAACACAAAGACTTTGTTAGAGAGTTGACAGAGTGCCACCAACTGATTTGATATCAAGTCAGCCACACTGTGAAGAGTATTTAAAGTTGCCACCAAACTCTAGCTACCTTTTCCAAGCATGCTCTCAGATTTAAAACACATGCAAGAGTTGATCAGCATCTACTATCCAGAAACCCCTATTTCACCCCTTTCTTCCCAAGTTAAACCAAGATCACCTTGTAATTTACAGCCATTCCACTTTCCCTACATCTGTTGTGGTTTATCTTTCCCTGAAGCTGACCCTGCTATGACACACTTCTTTAATAACCACTTCAGAAAAGTTGTAAGTGATTGCAGCCTGAATAAGTTATCGCTATGTAAAAGGTTTAAACTTATTGGCAACTCCAACATTCACATTATCCAAAGAGCTACATATTTCATCAAGTGCTTCACAGCATATCCTCAAACCCCTAGGAGGTTCCGCCCATCTCCCATCACTAAGCATCCACTTGAATTTAAGAACCCTTATAGCTCAGTGATGGCTATGGCATATGACTATATCCAAACTAAACTATCTGCCCCCCCTGAATACAGAAAGTTTGTTTCCATGATAGTGTCATACTCCTTCATCATCAATAGGATAGTACATCCTTCTTGCTTGATACCATGCTGGCTATACTTTCTCTATCCATCCCTTCTGAACTCTAACATATCTACTCCTCTACCCCAGCCCATCAAAAGCAAGCCAGATGAAATGATCAACAGGCCAGGCCTTCAAAAGAGACCACCAATAAAGTACTACCTGCAGTCCAGCAACCAAACCTCCTGCAGTCATCAGATATTTCCATTTGGCAACCTGGCATGTATTAGCTGCCCATTCCTACCATGCCCCAGCAGGTACACCAGCCACTCTGGGCTCCGCCGCCACCTGATCAAGTACCACCTTGACCCCACCAGTAGGAAGCAGGATGCCTGCACATCTAGATCCATTGCCTGCACTCTCTCTTCATGCCAGAAGAGTTTTCCATCAGTAGAGAGGTTGAGGGAGCATATTACTGTGTCCCATATCAGAACCCTCCCCAGTCAGAGTCAAGGCGTCTGATGCCAACAGGAAGGTCTCTGATAGGAGCTTATCACTCCACCTTCAACCTCTTCAGCTTGCTTTACAGATATAAACACTTGGGATTTATCTAGCTTTTATATCATTCTTTTAAATAAAAGGTTTAATTTCTTAGAAAACCCATCCTACTTTGAAGAGCTAGCCTGGGTCAGATGAGGTCACAGAGGCTAGGGTTGTTTAGCATGAATTTTCTGATTTGAATTTATGATACACCCTGATGGGATTGTTGGCCAAGGATGTGAAAACCAGGGTAGATCTTGCAGTATAGATAGTCAGTATGGTGGGATACGCCATCTGGAAAGCTGCCATCTCAAAAAGTGTGTCCAAAAGCACCATATAGGAACTCACCAAAAACTTCTGGCTACGCCACACCAAATAGCTTTGAATATTTACCGAGGCCCATGATGGGGTTGAAAATGATTTGAAAACCACATGGCTAGACCCAGAATCATTCTAGGGTTCCAGATCTACAATACAAGCGTGAGGTTAGCTAGTATAACTATAGCCCGCAAAGCTCTAAAGCCAGCACATCCCAAAACCATGACATCTCTATAATGAAATCTGGTCTAGTGTTAGGATTGTCAATTTTCTCCCCCTTGAAATCCAGGCCTAAGGGCATGATTCAAACCCTGACCCTGAATCCCCGCAGGCCGCTGGCCCTAAGGACTATGGAGCTGCCTGCCTGCGTTTTCCTAGGGTTGAGCCCCCACAATCTGAAGCCAATAATGATTGCCTGAATGGTGAAGCAAGCCAAACCAAAGGAATCATTGCACCAAATGGAGGAGTAATCAAGGCGGCTAATGGAGGCAACAAAATTCCAACCATTAACTTCATGAGCTTGAAGTCTACACTGGTGGCCAAATAAGAGCCATCACTGGAAAAAGGCATGAGCCTGTGGCCTGACCCCATGACCACAACCCTAGAGCACAATAATCAAGTAGCCAATTTGAGATCTTTGACCAATGAAAGAAATCCCAGCCTGGGTGCTATTTTGTTACCTTGGAACCCAAGCACCCAGATCCCCCAGGCCCACTTTTTCAAAATGCCCTGATGAACTCCCATGGAAAATATTAAGTTTAGAGGTGGGGTACTATATAGACCCAAGGATCCTGCGCTCCAAACTTATTGCCATTTTTGAATAAAGGTTATGTTATTTTGGCTTACACAGCTACTGCCTTATTTTGTCTTTGCCATCTATCAAATCAGTACAAGATCATCCAGCCTCCTTCCCTCTGCCCACATATTTCTGTCCTCCAAATGTTCACTTTGGTCCCGTCCACTTGATGGAATACCCACTGAGACCCAAATATAAGGATTACTCCCTGGAAAAGATCCTTGAACTAGATTCCTTGGGCCATATACAATCTTCAGCTAGATTCAACTGTCAAGGCCCCTGGATACTATCAACACCCAAGTTATTTAGAGGCAAGTTCAACTATTTGCCTGCTTACAAACTCAATATGGAACCGCCTGTGACCCCCAAGCCAATGCCTGTCACCTCATCCAACCTCCCAACCAAGAACACTGGCAAGCTGTTTGGGCTTGTGTATATTACCCTCACCAGGTGATTGGCACAGTAATCCTGGCCGCTAGCCCATGGTCCTTGGTGGGGAAGTCCTTCTCCTACCTCTTTAAGCTAGCTCCTCTCTTGTGGTGGGCTCTGCCTGTAAAAACCCTGGCCTGTGTGATCCCTGAAAACAATGGGCTGGCTTCCCAAGCTTGGATACCTGACACCTAGATCAAAGATCTATACACTAGAACCAGAGTGAAAACTAAATATCTCAAAAGAAGGTGTATATTGATAAATAAAGTTGACCAGGTTTTAGCTCCAAGAGCCCTGGGGATTCCTTTGAGATGGGCAAGGCCGCCTGTGTCAGGAATGTTTTTCCTGACATTCCTGTCAACAACTTATTCTTTGGAACAGGGGAAGATAATGTTCCTGCTTTGGGTTGTTTTGAGTCTCCTAAAATTAATGGTTTATTAGGTAGTATCTTCTTTTTACCTGTTGATTTGGGCTCATAATTGCTTTCAGAGCCAGCATTTACGTCAACAGGATTTGAATCCAGGTCTTCTTCTGTCCTCTTAGACGCTCTGTTGTGTAAAGAAACAATTAGTAAAATGATAAAGAGCAAATCATTACCTTTCAAAAGTAATTCTAGCCAATCAGGGCTTACAACAATCCTTTTGTCTAATCTTTTTAATCATATTGATGACACTGATAACTGTGTTGACTCTATTTTTGCTCTTTTTTTTGTTGGCCTCTGGTTCTGCTGTTGGTTCCTGCTCTTCTTCCCCAGTTTAAACTGGGAAATAGCTGGGCACTTCCTGTTCTTGCCTGTCCTAACAGGTAATTTATTTAAATCAAAATATTGTTTTGATGATGCTGAGGGCAGAATAATGGCTCCAGTAATACAAATAATTTTAGTTTTAATTCCAACTGCCCAGGATCTCCAAATTTTCCCAAGCTCATCCCCATAAGATCTGATCTCCTTTATGTTTCCCCCAGATTATTGCCTTGATACCATGCTATATAAAGCTTGTAAGTTATGATCTATTACTTGTTCAATCAATAAAGTCTACATTCACCCAAGTGAATCATTTGCACATTTTTTAGCTTGACTTAAAGCTTTTAAATCCTAAACCATGAGATTACCCAAGTATTCTTTTATGGAGTCTCTTGGGTATAAATGGGTGTATTGGATGGTCTTGTTGCCGGCTGTACTGGCCATCATTTTGATAGGTTCATGGCCCCAATTCTGGTACCTCTCCCAAGGCACAATTCTTAGACAGCTCCTGGCGCCAGGTGATACCAGGAGTATGGTATACTGCTACACACTTGTCACATAACCCACCCCACAGAGAAAAAACCAAGGACTACCAATCCACCTACCAGACCCCCAGACCCCAAGTCTTCTGTCCTTTGTCTTCTGCCTTCCTCTTGTGTTACTTGGGGATGTACTTCTTCTTAGGATGCTTCAACCCACTGTTAGGCAGGTATTGCTTAATTAGAGAATTATTTCATCTTGGAATGGTGTCCTTGCCTGTAGGAACCTTGATAACTGGATTAAACCCTTCTGCTATCATTCATCACCTAGGAAGATTACTTTATAGTGAGTGGGTGCCTGATAGCCTGCTTTGGGGAAGCAGTCTAAACCCTCCTTGGTAGCACTGATAAGCTTGACCTGCTGGCCAGCATGCTCAGGGACAGCAGCCTTGCTCTTGGCAGACTGGGGTAAAGATAGTCCCCACTGGCACACAGGATCTTCAGCTTGTTGATGATCACATTGGATCTAGGCTGCTTCACCTTGACTAAGCGGGAAAGTTGGTTATGCCACCCTTCAAGTGATGAGGTGGTTTTAGTAACACCTTCTTTGACCTGCTTATATCCACTCCAGTTGATGGAGTCACCACCCTCACAGATGCAGTGCTGCCCTAGAACACACCCACTAACTGGTGCTCAAAGTACTGGATAAAGGGAGCAGATACTCCTTGGTGCTCAACAATGTACACATCTTTGAGAAGCTCCACATAGAAACAGTCAGCCTCTTATATTCTGATCATAGCTGGGGAAGGAAGCGGTTGCAAATATACTTGGCCTCCTTTTCACCATCCCTAAAGACCGGCTGGTTGCCAGCAAACTTTTCATTGGGCTCTTACCCAGAGCCTGGTGATAATTGAAGAGGCCGCCTTGGAGCCAGCTCCTAAAGACTTTTGTAAGGGCACTGGCTGGCGCTGCCTCAAAATTAACCATCAAGGTGGTGTGATAGAGATGGGACTCTGGAGCCTTTTTGGATGTAGCTTGTTCCTGGGTGACCTCTGGATTGGCCTTCTTCTTGCAGCCTCTCTTCTAGGTTGGCTTTTCATCAAGTGTGGATAAGATTTCATCAAGCTATTCCTTGAATATAGTTAAGGCGTGAATATAAGTCTACACCTTTTTGTTTGGGAGGAGGAAGAAGAAGAAAAGGGGAACAGTGTATGCATTGACCTGGCCATAATGATCCACACTGGTTAAAAAATCTTTGGTAAGGATGAGAAAGTCTCATAAGCAAACCAAGTGTACACTAGAGAGGGCATGTGAGATCCTCCCAAGTTAAAAGTATGTAACATGGTTTGATGCACCTTGCCTGTCATCATGTAAGAGGAAGGGATTCCCAAGCATGGAAATTTCTGGTCATCTGTTAGAACAAGCCCATCAATTGTTTTGGCACTGACACCAATATTGGCGCTAATTGAGCCTTGGTTGATAACATAAAATTGTAGCTTGGTCTTTTCTCCAACTTCCTCTATTTGATTTTAATTCAGATATATGAGGGCACACATGAGAGAGAGGAGCTAAAACAACTAAGCTTAGCTCTCATTCTGGGGGGAAATCCACCAGGATGCCAATCAGTGTAGAACTGGTATAGCCACTTGACCAGGGGTCCACAGAGAAGATGTGGGGGATAGTTGGGGTATATATGCATTGATCCCAATTAGCACCATACCTAACAACAACCAGAAGTGTTACTAGGGCCAGGATATGGAGGCAGGGGAGGCTCAAAGGGAGGGGGAGTGCCCTTCATCAATTCTGTGATGAGTACAAGAACAACTTGAAGGAGGCTCAACCAGGAACCTGCAGGGGCAGGTGAGGTTTATATTGTCAGAAGTGAGGCTCTTCACCAGATACTCTCCCATAGACACCAGCCTTTTAGCTTTGCTGGGAAGACCATCCAACAAGTACATATGACTTGAAGAATTTCCCACAAAAAGAGGGTTGAGGTTGTGCCAGGGATCACATGCCTGATTACCCAATGCAGTCAATAATGCTATTATGAAGGGGGATAAATCAAAACTTGAAACAGACATCCAGAAGCCAATTATTGATAATACATGCTCATTGGGGGACCAGCACAGGAATCAAACCCAGAACCTTAATCAGATGTTGATGTTAATTTTAACCTGAAGTTAAAGTTATATTACCTTATAATATTTCACCTATTCAATTGGCTTATACCTGTACATTTGAATTTTTTAAAGGGATCAAAAACTTAATACCCATTGTCAAGAAGCTGATTGGCTGTAATTACAGCTGTCTGTTCTTTTAGAACTAAAGCCATGGCTTAGTAAGCCACCTCTGGGTACCACTTGTTTGATATTCTGTGGTTACTATCACTGTTTGCTTGTTCTTTTGTCTCAAAATCCATGGTGTTTGCTCCTATACTACAAGATAATCCCAGAGATTATTGGTGACCACCTTAAGCTGCTCAAATTCAGAACTTTTTCTATTCAAAAAACCCTATGCAATATGGGGGTTTATTCCTCTTTTTATTCTTGAAGCATCCTGAATGTTTGATATTGTAACATCAGCATTAAAGGGAGCTTGATTTAATTATTCTGATTGATCTAGCAATAAATATAAAAATCTTATGATAATCTTTATTTTCATAAAGAACTAGCTTTTACTTCTTGACTCCTACTTAGCACCATGAATAGGAATATTTCCCTGTTCTGGGTTCTAATCCTTCTTCCCTGGTTGGTCCCTGTCTTTGGAAAGTTCTACAAAAAACATCAAGTGGCAAAATTCTTCACCAAAAAATTCCCATAAGGAAGAGTCCCTAGCAAAAAGTTGGTTTAAGTACCCCTATAGTCACTGGGGGAAAAATTTCCATTACAGCTGGTTCTCACATACTACTCCTGAAGTTGACCTCTCACTGATTATACCCAACATGTCCTTTTATCTTTTAATCTACTTGATAGACTACTATCTTAGGTTAGGTTCATCTCCCTCATGAAGAGATTTGCCTTCCTGGGGCAGTTTGGATACACTTGAAATAGTGATGGTACAGATAGATTCTATTGTAGCGGGACTGAATTTGGGGGCCCTTGCCCATAATATTGGAAGTTTTTTCCCTCTCAAGTGGGTCCCTGAAAGTTTGATAGAAACAATTTTAGGATTATTACTTAGAAGCACAGAAAACAGCTCTTCAAAGCACCTGATCTATGCCATCATCATTAAGAGCCTTGATTTATCTTCATCAAAACCATTGTAAGCTCCACCATTTACCAAATGGCTTGCCTGGTTGTGCAGTACAAGGAAGCCACTCCCCTATGAACCTTGGTATAACAGAATCAAAACCAAACTGTGGTCTTGATTAACATCTATGTGGTATCAACCAACAACAACAAAAGAAATGAGATCTTTATACTCCTTGCCTTTTCTTAATTGCTATTCAAAACTTCTCCTACCCAATACCAGACTTATGCCCAGAAAATCCACTACATGACCAATAAACTCACTGAGAAGGCGCATATATGATACACCAAAGCTACTCTCCAAGAATAAAAACTCCTGGATAGCTATCCTTCCTTTTGCAACTTTTTACTATTCACAGTAGTCCCTGCACAGACAACTGAGGAACTCAGAGACCACATAATGAGCCTTTACCAAGGGAAGATGTCTACTAAGGACTACATTGAGGAATTTAACATTTGAAGGAGGACATTGGTATGCCAAATTCCAAAGCTTGTTATCTATTCCAGAAGAAAATCTCTCCAGAACTTAAGAACTTCCTTTCCCATCACATATTGCCAGATAAATTTACAGATTTAACTAAGTAGGCACTTAAATGATCATCAAAGACCAAATAGCTCCTGTAAGGATAAAGTGGCAATATGCACTGTTTAAAGATAAATGATGGGGATAAATCAAGTAAATTTTTCACTGCTTTAAAAGTATCAGGCCAAATTAGTAGGAGGACTGACAGGTTTTGCGCCAAAGTTTTTATAGCAGAATACCAACATGATGACCAAAATTAAGAGCAGCATTTTCAAAGGACAATCTGAGAAATATGTCAAGGGGGAATTTCGGTACAGAGATGGCCAAGGAACTGCCAGAGACTCAGTGGAAAGCTCAAGAAGGAGGTAATTAAGTAATCAAAAACTGGGGCCAGAAGCCTAAGTGTTCAAGCATACTGGAGTTTGGGAACTTCAGTGATTTATTTCCTCAGTGATAATAAGCTATCTAGAAACAAGTTTCTAGAGTTAGGTAGGGAAAGTCTTAAAGTGCTTCAGGATGGGGGTAGGGGAGATTTTGCGGCATCTGATTGGCTGGTAAGAGTATTTTCAGCAGTTGGAGGGCCTGCTTGTAATTTTAGTTGATGACGTCACAATTCAAAAAAATTGCATCCAGCAGGTCAAGCGCTACCATCCCCAAATAACATATAACACATGATTTTCTTGTCATAATTATTTAGGGAAAAATAAGGCAAGTCCAGATTTTCCAGGGATATTTAAGCAACTTCAGCTTTGACCCATTTTTATCAATGACAGCGTTTCAGTTGTCTATTTTCTTCAAGGGCTTGGTGGCAGTTCTTTGTTGATTTTGGGCTATATGGGGACCTGATATTCCTTCAATTTGGTTTTTTACCATAACAGCTCCCTTCTTGGAACAGTTCCAACCCCCTCCACTTGAACTGCACCCAGTACTGCAGAAATTCCCAAGGGCCTGGTCCTAAACCTGGAGGAGGCTACCAACTTTCTCCAGAGGAAAAACATTGTCAAGTTTGTGAAGGAATATGCCTCTACTGTGGTCATTCAGTACATTTTTCTAAAGACTTTTCAGGCATTATCCAAGGTAAAAACCTCTTCTGCTCATCTTCTTTTGGCTTCTGATGCCAATAAACCTTCCACACAGTCTTACACTATTTTGCCTGTTTTTCTAGATCACAAAATGGGAAAAGCATCTAGTTACTCCCTAATTGACACAAGAGCCACAAAAAACTTTATTGATTGAGGTCTCTCATATGCCCTAGGATCTAATACCATTGGATTAGCATATGTAAGGCTTGCCAAAGGAACACTGGTGCAAGTAGGAATGTGACTGTACAACAGTCACTGTTAAGTATTTAGCCAAATAAATACTCCAAAATATAAAATTGTTCTGTTTTTGCTGTTTATTTTATGTGGATAGGTTGACTGGAATTCTTCAGATAAAGATTCCTGGAAACTTGGTATCTATATTTAATAAAAGAACATAATGTAGTTTGTTAGTTAGGCCGTACTAATTGACAAAACTAAAGCAGGATTGGTTAAATCAATCTTGGAGACTAGATGTCTCAAACTGGTTAATTCCCCTTGAAGTTTGATTGATACCTAGGGTAAAAAGGGAAGCTTAATAGGGGATTATACGGTGTATAATAGGCAATTATACGGTGTATACTATGTGAGTATACAGCATACAATAAACAAATATACAGCATATAACAGGTGATTATATTGCAAGTATTTGATCCAAATTCTCACAATGACCCATGGTCTTTGGTGTTAATTAATTAACTGTGAAGGTTAATTAAGTTAATTGATAGGTTCAATTAAAAGAAGGAAATTTTCTAAATACAGGCAATAATTCCTGGGTATTTAGGATTGATCAGCTGGTTCCCAGTTGGAACATTGATAGTTTGGATCTGGAATATGCAATTCCACAGGGTTTTGGCGCCGGAAGCTTGGAATGCTTCAAGCCAAAACAAGACATTCCACCAAAAAGAGTCAGGTGATTCTGGAGTGATCTAGGTATCCTCTCATTGGTTGAGAAGTTTGGAGATCTTTTAGGTAAAGATCTGGATTTGGAATACATAGATTCCACAGGGTTTTGGCGCTGGGAGCTGAGGAAGCTCTATGCTGAATTGATACATTGAGATGAATGACGTCAAGTGACTCATTCCCATTGTAGGTTGATTCTCATAGGTTGAGAAATATTAGTGATCTTTTAGGTAAAGATCTGGTTTGGATGACTCAAATGTCATAGACCACATAAGATGAATCATAGGTTGATTCAGGAACCGGAGGAGTTTTCAGCCAAATATGCCCTGAATGGTATATAAGCAAAAACAGCTAAGCTTTAATAAAAATTTATTGTCAATTTTGACACTTTCCCGTCAACTACCTTTTCAATTATTATGTCTTCCCTGTTAAATTTTGAAAGGGCCAAATTTGGAGTACTTTGTGTGGAAACCGCTGCTGCCAGGAAAGAGGTTCCTACAAGTTTGTTGGAGGAAGCTTGGGCAAGCTTGGAGGTCACCAAGACGGTGCCTGAGGAGTCCTTGATGGGAGGAAAGGCTGAATTTGAAGAGTTATACTCTGATTACTTTGCAAAAGAAGGGACTCCCGGCCAAGGAAACCAAATTTATGTGTGGGATTCATGGAACCTGTTAGTAGGATGGGACAAAATCTTACAGCAAGTGAAAGCAAAGGCAAATTGTGAAATTGAGGCTTTAAGGGCAAGAGAGGAAAAGAGCATTGAGATCATGGCCTGTTGGCGGGATGATAACAAAGTGTTGTCCCATAAAATTGCCTCCCTGGAGACAAAGCTGCTCAAAGCTTTGTCAAAGGAAGGTAATGGCAATAAGAGTCAAGGGCAGGATAATGGTGGGATGAACTGGTTGGACCTGGATCCTCCACAAGGACGCTTGATCAAACCCCTCAGTGCCAAAGTAGGGAAAAACCAATATCACCTACCATCATCAATACTTTCTGATCTGACCTTTCCTATTATCTTGGGGCTTCCTTGGTTACAGGAAGCTAAGTTGCAGTTCAACTGGGACACCAACTCTGTAACACTTCATTCCCATGGGAAGCCCACCACAGTACCCCTCAAGAGACCCAACCACCAGATCCAAGATAACTTCACAGCATATCTGAATTTACTGCTCCTCATGGAAAAACAAGATAGCAATAGTATTCCTGTAGAGATCCATGCTCAGGAAGTGACATTTAGCAAAGAACTATACTCCCAGCTGCACAAAAAAGACCTTCTGACTTGCAGATTGACCTGATACCTGGCTCTACTCCTACCTGGGGGAAACTCTATCCAATGATCTGAGTGCAAGGAATTGCCATGAAGGCTTATCTGGACAATAATTTAGCCAAGGGATTTATGCGCCAATTGAATTCTCCCTGTTTATCACCCATGTTCTTTTTAGGGAAGTACAATGGCTCATTGAGACCAGTTTTAGACTTCACCAAGTTAAACACAATCACCATCAAAAACCAAAACCACTTGTCATCTTCCAAGTCACTCACAGATAGACTCACCCACACTAAGTTCTTCTCCAAACTGGATCTCTGCAGTGCATACAACCAAGTCCGCATTGCTGAAGGACATGGGTGGAAGATGGCAGTTTGTACTCCCTTTGGTCTATATAAGTATATGATAATGCTGTTTGGGTTAAGCAATGCCCCTGCAGATTTTCAAGGATTAATGAGTGAGGTAGTTTTCCCCTTAATTGAT
This sequence comes from Entomophthora muscae, assembly GCA_014839935.2. Classification (NCBI taxonomy): domain Eukaryota; kingdom Fungi; phylum Entomophthoromycota; class Entomophthoromycetes; order Entomophthorales; family Entomophthoraceae; genus Entomophthora; species Entomophthora muscae. The sequence continues at coordinate 11,745 of QTSX02004313.1, read as the reverse complement.
GTTTGCATGGTCATTTATCTTGACAACATTCTGGTATACTTGTCAGGATTGACAATTCATTACCCGGGAAACCCGGGCCCAGGAGTGGGATTTGAACCCTGAACCTACATTCCTGCAGGCTGCTGGGCCCATGGACTAAGGGCCCGTCCGCCTGCGTTTTTTTGGGATCAAGCCCCTGTAAGCTGAGGCTCCCGCTAAGTCCCAAAGCCAGAATACCTGTATCAGCTCAACCATGGTGGCGCCCAAAGAGAAAGCTCTTGAATTGCCTAATGGAAGCAGAAATGGCGCCTCTGTGAATTTCATGAGTTTGAAGTCCTCTCAAGTGACCAATCAAACCCTACTGCCAAAGATAAACCCAGGCTTTGGGCCTGACCCCGTGACCACAACAAAGAATCAAGAAAATCAAGTGACCAAATTGGATGTTCTGACCAATGAGAGAACACCCAGCCAAGGTGCCATTTTGCCGCTCTCACACCTGGGCCCTCTGGCTGCCTGCCTGCATTTTCCCTGATATTTTGATAAAGCCCTGATGGAAAATACTGAGTTTGGAGGCGGAATGCTATATATGCCTATAGATTCTGCGCTTGAACCTTTTCTTCATTTTTAAATAAAGGTTATGTTACTTTGGCTTTTTAAAGCTATTGCCATATTTTGTATTTGCCGTCTATCAATTCAGTTCAAGATCTCCCGGACCTCCTGCCCCACTGCCCGCAGTTTTCTGTCCATCTGGTGCACCCTTTGGGCCCATTCACTTCACTGATTATCCCTTGAAGCCCAAATATAAGGATTATACACCAGAGAAAATCCTTGAACTTGACCCACTAGCCTGCATCCAATCCTCTATTATATACAACCACCAAGGCCTGTGGATATTCTCAATCCCAAAACTATTTAGAGGAAAATTCAATTATCTCCTGGCCTACAATATCTATATGGAACCGCCTGTAACACCCAAACCAATAACAGCCTCTTCACCCAACCTTCCAATTGACCATACCAGCAAGCTTTTTGGAATAGTGTACATCGCCCTCACAGGGGTAGTGGACACCATTGTACCAGCCGCTGGACCGTGGTCTTGGGTGGGGAAGTCTGCTTCCTACCTTCTAAAGTTATCTCCTCTCTTGTGGTGGGCCCTGCCTGCAAAAACCCTGGCCCAAGTTACCCCCGGAAACAGTGGGCCAGCTGCCCAAGACTGGATCCCTGACAATGCTGCCAAGATAATGAGTCCCATGTTATTCACCTTTGTGAGGTCTTACAATTACTTATTGATAGAAAGTTGTTTTGCAAGCTTGAGAAGTGTGAATTCTTTGTCACAGAGATTAGGTTCTTGGATTACAAGATTAACCCAGTTGGGTTGCAGTTGCTCCTTCCAAGATCCAGTAGGCCCTTGAATGTTCCATACTTATCACATATGCCAAACTGCAAGGTTTCTTGAGACTTGAAAATTTCTGCCAAAAATTTATCAAAGACTTCTCTACTACTGCTCTCCCTCTGATATATCTCACATCCAAGAAGGTTCCCTTTATTTGGTCCCCTGAAGCAGGCCATGTCTTTGAGTCTCTCAAGAAGCTCTTCATCACAGCACCTGTCCTCCTTTTCCTGGATCCTTAGCACCAATTTTTTTTGACACAGATGTCTCTGACTTTGCCTTAGGAGGAGTGTTGCTGCAGCTTGGAGAGGATAGTGAACTCCACTGTGAGATTAGGCTGATTGGCCACAAATTATCAGGCTAATCATTGCATGCAGATCTTATCAGTTACATGCCATATTATCACCAGAGTATAACCCTATAAATTGTGGCATTTATACGCCATTTATTCACTAGTTTATTATAATTGATATATCTATTATACAGCTTATACCGTTTAGCCAATATAGTGATTATCATTGATTAAACACTGTGTAATCAATAGATCATCAATTATGTTACTCCCTCTATTCCACACTAGATGTTGTATCAGCTCAGCCCCACCCAGCATGAAAGGCATATGGACATATATCAAACTAATGATATGCAAAAGGCTATGGAATACCAAATTTGCAACAAAATTACACAATTGATAATTATCAGTTCATTATTGGATTGAGTTAGCTATTATACAGAGTGTGATCCCTAACTTAAACTTTAATACTAATGATCAGAAGGTGTATCATCTGGAAAAGAATCACTTATTAAAACCAAAAAGGAGCAGAAATACCATCATTCTACCTTCCAAAGTAGGAAGATAGAACTGTGACCACTTCTAAGCATCAATCAAATACAGCTTAGTCATCTAGTGCCACAAGGGGTGCGTAAAAGTGTAGCCAATTGATAATCACCAACAGCCAGCTCAATAAGAGCATAGGCTGTAGCTGAAGTGTCATGTATGCCTTGAGAAGACCAGTAGTGTAAAGTTACACCTCCCCCTTAGGCCTCCACTTCAATTCCTGACAAATGCTTGGGAATTTCTACCAAATTATTTTTGAATATTTATCTAAAAGGTTACTGAAAAATCTCAAAAAAAGGCCATCAATTTAATATTTTGGAATTATTCTGAGGATGCCCCCACCTAACCCACCCAAGAGATACCTCTGGTTAAATCTCATATGCAAGAGCGGCCAGGAGAAGCAGTAATTGCATCCAAAGTATATTCCTGATGTTAGTTGGTTCAGATATTCTTTTTGACTATGTCCATTCAAAATTTGGCAAGATCTTCCTGCCTCAAGAAATGCATTTATATCTGCTCATATCATTAGTTAGTTGGTTTGTGACATTCAATCTACCACCCCTATTCTATCCCATTCCTTAAATGAATGCAAGAGTTGTAAAAGACCTTGCTTCATCATTCTCTAATCTGATAAAGTTCAAAATTTGTTAGTAATTTTGGTCATTTGGTTTTATCTGTTGCTTTGCAGTGTTCAGTTGACTCCTTCCCCCTTTGATCTATCCAGGAATTGTTGGCAACAACATTTTGCTTGTTGCTGAAACCACAATTTTTATTGTGGTTGAGATCTTGGTTTTATTTCCTCTTAACCTGCTCCCCAATTCTCAAAAGTAGAAGCTCATGTGCCAAGGACAGCCAATCATGATAGGCATAGCCAGCAAGAATAAACCTACTGCAAAGATAACACTGAGAAATTTCTAGAAGGACAATAAAAGAGAATGTTGTGGTATATATAAATACAAAGACCTGAAAAGATGATAGAAAGTTTCTAGTTACACCTGGATAGATTGCAGCTGTTGGCTAGATTTTACTCCAGTCTTAATAAACAAAATTATCTACAAAGTTTTATTCTACTGTAGTCTGTAGTTTCCTTTGCATAGGTCAGGTATAGTACATTAGTAAGGCTTACATCTTTCTTTAGCTTTGAACAAACCAGAAATATCCAAGTTTGTCAACATCCACCCTGTGGTGTTATACTCCTACAAGATTTTTGACAGAGAGAGAAACTAACATGTGTACAAAAAAGAACTTTATGTAATTATCAAGTCCTTGGATCACTGGCATCATTATCTTAGAATAAGTAAATTCCCTGTACTTATAAAAACAGATCACAGTAAACTTCTTTATTTCACCAAGAAGAGGAAGGTCAGCCCTTTCCTAGCCATATGGGCAATCAACTTACTCACCTTTGAATTCAAACTCAGTTACACTCCAGGACATCAGAATTTAGCACCAGACATAATAAGTAGATGTGAGGATTTGAATGACCCCAACTAATCATATAAGAAACACAATGAACACACTATACTCTCAGAAGATCAATTGATCTCTCACAACATGACATTCTCCTATCTATTCACCCTGGACCAGGACATCATTAAATTACAGGGTCTTAAGAAGGACAATATACCTACAGGACTTACCTCAAAAGACATATCCCAGTTATGAATTAGAAGTCTTTACATACCCAGAGATAAACATTAACATACAATACTTGAAAGCCTTTGTGACTTGCCTCTAACAGGACATGAGGTATAAATAAAACACTCAAGAGAATCCAACAAAGATACTAGTGACCCAACATGAAGAAAGCAGTTATCCAATAAATCTCTACCTGTGTAACATGTGGTAGCAACAAACCATCAACAATAAAGCCACATAGACTTCTGAGATCCCTGACTATACCACCTAGACCTTGGAACTCTATCTCAATGACTTTTATTGTGGAACTTCCAGAAAGCAAAAAAATGATTAGGATCTTTGTGGTGGTAGATTTTTTTTTGAAAAAATACACAATCTTCATGCCTTTTGATTACACAACCACTGAAGATACTACAAACATGCTTCTGATACATGTAATATCAAACCATGGCATTCTGAACAACGTAATATCAGACCAAGGTACTCAATTCACATCCAAGTTCTTTCAGGCCCTAATGAAGTTGTTAAAAGTCAAACCCCTGATTTCTACTTACTTTCATCCCCAGACAGACAGCCAGACAGAAAGAGTAAGACAAGTACTAGAAGGCTTCCTCAGGATCTACATGAACTTTTGTCAAGATGACTGGGTATCCATGTTACCCTTAGCCCAACTATGTTACAATACCAATCATCACAATTCAATCAGGTATCTCCTTTTGTTGCCAACTATGGTTAAAACTCTGAAGACCTCCCCAATCCACCTGCAGAAGACACTATTCCCTCTGCACATCAATGGGCTTTGTGTCTAATCAACAACCAGCGGTGTCTCAAGAAACAACTTGAGAAGTCCATTTACCAGTAAAAGTTCCAGGAAGATAAGCACTAAAGAATCCAATAAGACATCCAAGTGGGGGACTACATATCATTAATGATAAGAACCTCAAACTTGATATCCCTGATTGGAAACTGGGCCCAAGAAGATAGGACCCCTGTTAATTACCCAAAGGCTTTCCAAGATGAACTTCCAACTATAACTCCCTGACGGCTCTTCTGCTCATAATGTATTTCACCTCAGTCTTCTTTCCAAGTTCAAGGGATTCCTGAATGATCTATCCCACAAAGACCCTCCTCCTGTTATCTTAACCCACCCCCATGAATGAGAGGTGTAAGAGATTCTCAACCACTGCATCTCTTAAGGTAAACATCAATACTTGGTTAAGTGGGAAGACTACAGCATAAAATTCAACTCCTGGGAACCTGAAGAGAAATTGGAGAACACACCAACAATCTTCTCCTACTACAAATGCCATTTGGGGGAGGTGACCTCTCCTGGGGAGGACAGTGTCAGGAATGCAATCCCTAACTAAATCAATAATATATGTGGTTTAGGCTACACAATAGAAGAACAAACAAAGGAGAACTTAGTCCCACACTATACAGATCTTAAAATCTTGACCCTGCACTGGGATCAAACCCAGAACCCTGAGGCATCAGTTAATGATGAATTTATTTTTACTTTCAAACCTATATTACCTATTTATAAAAATCTTATTCATTCAAATTATACTTTGGAATTAACAATGTTAAAGGGATTATAAATAAGACTACTATACACTCAGCATTTGATTGGCTGCTTCTGCAGCTGTTGACAGCTTTGACCAGCCACTTAAACAGTAAAAAACAACTGTATAGCACTGACTTGTCCACTTAACACAGTCCAAATTCCCTCTTGTTTCCACAATTCAGCCCACTTGCATGGCCCTTAACCTGTCTTGCTAAGCTTCAAATGATTGTTGGCTGACACTTAGAAAGCCTGGTAGTTTATTCTCTCTTCTTGGCCACAGATTGTGAAACCCCTGGTTTCTTACCCTCTCCTTCCTAAAGTTTCCACTCAATTTTTTTCAGATGAACACTCAGTTATTTAAATGAGCTGGATCCATAATTTTAAACTTTTCTAGCAATAAATACTTTACTCTCTTCACAATTTTCTCTGTTCATAAAAACTAGCCTTTTCCTGACTCCCATTTAGCACCATGAATAGGAATAATTCCTGTTCTGGGTTCTAATCCTTCTTCCCTGGTTTGTCCTGTCTTTGTAAAGTCCCACATAAACCATCAAATGGCACATTTATTCACACAAAAACTCCCATAAGAAAGATTCCTTGGCCAATGGCTGGTTTAAGTATCCCTTGGGTCACTGGGGATGAAAATTTAACTATGGACACTCTTCTTATGTCCCCCTAAGGTTGAAGCCTCCTTAGTTCAACCTAAAACATCCTTTTACCTTCTCCTCTACTTGATAGGATATTATCTCCTAGGAAGATTCAGCTCCTTGATGAGGATATTTGCCTTCCTAGGGAATTTTGGTCATCTTACAATGGTGACAATACTTATAGGCTTTGCTGTAGAAGGACTGAATTTGGGGGCTCTTGCCCATAAGATTGGAAGTCTTTTTTCCTCTCAAGTGGTTCCCTGATAACAACATGCTTTACAACTACAAAGGTTGCTTCAAAAGGTGCACCCACTCTATTGTCTGATAATCAATGTGGACAAAACGCTCTGACAGCACCTTGTGGATACCTTATACAAGAGTTTCATCCACTCATCACTCTTTTTGTACAGAGCTGCAGTTTTCTTTGTAGCAAACAAAGACAAGTCACTCTGTCTAGCTACCAACTACTGCACTCTAAAGGCAACCATCAGCATTTAAACTGTCTACATGTAATATTTTCCATGTTAAAAACTCACAAAAATATTTTGTATTTTTATTATAGATTTGTTGATTTCTTTACCTTAAATAATTGTTCCTAATTTCAAAAGTCAAATTCTGATTAAATTTTTAAGTTTTAAGTGAAATTGTAAAAGATAAAGCCAAAATAAAATCTGGGGTTATTGAAATGGAGGATGTTACATGCAGAAAGTTCAAATTCTGACAGTTGCCACCCTAAACAAGGTTACTGTAAAGCACAAATACCCCCTGCTGCTGATCAATAACCTGTTTGATACACTCACGGGTGTGAAGGTCTTTAGCAAGATTGATCTCACCCCAGGGTATAGCCAGGTCTTCATCACTCCAGAGGACAATGCTAAGACAGTCTTTTGCCCGCACTATGGGTTGTTTGAGTGTTGGGAATGAGCTTTGGTATGAACAACTCCCTCCTGCCTTTGCCATGCTTATGAATAAGAATTTTGAAGAATTGATTGGCAAGTGTGACATAGTGTACCTTGATGGTATCATTGTGTTTAGTCAAGACCAAACTACACATCTCCAGCATCTTTGTACTATGCTAGACACCCTCTGTAAAAAACAGCTGAAGGCCAAGCCTTCCAAATGAAAATTCCTTAGGTCAGAGCTCTTATTTCTTGGGCACACCATCTCTTCCCAAGGGATCAAGCCCAACCCTGCCAAAATTAAGGCAATCACCAGCATGCCACCCCCACCAATGTGGGCCAGGTGTGCACCTTCTTGGGCATGGTTATCTATGTGCAAAAGTTCATCCCCAACTACAGAGAACTGATCACACCTCTCACCAAGTTGCTAAACACCAAACAGCGCTTCCACTGGACACCAACCAGAGACCAAGCCTTTGAGACATTGAAGCAGAGACTTAAAAATGCACCTGTATTGTAATTTAACAATTGGAATTGTCAGTACAAACCTGAGACTGATGCCTCTGACAGGCCATAGGGGACATGCTAAGGGAGGAAAATGACAAGGGAGACTTCCTCCCTGTGGTGTAAAAATCCAGGAAGCTCACTGACTCAGAGCAACACTACCCCATAAATGACAAGGAGTTAGTGGCAATTGTGCACTGCATTAAGAAGTGGCGTTGTTACCTGGAAGGTGCCACCTTTCCACCCCGCGTTCTGACAGATCACAAGTTGCTCCAGTACTTCAATACACAGTCCCACTTGACACAATGTCAGGCAGGCTGGGTAAAACACCTGCCTCCCTACCAATTGCACATTGAATACAAGCCCGGGAAGACTTGTCACAGCTGACGCCCTCTCCAGACTTTATTTAGCGTCCATCACAGGAGACAATGGTTTAGATCCAGACTGGCCAATGCTTTACCTACATCCTAAAGCAACTTGTTGCAAAGGCCTTAATTCTGTGACTATTTCCAAGCTGAAAGACAACAAGAGTCAGTTCACCACTGAAACTGGTAACATCTGCCGCTGGGCAGAGACAGGTGAGAAGATGTCCTATATTCCCACCACACAACAAGGAGACACAATCCTGCATTACCATCACACCTTGGGTCATATAATAGGACATAAACTCTTTGAAATCATGAAGCACAAGGTTTGTTGGCCTGGCATGCACCAAGACCTCCTTGAGGCATGTGTTCTATGGGAAAAGAACCAGTCCAAACCTGCCTGGCCCAGGTAAGTCTAGCCAATCAGGGCAACAGAACCCTTCAAACAGCAGACCCTTGACATTTCAAGCCCTTCCTGAGGACAAGCTGGGCCAGAAGTACATCATCAGTAATATTGGCTAATCCACCTGCTGGCCAGTGGCATGGGCAAACATTCATCACACTTCCATCACCATTACTCAATTTATTGGCAAGGAGATTTTGGCACTCTTTGGCCACCCCAAGCAGCTTATCACCAAGGGGGGTTAAATTGTAGGCAATGTTATTAAAGCATACTGTCAGGAATATTCCTGACAACACTGTGGTTCAGGACAATATTTTGTGTACAATTAATTGTGAGAAACAAAATAAAAAAAGGCAGCAGTTCCCCCTTATTGGGGAAACTGCTGCAAAAAGCCAAGGTCAGAAAACAAGAATTAAAAATAAGAATTTTAATTTGGACGGGTTTTATACCCCGTCCGCGCAGCCGGCCTGCCAGCCCACCCACCACCGCCAGCCAGTCCCCCACCCAGGCTGTGTAATGGGGAAATTGCCAAAAGGGGGAAACCCAAAAAGGCAATTTCCCCAAACCCAAATGGAGGGGGAACTGCTGCCCAAATTTGGAATTTTCCAAATTTTGGGAGGGGCTGACAAGCTGCTCAACCCACCCATTCCTGCATTAAATGCAGAATTCAAAATTGGATGCATGAAAGCATTCAATGATACACCAAGCCAATGCAAGCCCAGAGATAACAATTTATTGCCTGCACACCACTACCAATTCCCCTCCCAAAAGGGAATTCCAGACAACACCAAGTGTTTGGGATTCCCTGTCCAGTGTTTCACTCTATTTATGCCACCACAAGGATGATAGTATATAATAAAGCCAATTCACTTGATGGTAGTTTGTGCTATCATTGAATGAAATCACCCCTCAATAGTATCACATAAATCAATCAGAACTTTTACTCTACAAGAAAGTTAAAGACACTAAGCTTTGTCTGCCCTTTCCCAGGATCAGAAGATGAACCATTTAATCTTCTCAGCTGTACTCACAGCCTGCCTAGGGATTGGGGACCACCAATACAATCACCAGCATGGGTCGTTCAATGAACCACCCAACAGGTACATCTACAAGGAGCCAGTGCAGCTAAACTCCTCCAAGCAGTACTCCTGGCCCACGCTGGTGTTGCCCTGCTCCGCCTAGTCTGTAGCTATATACACCTGTGTATACTATGTGCTTACGTATTTTGCCAGTAATTTTGGAAGATTTAACGTACATGCCAAGGTCTTCAGATGGATGATGATGGTCTACTCCATTGTGACGGCGCTCACAGGATTCCAAGTTGCCAACTTGATACCCTACCTTGCTAAAATACTCTCTCATATTCTGGGGCTTTACAATACTATGCCAAGAAAAGCCCTTGGACAAGTAGTAGATACACCATACCACCTTCAGGCCAACTGTCGCTTAGAGAGCTTAATTGGTTCTCTGGTACAACTAGTTGCCAAACTCTCCCAGGCGCACCTAACACTGCCAGGATCAAGCACCTACCCACCCCTTGCTCATTCTATGGGCTAGAACCAAATGTGGTATGGGCTTAAGTATCAGGCCCCTAGCCTTTGGAACTCTGATGGATTGGATGAGGTAGATAAGGGGAAGCTACAGTCAACTGCTCCTAGAAACCTCATTGCAGCTACTCCTGCATATACTCAATGATGTGCTAAGGCCTGTGACATAGTACAAGATCAGATCAAGGGTGTTGTGCCCTGCCCTAAAGGGCAGGCTTTTAATTGAGTTTTCAAATTCTATTTCAAACTTAAATTTTAAGTAGAGAATTATTAGTGAGTTAAATCAAACCTACCTTGTTCTTTTTGCTTGCCTCTGGTTTGCTTTTGCTTTTGCTTCTGCATGTGCGCAGGTCTATTCATTTTCCTTTAAATTCCTATTTTAAGATAGGTTTCTTCCCTTTATCTATTTATTTTTCTTACACAAATGCTGTTTCCTTCCCCTGCAGTATGCAGATCTTTGGCTTGCTGTTTCCAGCAGTTTCTCTACCACCATGTGTTCTCCTTTAGTTTATCAAACCCAGCTGTCAAGAAACTCTCTCCTTTCCAAGGAAGATCTTCCCCAGGGCTTGGTTTTTTATGCTATATAAATAAAGACACCAGATGTCACAAGTGACAAACTCCTATTGACCATGCTTACTGGGAAACCTCAACTACAAGATTTGAACCCTGACACCCCGCAGGCCACCAGTCCACAGGACCAGCCGCCTGGCCACCCACAGATTTTTGGGCAGGAACCAGAACAGGATTTAACTTTGGAAAATCTTTTAAAGCTTGACAAGTCAAAATCACCTACATCAACACTCCCCATGTTAAAGGTTCCTGTTAACTCAACCAATCAGTTGGCAGGTCTAGCCATAGAACCCAAAACAACTTGGGTCAGCACAGAAGGGGAAACAAAGAAACTTCCTATAGAACGCAGGCCGCCCAGAGATGACCAACCCCACAACCCAACAAGGGAGTTTGAGTATTATCAGTTTGAACCAGCCAATGAATTAACTCCCGCAATGGATGCCACCAAGGACTGGAAACCCAGGTAGACAATAACACCTGGGCCAAAGAAATTTTTAAAAGTTTACCCATGACAGATAGGCATACTTATACCCTGGACTACCAGGAAGTTGCCCATTGCCATTCTTGCAATAAAGTGACATGAACCTTTGGTTCAACCAGGTTATTACATATTTGATATTAGTTCTATTTCATTTACAGTCTGCCTCCTGCAGATCTGAACCCCACACCCATCTATCCCAAGAAACTGCAGATCAACCACCTGACCTTTATTATCCATCAGGAGTTCCCTACAGCCCAGTACATTTCACCAAGTACCCCCCAACCCTGCGTATTTGGAGTTCACCCTAGAGGAAATCCTAATCTATGACCCTGAGGCAAGAACTAGAGAGACTGAGACTGTTTACAGAAAAGGCCACAAAATCACTATACCTCCCCTGTTATTCTGCAACAAGTACAACCACCTGCCCGCGTAATTGGTCCTAATGACTCTGCCTCTCACTCTGCGGCCCAACTGCCCACAAGAATCCGTTGCTGCCAATGAATCCACTTCCGCTCAGATATTTGGAGTGATGCACATCACTCTTACTGGCTTGATAGATTCTATGATACCTACCAGCAGACCTTGGGCTCTCCTGGGCAAATTGTTATCTTATATTGTAAAGTTGGCCCCAATCTTGTGGTGGTCCCTCCCTGCCAGGCCCGCGGGCCATCATCCTGCAAGTTCCAAGGAACCCCCCCCCACAGGCTGGATCCCTGACACCAGAAAAGTAAGCTCTTAAGCTGAAATTATAAGTGTGTTTCCCCAATCACTATTCACAGGTTTTTTTCTACTTCAATCTTATATTTTTATTTTCAAAGTCTAGCTTTGTGTTGTAACTATGCTGTTTTAGTAGAGTTACATGGGGAAAAAAATTTAGAAGATGGATAATAATCTTTATTGTGAGATAGTGATTATATAGT